>CM035623.1:99157048-99506566 GCA_020496765.1 Gossypium stocksii | reverse complement strand
TCTATTTTGTTTTCTATTGTTTCTCTCTAAGATGCGTTTTAGTTCCCTATTTGTTACTGATAAACGATAAAATTATACATATTTTTACCTTATGTTTAGCCTATATTTTGGATGAATTATCATTAGATTTGTGAGAATTGGTGCTCTTAATCCTTTATTTCATGTCTTATACTCAGGAGAGCATAGGGAAGAGAAAAGAACGAGAAACGGGCCAAAAACAGAGAAAATGGGCCAAAATGAGAAAACGACACGGCCTAGGGATTCACCACACTACGTGCACACGGCCGTGCCACACAAGGTCCAACACGACCCAGCCCCGACAAGCACGCCAGGCTACACGGTGCCACCCTCAACAGGCCCACACGGCCTCTTGTCGAAACCACAGGGCGTGGCACACGGGCGTGTCCCTATCGTGAGGAAGTTCAATTCTACTCGAAAAAGATACTTAGGGGCTAAGAAAGCCATTCTAAACTCTATATAAAGACCCTAGGAGGCAACTTCAAGGGTGTGCTTATTTCCCGCTAAGGGAATACTCTTTTTCTCAAGAAGAGCGCCATATTCTGCCAACACAAGGAGTGAAAGCAAGGTTACTCCAAGGAAGCCGATTGATTCATCCAGAAGCCAGAATTCTACATCAAGACAGAGGATCTCCCTAAATTCCTTCAGGGGTTTTTGGGTTCTTTATGTTTTGTTATCTTATTTCTTCTGAGATGTTTTCTTTATTATGAACTAAACCCCTCAAATACTTGAGGGGGATGAAACCTAAGACAGATCTTGTTATTATTTATTCTTGAATTATATGATAAATACTTGAATTGTTCTTAATTATGTGTTCTTCATTCTTGATTTAATAATCCTAGGTATTACTTCAAGAACTTGATGTGCTTAGGCAGAGGAGCAAAAGTCCCTGTTTTAAGAGTAGATCTACCATAATTAAGCGGAGTTGCATGCAACCCTAGACATAGGGCGACATAAATCTGCCGGATTAGGGTCAAACCTAATAGGGGGATCCATAGATCGAATTAATGCAACCTAGGGTGTTAATTAATAAAGAAACTTTAATTAACCACCTAGGATTAGTTGTTCTTATCCTCGACGGAGGTATTAACATAAGTTAGGGATCTCTACGGATCAAGTCAAGTGAAGAAATTCTAGTTCAAGAAATTAATAACAAGTGAAGTCTAGGTGGATTCTCCCTTAAGTATTGCTCATATCAATCAGCTTTTCCCTAAAGTTTTCCCCAATTTACTTTTTGTGCACTTTTAGTTAGTTTTAGAATTAGTTTCAACCAATCCTCTTTTATTTTTAGGCTAGATAATAGAAAGGAAGTAAGTATTAGTACTTTTGGTTCCCTTGGGTACGATAACTCGGTCTTGCCGCTAAACTATACTACTGTTCGATAGGTGCGCTTGCCTTTAAAATCGTGATATTAGTTAGTTTTTGGTGTGATCAGTTTTTATAAATTTTATTACTTAATATCGCGAGTATCAAGTTTTTGGCGCCGTTGCCGGGGAACTAAAATATTAAGAAAACTCGATTTCTATTACTTTAGCCATTACTATTTTTATTTATTTTCAGCTTTTATTTTTTTATTTTTATTTTAATTCTTTTCTTTTTCCTTTCTAGGTATCTCTAGTTTATGACTAGAAGAAACCCAGGAGGACCATTACTTTTCGACGACGATTTAGAAGCGACAGTTCGTCGAACTCGCCAAGAGATAAGAAGAAGTTTGCAATATCCAGAAGAAGGACAAGAAGAAGAACCTGAACCTACTGAAGAGATGGAAGCAAATCAGGATAATCAGCTACTTCCTGTAGTAGCCGCAAATCCTGTTGAGCAAAATCCTGCTCCGCGTACTATGTATGATTATGCTAGACCTAATTTAGCAGGCACTGAATCTAGCGTTGTTAGGCCTACTATTGCTGCAAATAATTTTGAACTGAAACCTAACACTATTCAAATGATACAGCAATTTGTTCAGTTTGATGGTTTGCAGGATGAGGATCCTAACTCGCATCTAGCCAATTTCTTGGAAATATGCGATACATTCAAAATAAATGGCGTTTCTGATGATGCCATTCGTCTTAGGCTATTCCCATTCTCTTTGAGAAACAAGGCTAAACAGTGGTTAAATTCTCTACCACGAGGCTCAATCACTACATGGGAACAGATGACCGAAAATTTTTACTTAAATATTTTCCTCCAGCTAAAACAGCTAAATTGCGAAACGATATCTCTTCTTTTGTAGATGGATCTAGAGACACTTTACGATGCCTGGAGAGATACAAAGATCTTTTGAGAAGGTGCCCTCACCATGGGTTGCCTTTGTGGTTACAAGTTCAAACCTTTCACAGCGGTTTGAATCCATCAACAAGGCAGATGATCGATGCGGCCGCCGGAGGAACAATCAACAATAAAACACCAGAAGCAGCTTATGAGTTTATAGAAGAGATGTCACTGAATAACTATCAGTGGCAAGTCATGAGGACAAAGCCGACAAAATGCAGAGTTTATAATATTGATGCTGTCACCATGCTTACTAACCAGGTAGAACTTTTAAATAAAAAGTTTGATAATTTTGTTGGTTCTACGCAGGCACATCCAGTGATGCAGTGTGACGCAATCCAGGGAAATATGTTCAATCCAGATTACTCCTCTTATGGACATGGCATGGAAACTGAGCAAACCAACTATATGGGTAACAATTCTAGACCTCAAAATAACCCTTATAGTAATACTTATAATGCAGGTTGGCGGAGTCACCCCAATTTTTCATGGGAAGGACAAGGAAATCAAAGACAACCGCCTCCTCCAGGATTTCAGCAGCCACCACCACAACAGGAGAAAAAGCCGAACCTAGAAGAGATGTTCACCAAATTTATGGCCATGTCAGAAACCCGTTTCCAAAATACCGAAACGGCACTAAGGAACCAGCAAGCATCTATTCAAGGACTTGAAACTCAAATAGGCCAGCTTGCCAAGCTAATCTCTGAAAGACCGCAAGGTGGGTTATCAAGCAATACTGAGACTAACCCCAAAGAGCAACTTAATGCCGTAGATACGATAGATAATGAGGGGTTAACCAAAACCAACCCAGAGCCATGCAAGGAGCCTGTGGTAAGTAAAGGAAAGAATGAGGTAAGTTACAAAGATGAAATTACCAAAGAATTTAAACCTCGTATCCCATACCCAAACGCGCTAAAGAAAGACCGCACAGATGAGCAATTCGGTAAGTTTTTAAACTCTTAAAGAAATTACATATCAACTTACCGTTTGTTGAAGCAATTTCACAGATGCCAAAGTACGCAAATTTTTTAGAAGAACTTCTCACAAATAAAAGGAAGTTGGAAGAACTGTCCACAGTGGAACTCAACGAGGAATGCTCAGCTATTCTCCAAAATAAACTGCCAACCAAACTAAAAGATCCAGGGAGTTTTACTATTCCTTGTTTACTTGGTAGCCTAGACGCCAAAAATGCTTTAGCTGACTTAGGGGCTAGTATAAATGTCATGCCTTATAAACTGTTTAAACAACTAGGTCTTGAAAAACCTAAGCAAACCAAGATGAGCATTCAACTGGCTGATAAAACTATTAGGTTTCCTAAGGGAATAATTGAAGATGTGCTTGTCAAAATTGATAGATTCATATTCCCAGTTGACTTTGTTGTTTTAGACATTGATGAGGATAGCAATGTACCCTTAATTCTAGGGCGACCCTTTTTAGCAACTGCCAGAACAATAATTGATTTAGGAACAGGTGAACTTACACTACGTATAGATGATGACCAAGTTACCTTACAAGCTCGAAACTCGATTAAGACTGTTGATAATAATATAGTCACGAGTCCTTGTAAAAACACTGAACTCACCACCCAACCTTCTGTGCAGGATACACTCCACATAAAGGCAACCCAATCACAGACAAGTCCATCCAAGGGAGATGCACCTGAAAAGCGAATGCTTCAGATCGAGGAACTAGATGAGTGGCTGAACTATCATGAAAAGCCCAAAGTATGCCAAACCAACCCAGCATCACCAAGACGACCCTCAGGTACAAACGAATCAACTCAAGGTAGGGGATAAGGTAATCTTAGGGGAAGACGATCCTCGAATCTTGAATTCAAAAGAGCATACAAGTGATACACCTTACTTCACGGTAATGAAAATCTTTCCCTATGGTACAGTCGAGATAAAACATGAGTCACTCGGCACTTTCAAGGTAAATCACACTCGACTCAAATCTTACGTTGATAATGAAATTGTAAGCAGGATAGAAGAGTATCAACTCTTCAAACCACCGTGAACGTACAAGCTCGAGCAAAGTCGAGCTTAGACTATAAATAAGCGTTCTCGAGGCAACCCGAGCACTAACTTAGTAACTTTTCTTTTATTTTTGATTTTAGTATTTTTATGCATCAACTAACCCTTTTTAATGCAGAAATTTAGGACCACACGCCACGCCCAGGGCGTGCCTCAGGCCGTGTACACTTTGAGCAGAGACACGGTCGTGCAACTTGGCCGTGTACAAGCAGGGTAAAATTTTCCCTAAGGCACGGGCTACGATAAATAGCCACGGCCGTGATATAGCTGGCCAACACTGTCAATTCCAACATGGGCGTGTGACCCCATACACGACCGTGGGAGAAGCGAACATCGAAGGACACGGCCATACGACACGGCCGTGTGCCTCAACACGCCCTCGCAACACGGACGTGTGTCTCGAGCCAGGGCGCCAAAATCCCTGAGATTTTTGTTTTTTCCATTTTATTTTATTTTATCTTTTTCTTTATTTGAATTTTAGTATTCTCAGAACTAGTTTATGTTATTTCAATTATTTTATATCGTTATTTCCTAACGAGTAATTGTTCTAATCCTGAAATACCTAAAATCCCTTAAGTGCTATCGCAGTTTCAAAACCATGAACTTCAAGTATTCCTTCCTCCAAGACAACTTTCACAATTCAAAGGTTCCATCCAATATTCAGGGAGTTTTACTTCTCTCCCTAACTTATGATCTTGTGCTTCTATTGCTATTAATGTTATCTTTGTACATTGAGGGCAATGTACATCTTAAGTGTGGGGGGAAACTCACTTTCATTCTTTATATTATCTTTGAAATCCCTGAAAATTGCTCTCAAATTTTGAATTCTCTGCATTATCTTCAAATCTCTTGTTAGGAATTAATTCTGATTGATTTATGATTTTTATTGATGTGTTGAGAATTAAGACATAGGTGTTTATGCTTTGATTATTCAAACTTTAAAACATTAGGGAATCAAGCATGATAAGTTGAAATTTTTGAGAACCCAATTTTTTCATAAGTTATTTTCCTGAATTTTAAGTGTTATCTTGAGATTTGAAATTCACAGGATTGACATCAAAAGCCATAATTCTAGTGAGATTTTTGAGCCTTTTGAGCATACATTCTTTCATGCTCACTTTTATTATTGCTTTGAGTGAGTCAATACTGATTTGTTATTCTAGAACTTGCTTCGATATACATGTCAAGACCACATCATTGATTTGATATATTGAGATGATAAAGGCACTTAGGATTTAACCCACTTACTCCATAAAAAGCCTACCTCCATAAATTAACCCCTAGTAAACCCCATTGAGCCTAACAACCCATTCTTTGACTTACCTCTAATATTAACCCATAACCCATTTTTGTTGAATTCCATTCAATTATTTTGATCCCTATTTTTGTCGAGATTTGAGTTAAAATTATTATCTAGCTTTGTTCTCTTTTTCAGTTGTAAAGTTTGTCAATATTCAAAGTATTGTACTTGAATTGTTCTAAAAAAAGTGTATATACAGTTAATTCAGTTGTAATCTGTAATAGTTCAATAGTTTTTGCATATTTCTACAAGCTTCCAAATCCAGAACGATGTCATCATAAGGCTTAGCTCTAGGAATATGTTCCAGTGATAGAGATTTCTCTAGCTAGATGATTTTTCAATTCAATCTCGATTCTAACCCTCTTTTTCTTGTGACAACACCCCTAACCAAAGCCCCATTACAACCATTGAAAGACCTTTTGATCGATGTGTCGTATCAATCTATAGTGGTGGAGATTTGATTTTCTTGCAAGCCTATGGTAATAACTTTTCAGATTGACTAGAGAGTGCTTAATTCTTGAACCCTAAACACTTTGAGTGGATAGAGTGAACCCTTAGTGAGGATGTCAAAACCTGTTGATTTCAATTGAGAGATGATTACTTAGAAGAAGGGAAGAAACTTATGTTTCAATGATAAAATTCTCAACTTAGAGTGATTGAATCTTTAATGTTCTTCTGATTGAATTTTCATTGTATGACTACTTGTGAATTAGTTTGAAACATTATTGATAAAGATTGTAAGTTGAGAGGAATGATTCTTAATTAGGGATTGAGATTTTGCTTGAGGACAAGCAAAGGCTTAAGTGTGGGGGTATTTGATAAACGATAAATTATACATATTTTTACCTCATGTTTAGCCTATATTTTGGATGAATTATCATTAGATTTGTGAGAATTGGTGCTCTTAATCCTTCTATTTCATGTCTTATACTCAGGAGAGCATAGGGAAGAGAAAAGAATGAGAAACGGGCCAAAAACAGAGAAAATGGGCCAAAATGAGAAAACGACACGGCCAGGGATTCACCACACGGCAGTGCCACATAAGGTCTAACACGGCTAAGCCCCAGCAAGCACGGCCAGGCTACACGGCCGTGCCACCCTCAACAGGCCCACACGGCCTCGCCACACAAGATCCAACACGGCTCAGCCCCAACAAGCACGGCCAGGTAACACGGCCGTGCCACCCTCAACAGGCCCACACGGCCTCTTGTCGAAACCACATGGGCGTGGCACACGGGCGTGTCCCTATCGTGCGGAAGTTTAATTCTACTCGAAGAAGGATACTTAGGGGCTAAGAAAGCCATTCTAAACTCTATATAAAGATCTTAGGAGGCAACTTCAAGGGTGTGCTTATTTCCTGCTAAGGGAATACTCTTTTTTCTCTGAAGAAGGAGTGCCGTATTTCTGCCAACATAAGGAGTGACAGTAAGGGATTACTTCAAGGAAAGCCGATTGATTCATCCAAGAAGCCAGAATTCTACATCAAGACAGAGGATCTCCCTAAATTCCTTTAGGGGTTTTTGGGTTCTTTATGTTTTGTTATCTTATTTCTTCTGAGATGTTTTCTTTATTAATTATGAACTAAACCCCTCAAATACTTAAGGGGGATGAAACCTAAGACAGATCTTGTTATTATTTATTCTTGAATTATATAATAAATACTTGAATTGTTCTTAATTATGTGTTCTTCATTCTTGATTTAATAATCCTAGGTATGACATCAAGAACTTGATGTGCTTAGGCAGAGGAGCAAAAGTCCCTATTTTAAGAGTAGATCTACCATAATTAAGCGGAGTTGCATGCAACCTTAGACATATGGGGACATAAATCTGTCGGATTAGGGTCAAACCTAATAGGGGGATCCATAGATCGAATTAATGCAACCTAGGGGTGTTAATTAATAAAGAAATTTTAATTAACAACCTAGGATTAGTTGTTCTTATCCTCGACGGAGGTATTAACATAGGTTAGGGATCTCTACGGATTGAGTCAAGTGAATAAATCGTCTAGTTTAAGAAGTTAATAACAAGTGAAGTCTAGGTGGATTCTCCCTTAAGTATTGCTCATATCAATTAGCTTTTCCTGAAAGTTTTCCCCAATTTACTTTTTGTACACTTTTAGTTAGTTTTAGAATTAGTTTCAACCAATCCTCTTTTATTTTTTGGCTAGATAATAGAAAGGAAGTAAGTATTAGTACTTTTGGTTCCCTTGGGTACGATAACTCGGTCTTACCGCTAAACTATACTACTGTTCGATAGGTGCGCTTGCCTTTAAAATCGTGATATTAGTTAGTTTTTGGTGTGATCAGTTTTTATAAATTTTATTACTTAATATCGCGAGTATCAGTTACTTCGACTTGGCCACTGGTTTGTGGATGATAAGGGGTAGCTGTTCTATGGTGTACTCCATACCTTTTTAAAACTTTTTCAAATTGGGCATTGCAAAAATGGGTGCCCCTATCACTAATAATTATCCTAGGTGTTCCAAATCGAGAGAAAAGTTTCTTCAAAAATCGTACTACCATTCTAGCATCATTAGTAGGTAAGGCTTGGGCTTCCACCCATTTTGACATATAATCTACCGCAACTAGGATGTACTTATTCCCAAATGAAGTAGGGAATAGACCCATGAAATCAATAACCCATACATCAAATATTTCACATGAAAGTATATAGCTCTGAGGCATTTCATTATGTTGAGAAATATTACCTGTCCGCTAACATTTATCACAAGAGGTCACATATCTGTTGGAATCCCTGAAAAGTGTAGGCCAGAAAAAGCCTGATTCGAGTACTTATGAGCAGTTCTAGCTCCACTATGATGTCCTCCTCTGGGTCCTGAATGGCAGTGATTTAAAATTTGGTATGCTTCTGTTTCAGTAATGCATCTTCGAATAACATGATCTGCACAAATTCGAAAAAAAAAAAGATCCTCCCAAAAGTAGTTTTTCACATCAGTGAAGAATCGCTTCTTTTGCTGATGGGTCAGCCCTTTTGGGGTTATGCTAGCTGCTAAATAATTTGCAAAATCAGCAAACCAAGGAACTATTGCATCAGCTAAGGATAGGAGTTGTTCTTCAGGAAATAAGTCGTTTATTTTATCGAGGTACTTGGGTTGCGTGTTTTCTAGTCTTGGAAGGTGATCTGCTGCCAAGTTTTCAGCTCGTTTCTTGTCCTTTATTTCTAAATCAAATTCCTGTAACAATAGAATCCATTTTATTAGTCGAGGTTTTGCATCAGTTTTAGTTAAAAGGTAGCGAAGAGCAGAATAGTCAGTATAAACAATGACTTTTGACAAAATTAAATAAGATCTGAATTTGTCAAATGCAAAAATAACGGCTAGCAATTCTTTTTCTGTGGTAGTATAATTTGCTTGAGCAGCTGTCAGAGTTCTGCTAGCATAATAGATCGGTTGAAAGTGCTTGTCCCTTCGCTGTCCCAAAATTGCACCTACTGCAAAATCACTTGCATCGCACATTAGTTCAAAAGGTAGATTCCAATCAGGTGAAATCATAATCAGGGCATTGACTAACTTTTTCTTAAGAGTGTTGAAATATTTTAAACATTCTTGGTCAAAGTTGAAAAGCACGTCTTTTTCTAGCAACTTTGTTAAAGGCTTAGCTATTTTAGAAAAATCTTTAATAAACCTGCGATAAAAATCGGCATGTCCTAAAAAGATTCTTATAGCCTTAACTGAATTAGGGGGAGCTAATTTTTCAATGGTTTCAATTTTTACTTTATCTACCTCTATCCCTTTACTAGAAATTTTATGTCCTAATACAATACCCTCTTGAACCATAAAGTGGAATTTTTCCCAGTTTAGCACTAAATTTGTCTCTTCACATCTTATCAAAACAAGTTTTAGATTATTAAGACAAAGTTGGAAAGAATTACCGAAAACTGAAAAATCATCCATAAGTACCTCCATGATGTCTTCCACGAATTCATTGAAGATAGCTAGCATGCATCGCTGAAAAGTAGCAGGAGCGTTACATAAACCAAAATGCATTCTACGATAAGCAAACGTACCGTATGGACATGTCAATGTTATTTTCTCCCTGATCTTCTGGAGCTATCGGGATTTGGAAGTAACCAGAGAGGCCATCTAGGAAACAATAATACATGTGACCTGATAATCTTTCCAACATCTGATCAATAAAAGGTAAGGGAAAATGATCTTTTCGAGTGGCGTCATTTAGCTTTCTATAATCAATGCAAACTCTCCATCCAGTGACTGTTCTTGTAGGTATTGACTCTTTTTTGTCATTAGACACCACGGTCAGACCTCCCTTTTTAGGAACAACCTGCACAGGACTTACCCAAGAACTGTCAGAAATAGGATAAATAATGCCTGCATCTAGAAGTTTAATTACCCTGGCTTTTATAACTTCCTTCATGTTGGGATTCAATCGTCTCTGAGCTTGCACCGATGGTTTAAATTCATCTTCCATTAAAATTTTGTGGGTGTAGAAGGAAGGATTAATTCCCTTAATATCTGAAATTTTCCAAGCTATAGCATGCTTGTGTTCCCTTAACACATGGAGTAGTTCCTCTTTTCTACAATGCTCAAATCTGATGCGATAATAACTGGTAAAGTTGAATCTTCCCCTAAAAAGGCATATTTTAAATGATCTGGCAGTTATTTTAACTCTAATTTAGGGGGTTCATCAATGGAAGGTTTCTGTCTCAATTCGTCATTCATTTTTATACTTTCATAACTTATGTGTCTTGTGATGATTTCATTAGAATCTAACTCCTTTCTTACCTCCTCAATTTCAGTGGTGGCTTCATCTTTCCCCCCACCTTGAACAAGGCACAGTTCCAACGTGTCTGCGATAGAAAGTTCTTGAAAATTATATTGAACAAAGTAATCAATAATATCAACAAAATAACATGAATCATCTTGTTCTTTAGAAAATTTCATAGCATCATAGATTTTAAAAACGACTTCTTCTTCACCAACTCTAAGTACTAATTTAGCATCCCCTACATCAATAACAGCTCTAGTAGTGGCTAAGAATGGACGTCCTAAAATTAAAGGTACCTCAAGATCCTCAACCATATCAAGCACAACAAAATCAATAGGGAATATAATTTTATCTACATTTACTAGCACATCTTCGATGATTCCCCTAGGATATTTAACAGATTTATCAGCTAGTTGAATACTCATCCTAGTGGGCTTTGGTTCCCCTAGACCTAGTTGCTTGAACATTTTGTAAGGCATGAAATTAATGCTAGCACCTAAATCAGCTAAGGCTTTATCAATAAGTAAACTACCAATTAAACAAGGAATAGTAAAACTTCCTGGATCTTTCAATTTTGCCGGCAGTTTATTTTGGAGAATAGCTGAACATTCTTCGTTGAGTTCCACTGTGGCTAATTCTTCCAACTTTCTTTTTTGTCAGAAGTTCTTTAAGGAACTTTGCGTACTTCAGCATCTGCGAAATTACTTCAACAAAAGGTAAGTTAATGTGTAATTGTTTAAAAAGTTCAAGAAATTTACCGAATTGGGCGTTTGTACGGTCTTTCTTCAACTTTGCCAGATATGGAATGGGCGGTTTGTATTCCTTGAGTGTTGGTGGAGTGTTTTCCTTGGGTTCCTCTGCCTTGTCTCCTGAAGATTCTGGAATAGACTTATTTTCTGGTTCAGCTAGTACTTTCCCATCTCCTAGAGTAATTGCTTTGACATGTTCTCTGGGATTTGGCTCAGTATTACTTGGTAGTCCACCTTGTGGTCTCTCTGAAATTAATTTTACAAGTTGACCAATTTGATTCTCAAGCCCTTGAATTGATGCTTGCTAGTTTTTTAGTGCCGTTTTAGTGTTTTAGAAATGGGTTTCTGATGCGGCCATAAATTTGGTGAATATCTCTTCAAGATTCGGCTTTTTCTCTTGTTATGGTGGTGGCTGCTGAAATCTCGGAGGAGGCTGTTGTCTTTGATTTCTTTGTCCTCCCCATGAAAAATTGGGGCGATTTCTCCAACCTGCATTGTAAGTAGTACTATAAGGGTTATTTTGAGGTCTAGAATTGTTACCCATATAGTTGGCTTGCTCAGTTCCATGCTGTGTCCATAGGATGAGTAGTCTAGATTGAACATATTTACTGGAGTTGTGTCACACTGCATCACTGGCTGTGCCTGCGTAGAACCAACAAAATTATCAAACTTTTTATTTAAAATTTCTACTTGGTTAGTAAGCATAGTGACAACATCAATATTATAAACTCCTGCAGTTTTTGTCGGCTTTGTCCTAATGACTTGCCACTGATAGTTATTCAGTGACATCTCTTCAATAAATTCATAAGCTGCTTCAGGTGTTTTATTGTTGATTGTTCCTCCTGCGGTAGCATCAATCATTTGCCTTGTTGAAGGATTCAAACCGTTGTGAAAGGTTTGAACTTGTAGCCATAAAGGTAAGCCATGATGAATACATCTTCTCAAAAGATCTTTGTATCTCTTCCAGGCATCGTAAGTTGTTTCTAAATCCATCTGTACAAAAGAAGAGATATCGTTTCGTAATTTAGCTGTTTTAGCTGGAGGAAAGTATTTAAGTAAAAATTTTTTGATCATCTGTTCCCATGTGGTGATTGAGCCTCGCGGTAAAAGTTTAACCACTGTTTGGCTTTATTTCTCAAAGAGAATGGAAATAGCCTTAGACGAATGAGATCATCAGAAACGCCATTAATTTTAAAGGTATCACAAAGTTCCAAAAAATTGGCTATTTGTGAATTTGGATCTTCATCCTAAACCATCAAACTGCACCAATTGCTGTATCATCTGAATAGTGTTAGGTTTTAATTCAAAATTATTAGCAGCAATAGTAGGTCTAATAATGCTAGTTTGGGTACCAGCCAAACTAGGTTTAACATAATCATACATAGTGCGATGAGCTTCTTCTTGATTTGGTGGTTGCGCGGCTATTGCGGGAGGTGTGGAATGTTTTGATTTGCTTCCATCTCTTCTGTACGTTCTGGCCTTTGTTCTTGATCTTGTTCTGGATAATGTAGGCTTCGTCTGATCTCTTTGTGAGTTCTGTGAACTGTCGCTTCTAAATCTTCGTCCAAAAGCAATGGTCTTGCTGGGTTGTTTCTAGTCATAAACTAGAAATACCTAAAAGGAAAAAGCAAAGAAAATTAAAATAGAGTAAAAGAAAAGTAAAAGAAAATAAAGGAAAAATAAAAATAAATAAAAACTGAGAATAAATAAATATAGTAATGGCTAAAGTAATAGAAATCGAGTTTTCTTAATATTTAGTTCCCCGGCAACGGCGCCAAAAACTTGATACTCGCGATATTAAGTAATAAAATTTATAAAAACTGATCACACACAAAACTAACTAATAACGATTTTAAAGGCAAGCGCACCTATTGAATAGTAGTATAGTTTAGCGGCAAGACCGAGTTATCGTACCCAAGGGAACCAAAAGTACTAATACTTACTTCCTTTCTATTATCTAGCCTAAAAATAAAAGAGGATTGGTTGAAACTAATTCTAAAACTAACTAAAAGTGCACAAAAAGTAAATTGGGGAAAACTTTAGGGAAAAGCTGATTGATATGAGCAATACTTAAGGGAGAATCCACCTAGACTTCACTTGTTATTAACTTCTTGAACTAGACGATTTCTTCACTTGACTTGATCCGTAGAGACCCCTAACCTATGTTAATACCTTCGTCGAAGATAAGAACAACTAATCCTAGGTGGTTAATTAAAGTTTCTTTATTAATTAACACCCTTAGGTTGCATTAATTCGATCTATGAATCCCTCTATTAGGTTTGACCCTAATCCGGCAGATTTATGTCGCCCTATGTCTAGGGTTGCATGCAACTCCGCTTAATTATGGTAGATCTACTCTTAAAACAGGGACTTTTGCTCCTCTGCCTAAGCACATCAGTTTCTTAAAGTAATACCTAGGATTATTAAATCAAGAATGAAGAACACATAATTAAGAACAATTCAAGTATTTATCATATAATTCAAGAATAAATAATAACAATCTGTCTTAGGTTTCATCCCCCTCAAGTATTTGAGGGGTTTAGTTCATAATTAATAAAGAAAACATCTCAGAAGAAATAAGATAGCAAAACATAAAGAACCCAAAAACCCCTAAAGGAATTTAGGGAGATCTTCTATCTTAATGTAGAATTCTGGCTTCTGGGATGAATCAGTCGGCTTCCCTTGGAGTAATTCCTTGCTTTCACTCCTTGTGTTGGCAGAAATATGGCACTCCTTTTTGGGAGAAAAGAGTACACCCTTAGAGTTGCCTCCTATGGCCTTTATATAGAGCTTTGGGATGCCTTTCTTAGCCTCTAAGTATCCAAATCCGAGTGAAATTGCACTTCCTCATGAGAGGAACAAGCCCGTGTGCCATGCCCGTGTGGTTTCAATAAGGGCCGTGTTCGGGCCTATTGAGGTTGCACGGCCATGTGGCCTGGTCATGCTTGTCAGGGCTGGGCCGTGTTAGACCTTATGTGGCACGGCCATGTGCCACGGCTGTGTGGGGATTCCTTGGGCCGTGTCGTTTTCACACTTCGGCCTATTTTCTTCATTTTCGGTCTGTTTTTGTTCTTTTCTCTTCCCTATGCTCTCCTGAGTATACAACATGAAATAGAAGGATTAAGCACCAATTCTCACAAAATTAATAATAATTCATCCAGAAATTAGGCTAAACATGATGAAAAATATGTATAATTTATCGTTTATCAGCTACTAAGATGATGACCCGAAAAGAGCCAAATTTTGGCTAGAGAATACCATTAGGGTATTCAATGAATTATCTTGCACACCTGAAGAGTGCATAAAGTGCATCGTATCCCTCCTATGAGATTCTGCCTATCAGTGGTGGAATACCCTTGTGTCTGTAGTACCAAGGGAGAAAGTTAATTGGGAGTTTTTCCAGGTAGAATTTTGTAAGAAATATATCAGTCCATGGTTTATTGATCAGAAGTGTAATAAATTTTTGGAATTGAAACAAGGTCAGATGACCGTAACTGAGTATGAGCGTGAGTTCGTGAGACTTAGTAAATACGGTCGAGAATGTGTATCCATCGAGGCTATTATGTGCAAGAGGTTTGAGGATGGATTAAATGAGGATATTAAAATGTTTGTTGGTATTCTGGAACTAAATGAGTTCATAATGCTCATAGATAGAGCTTGTAAGGCCGAGGAATTGGCCAAGGAGAAGAGGATAGTTGATATGGAGTCTCGTGACTTGAGAAAGAGACCTTTTGGCAAGTTGTTCCAATCCTCTCCAAGAGGTCAAAGGAATTTACTATACGATTAGCTACTTCAGCGGGGTTTACAAGTAAAGGCAAAGGTAAACAATATTTAGCCTCCAAAGCTCAGACGACCTCCATTGCAAGCGTGGGTAATACTCGACCCAGTAGGCCTGAGTGCCCCTAGTGTAGTAAACGCCATCCTGGCGAATGTCGGGCACATGAACGGGCTTGCTTCAAATGTGGTTCTCAAGACCACTTCATTAGAGTGCCCAGAGATGGTCAAAAAAGACAAAGATTAGAGTGCAAGATCAGGAAATGTTCCCTCTAGAGGTAGACCCCAGAGAAACTCGGGTACGGGTGTGAGTAGTAAAGGTGCACCAAGAGAACAGACTGCGAGACCCGAGGGTAGAGCACCAGCAAGGACATACGCTATTTGCGCTCCGAAGAGGCGTCATCACCCGATGTAATTACGGGAACATTTTCTCTTCATGAAACTTCTGTCATTGCTTTGATTGATCCGAGATCTACCCACTCATATGTTTGCATGAAACTAGTCTCTAGCACGACTATACCTGTAGAGTCTACGGAATTTGTGATAAAGGTCTCCAATCCCCTAGGAAATTGTGTGTTAGTAGACAAAATATGCCGAGATTGTCCTTTGATAATTAAGGGTCATTGTTTCCCAGCTAACCTCATGCTTTTACCATTTGATGAATTTGATGTGGTCCTTGGTATAGGTTGGTTAACGAACATGATGTATAAAATTATGGTAGAAAATTTTTTAAATTGAAATGTGAGAATGGTGAAACTCTCTGAGTGGATTGAGATGAATCCAAGAGTTTACCAATAGTGATTTCTTCCATGGTTGCTCAAAAGTGTATAAGAAAAGGGTACAAAGCTTACCTTGCTTTTGTGATGAATACAAAAGAGTCAGAGTTGAAGATTGAGTCTGTGCCAGTAGTTTGCGAGTATCAAGATGTCTTTCCGGAAGAGTTGCCTGGATTGCCTCTGGTTAGGGAGGTAGAGTTTGATATAGAGTTGGCTCCAGGTACTACACTTATTTCTATTGCTCCTCACAAAATGGCTCTGACCGAATTAAAAGAATTGAAGCCTCAGTTACAAGAATTGACAATAAGGGTTTTGCAAGACCAAGTCATTCCTTGTGGGTGGTCTCGTGTTATTCGTGAAAAAGAAAGATGGTCCTATGAGGTTGTGTATAGATTATCGGCAACTTAACAAAGTAACCATAAAGAACAAGTACTCTTTGCCAAGGATCGACGATTTATTTGACCAGTTGAGAGGATCCACAGTGTTCTCCAAGATAGATTTGAGATCCGGGTATTATCAGTTAAGAATTAAGGAGTTCGATGTGCTGAGGACTGCACTTCGGACGAGGTATGGCCATTATGAATTTCTTGTCGTGCCATTTGGATTAACTAATGCTCCCGCAATATTCATGGATTTAATGAACCGTATCTTTCAGCCATACTTGGATAAATTCATTGTAGTCTTCATTGATGACATCCTAATTTACTCTCAAGATGAGGATGAACATGCTGAGCATGTGAGGACGATTTTGCAAACACTACGAGATAAGCAACTTTATGCCAAATTTAGAAAGAGTGAATTTTGGCTTAAAGAAGTTGGATTTTTTTGCCACATCATTTCGGGTGATGGCATTAGGGTTGATCCAAATAAGATCTCGACAATTGTTGAATGGAAGCCACCGAGAAATGTATCTGAGGTCAGAAGCTTCTTGGGTTTGGCTAGCTATTACCAAAGATTTGTCAAGGGATTTTCCATGATCGCTACTCCAATGACAAAGTTATTGCAAAAAGATGTTACGTTTGACTGGACAGAAAATGCCAGTAGAGTTTCAAGAAATTAAAGACATTGTTGACTGAAGCTCCTGTTCTAGTACAACCTGAACCCGAGAAAGAGTTCGTGATTTAAAGTGATGCATCCTTAATTGGATTAGGCTGCATACTTATGCAAGAAGGCAAGGTGATTGCATATGCCTCTAGGCAATTGAAGCCCTATGAAAAGAATTATTCGACTCAAGACTTGGAGTTAGTCACAATAGTGTTTGTGTTAAAAATTTGGAGGCACCATTTATATGGCGAGCAATGTCGAGCGTTTACCGATCACAAGAGTTTTAAGTACTTAATGAGATAAAAATTTAAATTTATGGCAAAGGCGATGGCTCGAGTTATTAAGGGATTATGAGTTGGTTATTGACTACCACCCAAGGAAAGAAAATGTTGTTATCGATGCTCTTAGTCGGAAATCTCTATTTGCTTTGAGAGCTATGAACACACAGTTGTCCTTAACCGATGATGGTTCGGTTTTAGCAAAAATGAGAGCTAAACCAATGTTCATACAAGAGACTTGTGAAGCCCAGTCAAGTGATAGAGAATTGCAAGCTAAGAAAGCTTAGTATGAATCGGGTACTAATTCAGATTTTTAGATTGATTCAGATGGTTGTGTAAAGTTCCAAGATTGAATCTGTGTACCAAGGGATGATGAGCTCATTAGGAGAATTCTACATGCGGACATAGTAGTCGTATGTCCATTCACCCTCGTAGTACCAAGATGTACAATGATTTGAAGAAATGGTATTGGTGGCTGAACACGAAAAGAGATATCTCCGAGTATGTAGCAAAGTGTTTGATTTGTCAGCAAGTAAAAGCGGAACACCAAGTGTAACACCCCTTACCCGGGTTTATCGCTTTACTCGAGCACGAGGCATTACCGAACAATATCACGTCTAATCATACAAACTCAAGCCATAGAATTTCGTTCCAATTTAAAATTTTTTGCATACTATATCATACGATCCTTAAAATGGGCCTACGGGGCCCTAAACATACTTTGGAAATGGTCCGAGACCAAATCAAAAACTTAGAAAATTTTTGGAAAATTTGCCTCATTACAGGGCACACGCCCATGTGAGATAGGGGCACGCCCGTATGGGGAGGCCGTGTGGTCACATACGCCCGTGTCCCCTACCCGTGTTGAATTTTTTGGAAAATTATTTTCATTCCAAACCTACAGGGGTTTTCACACAGCCGAGCACATGCCCGTATCCCTAGCCCGTGTCCTACCACATGGCCTCGACAAGCCCGTGTGGCTCCCCATGTGAAAAAGTTAGGACATTCTATTTATGGCGTTAGCATGCCATTTTGGTCACATGGCCACGGGACACACCCATGTGACCAGGCCGTGTGACGTCCTTAAGCTCCGAAAATTACAAGTAGGGTTCATACGCTCAACACACATGGCCGTGGGGTTTGACCGTGTGGCCTTAAGTTAGGTTATATTCCAAGCCATTCCTTGCCCCAAAACACATACAAACACTACCATATTTGACACCACATATCAACACATATTTAAACATCAAAATATCACCTAACATACCATGAACTACCTCAAAAGACATATATAAACCATTATCATCATTGGCCATGTCACATGGCCTTGTTTACAAAATGACTTATCAAATGACCTTTGCCCACATTATAGCTGAACCAACATGACACCTAAAACATCACTAAGGCCTTATACATGCCATAGTCTAAGAGTTTGTTAACTATACCAAAAGATAATATCGATAGTGTGGGTGATCCTCCGACTCGATCCGATCCCGAGCTGGCTTGACTGAATCTATTAAAATAAGGAAAAAGAGAAAGGAGTAAGCTTCAAAAGCTTAGCAAGTCTATATGTAAATAATTAACATTAAAATAGCATTCAACCACACCAAGGATATCTCTCATATACCAGCTTACCACCCAAAACTTACCAACTTTCCCATACAATTCATACACATTATTTTACTTATTATTTAAGTCCACATGCATCTTCACAACCACATATATTTTCCTATAATTTCACTTGCCTAGATATTATACTTGCACACACATATCGAACTACCACACCAAATCTCTTTAGTGAGCATTCCCGTTGAACTTTTCAGATTAACATTTGATACTCGGTGGATTTTCCATTCATGGTTCCACCAATCACATAAGTCAGACTCTCGAGTACACATGGTGAATATCACTTTATCATCCATGTGACTTAGTCATTTATTCTCGTAGCCCTTGTATGCACATGGTGAAGGTCACTTTATCACACATGTGACTTAGCTACATATGACATTGGTCTCATGTATACATGGTGAATGTCACTTTATCACCCATGAGGCATAGTCATCAAGTCCCATAATTATCATTGCACATGGTGAAGTTCACTTTATCACACATGTGGCTTAGCCACTGAGCTCCATAGCCCTCGGGTCTACATGGCGAAGATCACTTTATCACACATGTAACTGAACTATATTTTATCCATATCACCCGTTATTCCGAAGGTTCAACTGGGAACTCTCATTTCCAACTTAACCAAGCATCATAGAAAATTATAATCATAAAAAATTCATCATAACCATTAAATATCATTAATTCATAATTAAAACAATTAAATTACTTACATATAAACTTACCTCGATAGCAAAATGTGATAATTTGCAATTTAGTCCGAAACATTGCCCTTGCCTCGGTCAAGGTCAATTCTTCGATCTTCTTGATCTATAATGACACATTTAACTCGTTTAATACACACATTGTTCAATTTAGTCCAAAATCATCCTACAACAATTTTTACCAATTTACCCTTAACTTTGTCAATTTTTACAACTAAGCCCTTAGGCTCGTAAATTGAAATGTATAGATTTTTTTGATTACCCAGGCCTAACCGAATCTCTATAGCACCTAAAACAGTCTACATTTCTAATCAATTAATACTTTTACCCTTCAATTTATTAACTTTGCAATTTAGTCCTTTTTAGGGACTTCTATGAAAAATCACCTAGCAATCATAGTTTACCACACCTTAAACCTTCATATTCCACCATTAGACATCAAAATACTTACATGTCACATGGGTAAAATTTTAAACATCAACCCTAGCTTAAAATAATGGTAGAAATAGCTAGAGCAAGTTACGAGGATTCTAAAAATACGAAGAAAATTAAAAATGAGGCTCGATTGCACTTACTTGTGAGCTTGAAAATTAACAAAACCCTAGCTATGGCTTCCCCCATATTCAGCCAAGGATAAGAGATTATGGACAAGATTGTGCCTTATTTTTCCCTTTTTTATTCTTTTATTAACCAAATGACCAAATGCCCTTCATTAAAAACCTTTAGTATTCCACCCTTCCTTGGGCATTTTTATCTAAACTGAGTTAAAATGGTTTAATTACCATATAAGGAATTCTAATTTCAAAACCTAATTCACTCAAGTATTTTATGAAATAAAACCCATATTTTTCACTTAAGGTGTGTTTGTTTGCCAGGAAAACATTTTTCGAAAAATGTTTTTCTGATTTTCTGGTGTTTGTTTGACTGAAAACCTTTTACATGGGGAAAATGTTTTCACAATCACGGGTAAAATGCCTATGCCTTTAGGGAAAATGTCTTACAGAATTTTTTTCGTAAGACATTTTCCAACTCTCAGCAGTCTTTCCCCCATTGCGCCATTCTTTATCTTCCTTCTTCTCCATCCAGGTACTTTCCTCCTACTTTTTCTATTTTTCATCTTTTAATTTCCTTTTTCCTTAGCTTTTCGCATGCCTTCTCTTCTCAGGGCTGCTGTTTCATTTCACTTTGTGATTCCAACTCTCACCAATCTTTTCTAGCCAAGCTGTTCTTCATCTTCCTTCTTCTTCATCCAGGTAACTTTCCTCCTTCTACTTCCACTGTTTGCTGTTTGCTGTTTTCTGCTTGTTGCAATTTGCTGTTTGCTGCAATTCTATTAACTAGGGCACTCATTCTTACCAAAAACAAAAACCCTTTATAAAGTATTTTTAGTTTAAGTTTTAAGATTCGGTAAAAAATCAATTCGGTAAAAAACATAGCAATTTTGGTTTTGCTGTTTGTTGCAATTTGGTTTAGTTTTAACATAGCTTATTTTAAGCTAAAAGATGGAGGTCGACAAAAAAAAGAACACTAAAAGATCAAGGAACATGTTGCTGAGTAGTTGTTAACTACAGCTTCTTTTTTCTGAATGAATGGCAAGAGAATGAAATCAATGAATCAAATTTTGTTTTTTCCTTCCATTTTTCTGCTTTTTATGTGTTCGTCAAAACTTTTAACAATATAAATTATGCAATGAAATTCCTGAGTGAAATATTGTTACCTAAAATTAATTGGTTATTCACAGTGCTTTTCTTAAGGAAATGCCTTTGAGGGATGTTGTTTCTTGGTCTGCCATGTTGCAAAAGGACTAGTGATATTCTTGACATATATACATTAGTTAGATAGATTTTAGTTTTAACATAGCAGTTTTGGTTTTGCTATTTGCTGGAATTTGGTTTAGTTTTAACATAGCTTATTTTAAGCTAAAAAATGGAGGTCGACAAAAAAAGAACACTAAAAGATCAAGGAACATGTTGCTGAGTAGTTGTTAACTACAGCTTCTTCTTTTTTCTGTTTGAATGGCAAGAGAATGAAATCAATGAATCAAATTTTGTTTTTTCCTTCTATTTTTCTATTTTTTTATGTGTTTGTCAAAACTTTTAACAATGTGTTGTCTATTATTTTGATGATGCATGTAAATTATTCGATGTAAATTGGTTATTCACAGTGCTTTTCTTAAGGCAATGCCTTTGAGGGATGTTGTTTTTTGGTCTGTCATGTTGCAACTTTAATGAACAATTGGAATGGAGTTGTCGGTCCTTTTGGTTTCAAGAAATGGTAGCAAATGAGAGGTTGAAACCTGATAAAGTGACCGTTGGATTGGGGAGTATGCTCACATGGAATCTCTTGGGCTATTGGTGAGAAGATCGGCCTATGGCTTTACACTTAAAAATGGGTGGAACTTGTGAGCATTGTGTTTGGAAGTGGTAAAATTTCACTAAATTCAAGTGAAATTGATTAAAAAAATAAATGAATATAGGTGGTCCAAAAAACTTGAATGTAAAAATAAATGAGCTAAAACTTCAAAATTCAGATTATCAAACCAATACTTTGAAATGAAAGTTGAAATTTTAATCATAATAAATGGTGACATTTGAGGTTATTTATTGTTGCTAAGATACTTTGAAATGAAAGTTGAAATTGTTGAATCATAAATATAAACAAAAAAATTCACAAAAACAAGAAAAACCCATAATTTGAAACAGACAAAAAGAAACAGAACCTGATTGAAGCTTGACCAAAAAATAGATTGGGAAGGGGAATTAGATGCTGGGAGCGATAATGTGAGACCGGGTAGGGAAAAATATGGTTAAAATTTTAGGTTAAAATATTTGAGTCGGGTTCAAACTAAAATTTTTTTATCCAAAGCTCGAATATTTTTAAAATGGGTTTTATTTTTAACTTCAAACTCTTTTTCTGATTTATAATTTTATTCAAACATTTTCATATTTTAAACAAGTTTTCAAGTTATTTTCATATATGTATGGATGCACTTTAGTCATGGTAACTTTATTCATATATGTGATCTTATGATAAGCTTGCATCCTTTTTGTAGTGATCAAATATTTGTGTGTCATTATTTTGTGTAGATGGATAGTAATCGAGATCAAAATGCAATTGTCGGAGTTGTGGCTTCAATTTTAGCTTTTGGGGCTCTTTGCATTAAAAAATTAAAAACTAGAAAGGAAATTACTTCTCACCCTCGTGTGAATCGAGATTATGAAAGGGAAAATTATATTAATAGTATTTTATATAGTGGTGACCAGCATTGTATTAATCTAATAAGGATGAGACCGATTGCCTTTTTTAATTTGTGTGATATTCTTAGTAGGAATAATTTGTTACAATCAACTAAGTCTGTGAATATTAGGGAGCAAGTAGTTATATTTTTACATATAATTGGTCATAATGTAAGGTTTCGAGTGATCGGATCTAGATATTATAGATCAACTGAGACAATTTATCGTTACTTTAGGGTTGTATTGAGAGCTATTTTGAAATTGTATAAACTAGTTATTAGATTACCTGATGAGTCAATTCCTAGTGAAATCAGAAACAACCCAAGGTTTTATCCATATTTTAAAGATTGTATTGGAGCATTAGATGGAACTCATGTTCATACATCCGTTCCACTTAACATTCAAGGAAGATTTCGTAACCATAAAGGGGGGATTACACAAAATGTATTGGCTGCCATCACATTTGATTTGAAATTTTCCTATGTTCTAGCTGGTTGGGAAGGTAGTGCACATGGTTATCGTATTTTAAGTGATGCACTTTCATGCTCAAGAGGATTAAGAATTCCGGAAGGTAAGAATTAACATTAAATACAAAATAGTTCTAGCAAGCTCATAATTAATAGTAATATTATGTTTTGTAAAATTGTAGGTAAATATTATCTTGCTGATGCTGGATATGGCATCCGGAATGGATATATTACCCCCTATCATGGTGTCCGATATCATTTAAAAGAGTTTAGTGATCAGGGGCCTAAAAATGCAAAGGAACTCTTTAATCTTCGTCATTCATCATTGCGAATCACCATTGAACGTGTTTTGGGGATTTTGAAGAAACAGTTTCGTGTATTAGATGCTGAACCATTTTGGAATTTTCAAACTCAAGTAGATATAGTTCTGGCTTGTTGTATCATTCAGAATCATATAATGGGAGTTGATCCTAATGATTTACTTAATTATGGATTATACGAGGAGCCTGAGTCTGATTTGATAATACCAACTCTTACTGAGCGAGAAGAAAGAGAAGAAGCAAGAGAATGGTCTGCTAAAGAGACCAAATTGCACAGACTATGTGGACTGATTATATGGCTAGAAATATTAAGTAGGTTTAGAGCATAGAGTTATTGTTTCTATGTTATGTATGTTTTAGTATTAAAATTTTTTTTTTTTTAATGTTGGTTGGATAATGATATTGAAATTTTAGTTTGTTGGATTTTGAAATTATTATGTCTTGAATTTGTTAGATATCAAATTTATTATGTTTTAAGCTTGTTGAATTTATTATTTTAGATATTGAATTTATTTGGTTGGATAATGATATTGAAATGATTGACAATAAAAATTATTAATGTAGAATGGGTAAGGGCAACAAAGAAGGGACCTCCAAGCAATTCAGGTGGACAAAACCGATGGAACATCTTTTTCTTGAAATTCTAGCAGAGGAGGCCTAGAATAGAAATAAGCCTTCTAACACTTTCAAAGCAGTTTCTTTTAATCGAGTTGCCATAGCTATTTCTGAAAGATTTCAAGTCCAATGCGATGCGAAGCATGTGGAAAATCATTTGAGGACTGTAAAAAATCAGTGGCAGATTATATGCACAATTCGGGATGAAAGTGGTTTTAGATGGGATGATAACATGAAAATGATCACATGTGATAGAGCAACATATGATGCAGTAGTATGAACCATTTTTGAATAAAATAATTGATCATTATGATGAAATGGCTTTGGTTGTTGGCAAAGACAGGGAGTTTTGCCAGAACATTTGCTGATATAGATTTGGATGATGGTAACCAAGATTCAGTGCCTATAGACGGAGACAATGAAGAGATTGAAGAGGTAAGAACAAATGTATCTTCATCTGGCACATCCAAACGTAAAAGAAAAAATGTTCAAGAAAGTGTCGTTGATGAACAAATTAAATTTGTAGGTGAACAACCGGGCAAAATTGCTAATGCTTTGGAACAATTTATTGCGGATAAGACACCACATCTTTACGAAGAAGTGATATCGATGGAGGAAGAAGGACTTGATGATGACTTCTTGTGTTTCGTGTTTGATTATCTAGTAAGTCATGAATCCGAGGCCAAAGCTTTTTTGGTTAAAAGTAAGAAGCATAGAAAAATTTGGCTTCAAAAATTTTCTCAAGGTTGAAGATATTGATACTTTTAATGTGGTGTAATATTAGTTATGCACTTGGACAATATTGTTGTTATTATGTGGTGTACTAATTATGCATTTGGATAATATTATTAATTTCTAGTATTAATTGTGCTTTGGAAGCTAATTTATAATTTTTCAATCCTTGTTTTTATTTTTTTATAAAACAATTACAAATAATTTATTTTACTTTCATTGTTTTTAATTTATGACGATTAATATTCTAGCTTAATAATTGAGTATTATTATATATTTAATTTGATTTATTTATATATAAATAAATCATTGTGATATATAAAAACAATTTAAAGTATAAATTTATTAAAAAAACAATTTAAAATATAAATTTATTAATATATATATAAATTTATTAATATATGTAAAAACAGCTTTTCCGGAAAATATTTTCAGGAAATTTGCCAAACAACAGAATATTTTACGCAGATTCATCCAAACACCAGAAAAGTAAATCATTTTCCAGAAATCATTTTCCGAAAAACATTTTACTGGCAAACAAACGGACCCTTATTGCAATTTAGTCCAACATACCAAATTGGACATGCAACCAATAAAATTCACACACCAAAATTTCACATATTTATCCAAACACCCAATAAATATCAAGACTAAATCGAAATAATATTTTAAACCTCAAATTCATGGTTTCAAAACCACTTTTTCGTTTAGCCCCTAATTCGGGCTGTTACAACTCTTCCCCTTTAGAGATTTTCGTCCCCGAAAATCTTATCGGTAAATAGGTTTGGGTACTGTTTCCTCATGGCTTTCTCGGGTTCCCACGTAGCCTCTTCCACACCATGCTTTTGCTACAACACTTTCACCAAGCTATACTCTTATTTCTTAACTGTTTAACCTCTCGAGCCAAAACCTTAATCGGCTCTTCTTCGTAGGTCATATCCGGCTGAATCTCAATACCTGTAGGTGAAATCACATGAGAGGGGTCTAAACAATACCGTCGTAACATTGACACATGAAACACATTATGTATTTTCTCCAATTCTGATGGTAAAGCTAGACGGTATGCCACTAGCCCTATTCTTTCCGTAACCTCGTACGGTCAAATGAAATGCAGACTTAACCTGCCTTTCCGGCCAAATCTTAATATTTTCTTCCATGGCAACACTTTCAAAAATACTTTATCACCAACTTGAAATTCAATCTCTTTCCTTTTTAAATCAGCATAAGACTTTTGCCGATCAGAAGTAGCCTTTAAACAATTCCGAATTATCTTCACTTTTTCCTCAGTCTCTTTAACCAGATCAACACCATGAATCTGTTTCTCACTCAACTCAGTCCAATTCAATGGATTTCGGCACTTTCGGCCATACAATGCCTCATAAGGCACCATTCGTATACTCGACTGATAACTGTTGTTGTAGGCAAATTCCACCAAAGGCAAATACTTTTCCCAACTACCCTTGAACTCTAGAACACAACACCGAAGGATATCTTCAAGAACCTGAATTACCTTCTCAGATTGACCATCTGTCTATGGGTGAAATGCGGTACTAAAATTTAACTTCGTACCTAGTGCCTCTTGCAACTTTTTCCAAAATCTCGAGGTGAACCTCGGATCTCTATCCAAGATGATAGACATAGGTACTCCATGTAACCTCACAATTTCAGTAACATATAATTTTGCCAATTTATCAAGTGAGTAATCAACACGTACTGGTATGAAATGAGCTGACCTCGTCAATCTGTCCACAATAACCCACACAGCATCTTTCTTTTTCGGTGTCAAAGGTAGTCCTATCACAAAATCCATGGTAATCCTATCCCACTTCCATTCGGGAACCATTACTGGTTGAAGCAAACCTGAAGGTACCTAATGCTCCGCATTCACCTGCTTGCAGATCAGACACTTTGTCACAAGTTTCGAAATGTCTTTTTCATCCCCGGCCACCAATACAATTTCTTCAAGTCATTTTACATTTTTGTACTACCAGGATGTACAGATAAACAACCACTATGTGCCTCAAGCAAAATTTCCCTAATCAATTCCTCATCTTTAAGAACACAAATCCTATCATGAAACATCAAGCAACCATCTGAACCAATTCAAAAATCAAAGTTACCATCCGTTTCACATTGAACCCTCTTGGCTTGCAACCCGTCATCATTCTTTTGAGCTTCATAAATCCACTGTAGAAACAATGGTCTAGCCTTCAACTCGGCTAATATGGAATCATCACCCAATAATGTCATAATCGTGCCTATAGCTCTCAAAGCAAACAAAGACTTTCTACTCAAAGCATCCGCAACCACATTTGCCTTTCCGGGATGATACTCAATTACTAACTTGTAATCCTTTAACAATTCAAGCCACCTCTGTTGCCTCAAATTCAATTCCTTTTGGCTCATCAAGTATTTCAAACTTTTATGGTCGGTATAAATCCGACATTTCTCACCATACAAATAATGGCGCCAAATCTTCAAAGCAAAGACGATAGCAGCTAATTTTAAATCATGTGTCGGGTAATTTCTTTCATGCGATTTTAATTGCCTCGAAGCATAAGCTACAACATTTCCCTCTTGCATAAGTACACATCCAAGGCTATTTAGTGATGCATCACTGTAACTCACAAACTCCTTTCCCGACTCAGGTTGCACTAGCACTGGGGCCTCAGTCAATTTAGCTTTCAACTGATCAAAATTTTTCTGACATCTTTTAGTCCACTCGAATTTTACATCCTTTTGAAGTAGCTTGGTCATAGGAGAAGCAATCATAGAAAAACCCTCGAAAAATCGTTAGTAATAGCCAGCTAAACCTAGAAAGCTTCTAACCTCGGTTACATTCTTCGGCGGCTTCCAATCAACAATTGCCGCAATCTTGCTTTTATCAACCCGAATACCATCACTTGAAACTATATGTCCCAAAAATCCAATTTCATGTAGCCAAAACTCACTCTTGCTAAATTTAGCAAATAACTTCTCTTTTCTCAAAGTCTGCAATACCGTCCTTAAATGCTCAGCATGTTCTGACTCATCCTGAGAATAGATTAATATGTCATCTATGAACACCACTACAAACTTGTCCAAATATTGCCAAAAAATCCGGTTCATCAAATCCATAAACATGGCTGGCGCATTAGTTAATCCAAAAGGCATAACAAGAAATTCATAAAGGCTATACCTCGTTCTAAAAACAGTTTTCGGCACATCAGATTCCTTAACCCATAGCTGGTAATAGCCATATCTCAAATCAATTTTAGAGAACACCGTTGTTCTTTTTAATTGGTCAAACAAATCATCAATTCTCGACAATGGATACTTGTTCTTGATAGTCACCTTATTGAGCTACCTATAATCAATACAAAGCCTCATTGACCCATCTTTCTTCTTTACGAACAATACTGGTGCACTCCAAGGAGAGAAACTCAGCCTCACAAATCCTTTTTCTGTCAATTCTTGCAACTGAGCCTTTAACTCTTTCAATTCTGTTGGAGCCATCCTATATGGAGCAATGGAAATAGTGCAGTCCCCAGTAACAAATCAATGGCGAACTCAATTTCTCTAACAGGAGGTAACCCAGGTAACTCTTCTAGAAACACGTCTGGAAACTCACAAACTACAGGCACAGATTCAGGTTTTAAATTAGACACCTCAGTATTCAACACATAGGCTAAATAAGCCTAACACCCTTTTCTGATATATTTCCGAGCAGACAGGCAAGAAATTACCATCGGCATTTTAATCAACTCATCTATTCCAACCCATAGAATTTCACCACTTTCACATTTCAGCTCAAGAGTTTTCTATCTATAATTTACCTTAACATCATGTAATGTCAACCAAATGTCGAACTCGTCAAATGGCAACAACATCAAATTAGCCAGAAAATAGTAACCCTAAATCATCAAAGAACAATTCCTAAAACCTTATCTACCAATATGAATTTTCCTAATGGGTTCGACACCTTAATAACAATTTCAATCAACTCAACAGGCAATGTCATACAATGCACCAATTTTTCACAAATATAAGAATGAGTGGAGCCTGGGCCTGTCAATGCAATAACATCAATGTTATAGAGTAAGAATGTACCAGTAATCATGTCAGGAGATGATGCCTCCTCACGGGCTCGCATAACATAAGCTTGACCAGGTGTTCTCGTCTCAGATCTCGCAGCTGTATCTTTTACTGTACCCTTACCACTAGTTCCACCTCTGACGTTCTTTGGCGATCTACCCTTACTAGCAGTGTGACTTGATCTAACACCTTGAAATTTCTCATCTCTCGCTCCCTCAGAGCAATCTTTAATAAAATGATCTACAGAACCACACCTAAAACAAGCTGGGTTAGGTCCCCAGCACTCATCGGTGTGTCATCTGCCACAGTTCTGACACTCAGGTCTATTAGTCCCCACATTACCCACATTAGCCATCGATGTGGCATGGGTTTTAGAACTCGAATATGCTTTACCCCGATCTCGGTGTGATTGTCCAGCTGAAACTGTCGTTCTAGGCTTCATTTCTTTAGGCCTCTTTGATGAAGATTAGAAAGACTTACTCATCAGTCTCTTTTGAGCATCTTGAGCCTCCATAATTGCTTCCTCTTCTCTTTATTTAGCTCCAGGCTTTGCATGCTCTATCAACAAGTACCACAAATTCTTTTAATTCTAAAATTCCAACCAACACTTTGATGTCCTCATTGAGCCCGTCCTTAAACCGTCTACACAACATCGCCTCGGTAGAAACACATTCTTGTGCATATTTGCTAAGTTTGACGAATTCACGTTCATACTCAGCCACGGTCATCTTTGTTTGTTTCAACTCGAGGAACTCTTTCCGTTTTTGATCCACAAACCTCTGACTTTTATACTTTTTGTGAAATTTCTCTAAAAAGAAATCCCACGTCAGTTTCTCCCTCGGAACCAGAGATATCAATGTCTTCCACCAACAATAAGTTAAATCTTTCAACAAGGACACATCACATTTTAGACACTCCTCAGGTGTACAAGATAATTCTTCAAATACTCTGATAGAATTTTAGAGCCAAAGCTCCGCTCTCTCTGGATCATCATCCATACTAGCTCTAAACTCTTCAGCTCATTGTTTTCAAATTTTATCTACCAGAGGTTTTGCCAACCTTACCATATCAACACTCTGTGGGGCTACGGGGACTGGTTATGGTATAGGCGGGGGAGGAGGGGGTTGAGCATTAGGATTCGCTCTAATGAAATTAGTATATGATAAACGATAAATTATACATATTTTTACCTCATGTTTAGCCTAATTTTTGGATGAATTATTATTAATTTTGTGAGAATTGGTGCTCTTAATCCTTCTATTTCATGTTGTATACTCAGGAGAGCATAGGAAAGAGAAAAGAACGAAAAACAGACTGAAAATGAAGAAAATGGGCCAAAGTGTGAAAACGACACGGCCCAATGAATCACCACACGGCCGTGCCACATAAGGTCCAACACGGCCCAGCCCCGATAAGCACGGCCAGGCCACACGGCCGTGCCACCTCAACAGGCTCAAACACGGCCCTTATTGAAACCACACGGGCGTGGCACACGAGCGTGTCCCTGTCGTGAGGAAGTGTAAGTTCACTCAGATTTGGATACTTAGATGCTAAGAAAGGCATCCCAAAGCTCTATATAAAGACCTTAGGAGGCAACTCTAAGAGTGTACTCTTTTCTCCCAAAAAGGAGTGCCATATTTCTGCCAACACAAGGAGTGAAAGCAAGGAATTACTCAAAGGGAAGCCGATTGATTCATCCCAGAAGCCAGAATTCTACATCAAGATAGAAGATCTCCCTAAATTCCTTCAGGGATTTCGGGTTCTTTATGTTTTGTTATCTTATTTCTTCTGAGATGTCTTCTTTATTAATTATGAACTAAACCTCTCAAATACTTGAGGGGGATGAAACCTAAGACAGATCTTGTTATTATTTATTCTTGAATTATATGATAAATACTTGAATTGTTCTCAATTATGTGTTCTTCATTCTTGATTTAATAATCCTAGGTATTACTTTAAGAAACTGATGTGCTTAGGCAGAGGAGCAAAAGTCCCTGTTTTAAAAGTAGATCTACCATAATTAAGTAGAGTTGCATGCAACCCTAGACATAGGGTGACATAAATCTGCCGGATTAGGGTCAAACCTAATAGGGGGATCCATGATCGAATTAATGCAACCTAGGGGTATTAATTAATAAAGAAACTTTAATTAACCACCTAGGATTAGTTGTTCTTATCCTTGACAGAGGTATTAACATAGGTTAGGGATCTCTACGGATCAAGTCAAGTGAAGAAATTGTCTAGTTCAAGAAGTTAATAACAAGTGAAGTCTAGGTGGATTCTCCCTTACGTATTGCTCATATCAATCAGCTTTTCCCTAAAGTTTTCCACAATTTACTTTTTGTGCACTTTTAGTTAGTTTTAAAATTAGTTTCAACCAATCCTCTTTTATTTTTAGGCTAGATAATAGAAAGGAAGTAAGTATTAGTACTTTTGGTTCCCTCGGGTACAATAACTCGGTCTTGCTACTAAACTATGCTACTGTTCGATAGGTGTGCTTGCCTTTAAAATCGTGATATTAGTTAGTTTTTGGTGTGATCAATTTTTATAAATTTTATTACTTAATATCGCGCATATCAGTGTACCAATCATTCATCATTCAGAGAAAGGCATCCCAAGCCTCGTCTCCTTGACTCATAGTCTCATTTCTACTTTCTACCAGCGCGGTCCCTTACGCAAGAGCCGGCGCATTGCTAGCAGCATCATCAGTCGCTGCTCGTTCGGGATTCATTACTATATAAAACCAAAAAATAGTTTAGAAAAGTCAGGAGTCACAATATATCTATGGCATGTATAGCTAGACTCATCCACCATGCTACGGTAGTCCGAGAACTGACTCAACCATAGCTCTGATACCACTAAATGTAACACCCTTTACCCGGGTTTATCGCTTTACCCGGGCACGAGGCATTACCAAACAATTCACGTCTAATCATAAAAACTCAAACCATCAAATTTTGTTCCAATTTAAAATTTTTTACATACTATATCATACGATCCTTAAAATATACTTTGGAAGTGGTCCGAGACCCAACCGAAACTTAAAAATTTTTGGAAAATTTGCCTCATTACAGGGCACACGCCCGTGTGAAACAGAGGCACGCCCGTATGGTAGGCCGTGTGGTCACACACCCCGTGTCCCCTACCCGTGTTGAATTTTTTGGTAAATTATTTTCATTTTAAACCTACAGGGGTTTTCACACGGCCGAGCACATGCCCGTGTCCCTAGCCCGTGTCCTACCACACGGCCTCGACACGCCCATATGGCTCCCTGTGTGAAAAACTTGGGACATTCTGTTTATGAAGTCATCATGCCATTTTGGTCACACGGCCACGGGACACACCCTTGTGACCAGGTCGTGTGACGTCCTTAAGCTCCAAAAATTACAAGTAGGGTTCACACGCTCAAGACAAATGGCCGTGGGGTTTGACCGTGTGGCCCTAAGTTAGGTTATATTCCAAGCATTCTTTGCCCCAAAACACATACAAACACTACCATATTTGACACACATATCAACACATCTTTAAACATCAAAATATCACCTAGCATACCACGAACTACCTCAAAAGACATATATGAACATTGGCCATGTCACATGGCCTTGTTTACAAAATGACTTAACAAATGACCTTTGCCCACATTATGGCTGAACCAACATGACACCTAAAACATCACTAAGGCCTTATACATGCCATAGTCTAGGAGTTTGTTAACTATACCAAAAGATTGCTTTTATGTATACATGGTAAAGGTTACTTTATCACCCATGAGGCATAGTCATCAAGTCCCATAATTATCATTGCACATGGTGAAGGTCACTTTATCACACATGTGGCTTAGCCACTGAGCTTCATAGCCCTAGGGTCTACATGGTGAAGATCACTTATCACACATGTCACTAAACCATATTTAATCCGTATCACCCGTTATTCCGAAGGTTCAACCGGGAACTCTCATTTCCAACTCAACCAAACATCATAGAAAATTATAATCATAAAAAAATCATCATAACCATTAAATATCATTAGTTCATAATTAAAACAATTAAATTACTTACATATAAACTTACCTCGATAGCAAAATGTGATAATTTGCAATTTAGTCCAAAACCTTGCCCTTGCCTCGGTCAAGTTCAATTCCTTGATCTTCTCGATCTATAATGACACATTTAATTTGTTTAATACACACATTGTTCAATTAGTCCAAAATCATCCTACAACAATTTTTAAATACCATTTTACCGCTAAATTTGTCAATTGTGACAACTAAGTCCCCAGGCTCGTAAATTGAAATGTATCGATTCCCTTGATTACCCAGGCCTAGCTGAATGTCTATAGCACCCAAAACAACCCGCATTTCTCATCAATTTATACTTTACCCTTCAATTTATTAACTCTACAATTTGTCCTTTTTAGGGACTTCCATGAAAAATCACCTAGAAATCATAGTTTACCACACCCTACACCTTCATATTCCACTATTAGACATCAAAATACTTACATGTCATACATGGGTAAAATTTTAAGCATCAACCCTATCTTAAAATAATGGTAGAAATAGTTAGAGAAAGTCACGAGGATTCTAAAAATACGAAGAAAATTAAAAATGGGGCTCAATTGCACTTACTTGCTAGCTTGAAAATCAACAAAACCCTAGCTATGGCTTCTCACCATATTCGGCCAAGGAGAAGAGGTTATGGACAAGATTTTGCCATATTTTTTCCCTTTTTTTATTCTTTTATTAACCAAATGACCAAATGCCCTTCATTAAAAACCTTTAGTATTCCACCCTTCCTTGGGAATTTTTGTCTAAACTAAGTTAAAATAGTTTAATTACCATAAAAGGACTTCTAATTTCAATACCTAATTCAATCAAGTACTTTATGAAATGAAACCCATATTTTTTCACCTATTGTAATTTTCTATTTAACCCCTAATTCAGGTTGTTACCTAAGTATCCTCCGATTTACTATAGCCTATCATGGTTCCCAAATGGAAACAGCACCGTGTTACCATGGATTTCATGACGAGCTTACCGTTAGCACCAAAAAGGAAAGATAATATTTAGTTTTGTGATTGATAAGCTTACCAAGTCAGCTCATTTTATACCAGTTACGTATGGACTATTCAGTTGACAAGTTAGCTGACTTTTATATTGTTGAGATTGTGAGACTACATAGAGTATCATTATTGATCAATTCGATAGAGATCCAAGATTCACATCACGATTTAGGAAGAAATTACAAGAAGCTTTGGGTACAAAGTTGAACTTTAGTATCGCTTTCCATGCACAGACCGACGGTTAGTCAAAAAGAGTAATACAGGTGCTTGAGGATATGCTCAGATGTTGCGTATTGGAATTTCAAGGTAGTTGGGAAAAATATCTACCTTTGGTTGAATTTGCCTATAATAAAAGTTTCCAGTCAAGTTTGAAAATGGCACCTTATGAGGCATTATACGGACGTAAGTGCCGAACGCCTTGTATTAGGTAGAATTCAAGGAAAATCATATTCACGGGGTTGATCTAGTCAAGGAAAGGGGAGAAAGTAAAAGTGATTCGAGACTGTTTGAAAGCTACGCTTGACTGATAAAAGTCGTATGCAGATTTGAAGTGTAGAAATAGAGTTTCAAGCCGGGATAAAGTATTTTTGAAAGTTCTCCATGGAGAAAGGTTTTTAGATTTGGCTGAAAAGGTAATTAAGTCCACGTTTTATCGGACCTTATGAGACTGAGAGGATAGGGCCGGTAGCTTATCGGCTAGCTTTGTCGTCTGAGTTGGAAAGGATCCATGATGTATTTCATGTGTTCATGTTGCGATGCTACCGATCAGGCCCTTCACATGTGATTACCGCGACAGAGATTGAGATTCAACTAGACATGACTTATGGTGAAGAACCAGTTAAGATTCTAGCTTGAGAAGTCAAACAGTTAAGAAACAAAAGTATAACCCTTGTGAAAGTATTGTGACAAAGACATGGGGTAGAAGAGGCAACATGGGAGCTTGAGGAAACTATGAGAAGCCAATATCCCAACCTATTCACCGATAAGATTTTCAGGGACGAAAATCCCTAAGGAGGGACAATTGTAATAGCTCGAACTAGGGCCTAGTTGGAATAGTACTTTGATACCCCAAATCCGAAGTAGAAAAACATATTTTTATGATTATTTTTAAGTATATGGCATGATTGGATGATAGTGAGAAAATTCCATGAAGGAATTTTATGAAAAATGATTAATTTGTCCTTTAGGACTAAATTGCAAAAGTTGCAAAACATGAGTTTCTAGAAGGTTTAAGGATGAAATAGCATTAAAACTTTATTAGAGGTCCTTATTTAGTAATTAGACCAATTTTTAGCATGATGGACAAAAATGCCCAAGAAAGGGAAAAATTTAAAAGAAAGGCCATAAGGGCATTTTGGTCATTTGGTTAATTAATGAAATAAAAAGGGAAAAGAAAGAAAAATCTAGTCCATCTTCTTCCTAAGGGTGCCAAAATTCTATAAGTCTCCATAGCTAGGGTTTCTTTCATTTTCAGGCTCCAAGTAAGTGACTCCTAGCCCCGTTTTTCATGTTCTTCTTCGTATTTTGAAATCCTCATAGCTTAATTTAGCTATTTCTACCATTAAATAAAGTTAGGGTTTATGTTCAACAATATACCCATGCATGACATGCAGGTAAATTGATGCCTAGTGGTAGAAAATGAAAGTTTAAGTGTAGTAAACATCTTTTTCTAAGTGATTTTCATGAAATTAAACCCTAATAGGGACTAAATTGCAAATATGGGAAAATGTGTAGTAGAAGTGAAAATTAATGAGAAATAGGGGCTGTTATGAGCACATGAAAGGTTCAGCTAGGCTTGGGTAATCAAGAAAATAAGTGCATTTCATTATACGAGCCTAAGGACCATTTTGCAAATCTATAAAAGTTTAGGGGCAAAATTATAAATTTTTCCAAAGTGTTAATTATGAGCTATTTAGCCAAGTGAGTATTAAAAAGGATTAATTTATCATTTTAGATCAAGAAACACGAAGCCCAGATCGAAACTGGGGAAAAAGCAAGGTAATGGATTAAATCGAACGTCCACCCTCATTTTGGACCTGAGGTAAGTTGTATGTAATAAATTAGCGTTATGAATTATGAAAATTTATTTTGATGCTATTATATGAAATTCATGTTACTTATCATGAGATATATTGATACGATTTCTACAATGAAATGAGGATGTTATAATATAGAATACGAGGGATACTGTAGTCATGACATGAGAAATTGTAGGTCCTGTGTAAGACCATGTTTAGGACATGGCATCGTTACCGAACTGAGATCCCATGTAAGACCATGTCTGGGACATGGCATTGGCATCAATATGAGGTCCCGTATAAGACCATGTTGGGACATGGCATCGGCACCGAGATGAGATATAGATCCCCTGTAAGACCATGTCTGGGACAGGCATGTGCATTTAAGAGAGATCCCGTATAAGACCATGTCTAGACATGGCATCGGCATTGAATTATGATATCGTGTAAGACCATGTTTGGGACATGGCATCGACATCGATATGAGATCCCGTGTAAGACCATATCTAGGATATGGCTTCAGCATCAACTTGTGATCCCATGTAAGACCTTATCTGGGATATGGCATTGGTATCATACCATGAGGTTGACATGTGGGTATCCTTCAGTATTCTACATATTTAAAAGAGAAAGTATTCAAGATAATTAGTTTAATGAGAAAGAGTAAAGCTTATAATAAGTGTTACGGGTGCACTTGAGTAAGTTACGAGAAAAATGAAAATGTAAGTCATGAGATGGAGTAAGTCATGAGAATGAGTAAGTTATGAGAAAGAGTAAGAAAGTATGTGACATTTTATGTTATTTTATTAAAATGATGTTTCATGATCTATGTTGCTATTTTATTTCATGCAACTTACTAAGCATTTTATGGTTACCCTTTTCATTTTCCCCTTTTTTCCTTGTAGTTTTGCCAAGTTTGCTCAGGATCGTTAGAAGTCGGAGCTCGAAGTCACACTATTAAAACATTTATTTTAGTATAGTATAGTTAGAAATTTTGAGTATGGCATGTATAGAAACTTTACTATTTTGATGGTGTCATTTTGAGTAGCCAAATGTGTTGGCTATTGATGCTACTTAAATCAAGTTGTAAGGGCCTTTGGAATTGGGCTATTTTTGTTTAAGTTAAATTATGCAAAATGAATGTCAATGGTGTTAGCATGGATTTGCACAATTAGTAGGAAAGGTGGATGATGATGAATGCTTGATTATTGTGTATTTGGTGGAATGTGACTGCCTCAAGTTTAAGTAATTGATATTTATAAATGTCATATTGTGTGTTATTGGAATTTGGCCTTGTGATGGTTTAAGTTTCAGGGTGGCAAAAGGCTTGAAAAATAGCCTATAATTGTCCACACGGATAGACACACAAGCGTATGTCTAGGCCGTGGGTCAGCCACATGGGCGTGTTGATAAGCCATGTATCCCTTGCACCTTAAATATGAAGTCAGGATAGCACACGGGTAAAAGACACGGTTGTGTATCTTGGTCGTGTGAAGACACGGGTTTTAAGCATGGTCGTGTGCTACAACCGTGTGAAAATTTCTTAAAAGTGGTGATAAGTTAGGTTATCACACGTCTAACCACATGGGCGTGTGCCCAGGCCGTGTGGTCCTTTGTTTCTTAAGAGATTGCAAGTCAGAATGCCACACGGGCTAGATACATGGCCGTGGAAGCCACACGGGCTGGCTACACAGCCGTAGGAGCCACACGGGCTAGCCACATGACCATGGCCCAGGCCACACGAGCGTGTACCCCTATTTTCAAGGAAAGTTTTTAGAATTTTTCTAAGTACTCGAAAGTTTCCGGTTTGGGTTCGAACCACTCCCGATGTGTGTTTTTGTCCTCGTAGGCCCATGTTAAGGTTTTTAAGAGGATATATGAAAAATTTTTAAATAGAAATGAAATTTTAGAGTTGAGTTTATATGTTTAAACATGATTAAGCACATTAGTGCCTCGAACCCCGTCCCGATGTTGGACTCGGGTAAGGGGTGTTACATGGTACCTCTTAAACACAATTATAAACATAAAAATCAGCAGCTTAATACTTACTTATCCATTTCCAACATGTAAAAATATCACTTTAACAGTCAACCTTATACCTAACCACTATGCCTTTAAGGCACCTCAACACGTTCAAACCCTTTTAAGAACAACCAAAAGAGCACTTATATATATACCACTTCAATAGACCTTAAATGACACTTCACTATCATCTAATCAAACATCAAATAACCATTCAAACAATTTCATGTTTAGTCACCAAACTTACTAAATCATCATTCCATAACCAAGCATCAATCAAAGCATATTCATAACATATCATTTTCTCCACCATTAAAATATTAGACATATAATCCAAGTTACCTAACAAGATAACAACATAACTATTTCCAATACATACATATACATTTATATACATAAGTTCCAAAATGCCAACCAAAATACTCCATAATCATTATAACCATTAGACATCTTAAGTACATGCCTAGACCATTATGAATACATCGCCAACTCTTGAATCCAGGATTGTCGTTAGATGCTAAAGTTGACGATCAAATCAAGAAGTAAATAACCTGCACATGAAAAATAAAATCGTACGTTGAGTATAACTCAGTGGTATTTCTATAATCCAAACACTATAATATAACATAATATATTTTAGTAACACGAGTTGAAAATGCATGATGTTATGCAATTTAATATGTCATTTAACCATTTCTTATTTTCTTGGATCAAAACAATTATAACTTAACAATATCTAAGCATATGATCAACAACTTCTTGTAATTAATAAACGTGCCTAACATTGTATCAACACATACTACAATATGCATTCCTTTTCACATATCACTTCCATTTACTAACCATTTGTCATTTTAATATCAATTTCGCATCTCTTATAGATATTTCAATCACTTTAACTTTTGAGGACTTATCCAACATCAACATTCCAATTACAACCCTTCTGTTTCCATCATTTATTCAAACATATGACACCATTGATTAGCTCAACATCTATTCAATTTCATATTTATATAAACATACACATATTTCACATTTGTTCATTTAGTCCACATGAACATAAATTAATTCAAATCAATCCAATACATCTCATAAACATAAAGTGTCTCACCTTATGTTCTTACCATGCACAAAAAATTCAATATGCAGCAATTTACAAGTAGTTCGGGTTATAAAACAAACTGTAAACTTCAAGCTATTTGTCGATGACTTATCTTTTCCTTCCGTTTTAAGGAATCTAGGTCGATTTTAGCTATAGAATAATATAAAAACACCAAATAATCAATACACAATCATTTTCACATTCAATTGCTAATTTATGTGACTTTTTCATTTATTCAATTTAGTCCTTAAAATCAGACAACATAATTTTCAAATTAAACCTCGAATTTTTATACCAATTTCACTCTAGGCCTAATTTGACTTTTTATTTTTCATCTCTACCACAAATTTTGGATTTTGTGCAATTTAGTCCCTATTGCACAAAATCATCAATTAGCTTCATATTTAGTCATTTTTAATACTAAACTTGAAATCTATCAATTTAGTCCCTAAAACTTAAATTACTCAACAATAGTAACATCCTCAAACTTAACAATAACAAAAAATACATGGGTCAGCTAACTTGAGTTCTCAAGATTTGAAAACATAAAAAATACAAGAAAATGACTAAATTAAACATACCAATTGAAGCTTGAAATTTTGAAAATTCTAACCTGTGCGTCCCTAATTTTTCTTCTCCTATTTAGTTAGTTTGAAGAAAGATAGAAGTATGCTTTTTGGTTTTCTTCCACTGACCTCATTTATTATATTTGTTATGTTTTATTTTATTATAATGTTTTATTTAATTTAATAAAAAATTATCTATTAATAATCATTAAACTATCCATTATCGTCCACTATAAATAAGATAGTGTTTAATTGCCACTTAAGTCCCTTGTCCATGTTTTAATTAGAGATTACTCTAGCAATTGTACTTTTACTAGTTTTACAATTTAGTCTTTGTACTTTTACTAGCAATTATACTTTTTAGTTTTCTTCCAATATTTATGGCCTCGATTTATAGAAACAAGGTCTCGAACTGCATTTTCTAATACCACTGACTTTAGGATCGAAACACTTGTACCTTAATTAACTATCAAGTTGACAAAATTAGAGGACCAAACTTTAATTGAACTTTATATTAAATAATTAATATTTATGGACTCGAATATCTGAAAATGGGGTTCTGAAACCACCATTTCCAATACCACTGATATTTAGGTCGTTACATACAATATCGAGAAGTTTAGTAAGATCACAAATTTTAGTTTATAACAAGTCCGGATGACGACAATTTTGGTTTAGTACGGCCTGAAGAGGGTCGTTACAGGGAAAAAGTCTGCGGATACAAATCAATCAGAATGGAAGGAGCTTGATGAGAAGGCTTGGTCAACAATTCAATTATTCCTCACAAATAATATGTTGTAGAAGGTGCTTACAAAGAAAACAACAACAACCTTATGGAGAAAATTAGAAGCTCTTTATATGACAAAGTCTTTTGCAAGTGACTTGGTATTGAAACAACGATTATACACATTCCGTATGGCTGAAGTTGGGTCTATTAGGGCTCACATCACTGAATTTTTTACTCTCCTGAATGGCTTGAGAAATGTCGAGGCCAACATAGACGAAGAAGATCAGGCTATGCTATTGTTGTTTTCTTTATCCCTTTCATATAAAACTTTTAGGAAAACCCTAATTTATGGTAAAGAGAGACTCTCATTTGAAAACGTGAAGGGAAAGTTGAAGATCAAGGAAAAATTGATAATGAGTTAGGTTTAGGTAGCAAGTCTAGTATTCAAGCCTCGATTTTGGTTACTAGAGGTAGGCAACAATCTAAGGATTCAAGTCAGAACAAATCTAGGTCAAGATCGAAGTTGAGGAATCGTGAAAAAACATGTAACTATTGCAAGAAGTTAGGTAACATAAAGGCAGAATGTTATAGTTGGAAAATAAAAAGAGGAAGGCTATTAAGAGCGATTAGGAACAAAATCCTGAGGTAGCCGGTGCTAGTGTGGGCAATGATAATGGTGATGATTGGTTGTTGGTGTTGATGTGTGATATTTATGATGGTCAAGTAATATGATCGTACCTAAAAACTAACTATTATCATAATAAAGGCAAGCGCACCTATCGAACAGTAGTATAGTTTAGTGGCAAGACTGGAATGTCGAACCCATAGGAACTAAAAGTACTAGTAATAACTTTCTTTCTATTATCTAGCCTGGAAATAAAGGGGAATTGTTTTAAACTAAAATATAACTAAACTAATTAACTAAGAACACGATAGAGAGTAAATTGGGGGAAAATACTTTTTTGGAAAACTGATTGATTAAGACAATACCCAAGGAAGAATCCACCTAGACTTCACTTGTTATTAGACTCTGAACTAGACGATTTATTCACTTGACTTGATCCATAGAAATCCCTAATTTATGTTAATATCTCTTTCAAGACTAAGAACAACTAACCATAGGTTGATTAATTGAAATTTCTTTCTAATTAAAACCCCTAGTGTTGCATTAACTCCATCTATGGGTTCCCTTATTAGATTTGACTCTAATCCAGTAGATTTTCGTCGTCCTATTTCTAGGATTGCAATCAACTCCGCTTAATTGTGTTGGATCTACTCATAAATAGGGACTTTTGCTCCACTGAATAAGTACATTCAACTTATATTAATATCTTGAAATATTAACACAAGAATAAATAACATAATTACGAACAAATCAAATATTTATTATATAATTCAGATATTGATAACAAGATTCGTCTTAGGTTACATCCCCCTCAGGTATTTAGAGGATTCAATTCATAATTATAAAAGAAAACATATTAAAATAGGGAAAACAACAAAACATCAAGAACCCAAAAACGTCGAGAGAAATTGAAAGGAGATCTTTAGTCTTGATGTAGATCCTTACTTCCAAGATGGATCAATCGGCGTTCTTCGAGTAATTCCTTGCTTTCTACTCTGTGTGTCCCTTTGTTCCTCCTTAGGGTGTTTTTATAGACTTTGGAATGCCCAAAATACCTAAAAATTAGCTTTTTCCGCGTGAAATTGAAGCAGGGCTCGATAAGGACACACCCGTGTGACATGCCCGTGTGAGGTTGCTCAGGCCGTGTTCAACACTAATAAATCCATACGGGAATGTGGTTTACCCGTGTGAAAATGCCTCAGGCCGTGTTAATGCTAATTTGGGCCCATTTTGTCAATTTTTGGCCCGTTCCTTGCTCTTTTCTCTTCCTTATGCTCACCTAAGTATAAAACATGAAATTAAAGGATTAGGAGCATCATATTCCTCAATTCTAATGATAAATTATCCATAAATGTGCCAAGCATGGGGTAAAAATATGTATATATTATGGTTTATCAAATACCCCCACGCTTAAGCCTTTGCTTGTCCTCAAGCAAAATCCTCAACTTACAATCAAAATTTTTCTTCTTAACTCATAATTTCTATTAATAATGTTTTGAACTAATTCACAGATAACTATACATTGAGAATTCAACTAAAAGAGCATCAAAGTCTTAAACAATCCAAGTTGATAATTTTACCACAGAAATACAGGCATTTCCCCTTATCTAAGTAATCGCCTTTAGTTTAAAACTTAACAAGAGTTGACATCCTCACTAAAGGTTCACTCAAATCACTCAAAGTGTTTAGGGTTCAGAAATTAAGCACTCACTAGTCAACATGAAAAGTTATTACCATAGGCTTGCATGAAAATCAAATCTCTACCATTATAAATTGAGATGATACACCGATCAAAAGGTCTTTAGAGGGTTATAACGGAGCTTTGTTAGGGGTGTGGATACAAGCTAAAAAAGAGGGTTAAATCGAGACTGAACTGAAAGATTACCTAGCTAGAAAAATAACCAATACTGAAAAATTACATCACTAAATAATTCTAGAATTGAGCTTTTCCTCATGAATAACATCGTTAAGATTTAAGAGCACAAAACTTCATAATAGTATGCTAAACTGAATTTTTTTTTCAGAACAAATCAAGTATTTAAACTTTACTAACTAAAGAGGAGAACATAGCTAGATAATTATTCAACTCAAATCTCGACAAAAATGGGGATCAAAGTAATTAAGGGGATTTCAACAATAATGGGTTAGAGGTTAATACTGAGGGTAGATCAATGGATGGTTTGTTAGGCTCAAGGGGGATCACTAAGGATTAATTATGAAGGTAGGCTTTTATGGAGTGAGTGAGTTAAACCTAGGTGCCTTTATCATCTTGGTATATCAAATCAATGGTGTGGTCTGGACATGTATAATCGAAGCAAGTTTTAGAATAACAAATCAATATTGACACACTCATAGCAATAATAAAAGTAAACAAGAAAGGATATATGCTCTAAAGGCTCAAAATCTCTCAAAAATTATGGCTTTTGATGTCAATCTTGTGAATTTCAAACTTCAAGATGGTACCTAAATTTGGGGGGACAACCTAGAGAAATTTTTAATTTTCAAAAATTCAACTTATCATGCTTGATTCTCTGATGTCTTAGAGTTCAAACAATCAAAGCATAAATACCTATGTCTTAATACAGAACATATTAATAAAAATCATAAATCAATCAGAGTTTCATTCTAACAATAATATGAGAGAGTGGCTTGAGAACAAGACAAGATTCAGGGATTTTCTAATAATGAAGTTAAGAACCCCCCCTACACTTAAGATGTACATTATCCTCAATGTACAAATATAAGTAAGAATATAAGCATAAATCATAAGAGAGGGAGAGAAGTGAAACTTCCTGAATTTTTGGATGAATCCTTGGAGCAGTGAGAGCGAAGTTGGAAAGGCAGCTAATAAGATGTATGATGAACTCAGCAGACGTGGAGGTGGGGTAGGATACTCCGGTGGTGGCAGAGGTTGGGTTCCACAATCGAGATGCCAAATGGAGATGTGATCGTGCTATTCGCTGTTATGGTAGTTATGGTCGTGATGGAGCAGGACATGGCAGTCGTGGAGTACCTTTCCCATTAGAGTTGGATTTAGGCTCTTGAGCTCTTTGACTGCGATAGCATCAATAGTGTTTTTAAAGGTATATATTAGCATGGTTACTCATGAAGAAACAGCCATAAAAATAAAATAAAATTTCAAGATAGACTAATATAGTTTTGTAGAACATAAAAATAGAAGTAAAGATAAAGATAAAGAAACATAAAATTAAAAATAAAGATAAAAAGAAAAAGAAAAATAAGTGGATTCAAAAGTCCTCATGGCCAGATGGGTCGCGAGGTGGTGGTGGCGGCGATGTGATGTGGAGGTGCTGACAAATCTGCTGTAGAGTAGCATCAATGTGATCAAATCTCTGGAAGCACTGTTGCTCAAATCTAGTGAGGCGCTCAGAGATGTCAGTGAGTGAAGTAGCCGTATGAACTAGTCTATGGATAGGCGGTGGTTGAGAAGGTGGACCTCATGGGGTGGAGGGACATCATCAGGAATGTCTGCTGGGTCATCCTGCTCGGTGGACTAGGTGAGACGGTATTGAGGAGGATCGGTCTCACGATGACGCTCAATCATTCTCATGTGGAGCATGCTCGAGATGCCCTATGGGGACATTTGGCCGATGAGAGTGAGCGAGGATGATTATGCCACTGTGTTAAGGAGGCCGAAGTGTCATGCGAGTCGACTGTAACACCCCTAACCCGTATCCGTTGCTAGAATCGGTTACGAGGTTTTACCGAACAAAATACAACATTCAAAGATTTCCATAATTTGCATAAATCATATTCGTATAATCATAAAATTTATAATAGATCAATCATTACACATACACTGAAAATCATAAAATAAATGCAAATCAAACTTCAAATTCATTATATAATAAACTATAAAATATATAAACACTTTCACTTAGCCACATAATTAAAATATTTTATGCTAAACCAAAACATAATCAATAAGTTGACTATTCCCTTGTAATCAATTCATAACATGTAACTAATATACATATAAGATCATTTAATTCATAAACAAATTATCAAAGTCTATGCATTCGACATTTACACAATCATACATAATCTTTAATAAATTTAGTCAAATATGGGATTCATATACTTTAATAATGATTTTAATCATTTAATCTTAATAACTAAACCAACTTTACTAATACACAAATCACATATTCCAATAATCAAACGTTCAATATATATATATATAAATGCCAAACATTAACGTGCTATCAAAGTAAAATTTTATGATCATAACACAAGAACCAAAGCCACTTATTAAGCCATACCATATCACCTTGTTTTCTTTTAAAACTATATAAGTCACTATTCATTTGGTCAATAAATAAACCAAAACTGAATACAAGTGAACCTAAAACTTGAGTTTAACCAACATACCATTTCAACTTTGTTCAATCATTAGTCACACATAAACACTTTAAAAAGCCAAATCATTACTTATACAATCATTCATATAACTCATATATATAAGCTCGACTTCAATTCCAAATACAACCATCATGAATAATCTACCCTACAAGTCTTCAAATATCAAAACCATTTAATGACACTTAAACTTAATATCAAAACCGAATATACCCCAACCACCAAATTAATAAAAAATTCAAAACATAACAACCATTTACCAAAACACCTCGAGTATAATTCATATTCATTTTCACATAATGAACATGTCCAACCAAGCAATTATAACATCCACATCATCTAATTAAACCATGAAACCATACATAACAAAATGAACAAGCAATTTTTGCATGGCTTATATATATATAAATATACACACAAATCAAAATCAAACTTATTCATAAGGTAGTTTAGCCTATACATGCCATAAGTTTAAAATTTAGCTTCTAAAAGTACCGATAATCAAACGATAGTGTGGATGACTTCACTGACGATCCTCGAGCACGTAACAACCTCAAAAATCTATAAAACAAATTATAGAACAAACACACAAGTAAGCTAATTTAGCTTAATAAGCCTTAAGCAAGTTAAACAATTAACTAAGTTTACTAAGGTATCTTTAATCACATATAATTTTAAACTTTCAATCCCGTACATATATAACATATACTTTAATAATAATAATAATAATAAAATATTTCATCTTAATCGGATATACATATTTACATCATCATCACATCTTCCATTCCATGACCAAATTAATTCATATATTCGAATTCTTATATACATTAGCAAACTTATAATCATCACTCACATCTTAACATTTCTTTCATATTCTTCAATAAAACCGAAGACAGATCTCAATTTAACACATAAATTACATCAACTTCACATAAAACCCTTTTCATCATCTATTAAGAAATCAATTCACCTTATTGCCAAGTATATGACTAACTATCATGTACCTGAATATCTTATTCTTTTACTGAATTCGATTACCATATCTGCACAATGTATCATAAGCTTAATCTTTTAATATCTCACCAACATTAAGCCTGCTAGGTATAAACCTGAATTTACACCGGCACAAAACCTGCTAGGCATACAGCCCGAATTATAATCACCGCCAATAAGCTTGCTAGGCATTAAGCCCGATTTAATTTCACTAGCATAATGCTTGCTAGGCTTGAAGCCCGAATGTGTATCTTACATAGTCATTTTATTTATAATCATTTAAATTACTTTAATTGTAACACACTCTTTATTCAACATTTAAATATTATACCATAGTTCAAATCAATTGAACATACAAATTTTACATCATTATATTCGGCCAACCACCACATTTATCAATATTTCCCAATTTACACCTTAAGCAAATTTTCATTCAAAATAAAAATGTTTAAATTGCTTATAGACTTACCTCGGATATCGACAAACGGCATAAACCAACTATTCGTCTATTTTTGTTTTTCCCCGATCCGAATCTAATTTTCTTTTTTCTTGATCTAAATTGATATAAATTAAACTCTTTTAATCAAATATTCAATCACATCCACTCAAAAACACATAAATGGGAAAATTACACTTTTGCCCCAAACATTTTACACTTTTAGCAATTTAATCTAAAATTCACAAAACACAGAATAAGCATAATTTGCTTGTACTAAGCTTAGGTCGAATACTCTCCTTGCCCATACAAGTCCTCATATTTAATTTATTTCACAACCTAGTCCTATTTACCATTTTTGCAATTAAGCCCTATTTACTTAATTTTCATGAAAATTTCCAATACAAACTTAATAATCTAACACATATATTTTATTTAACAACATCAAACACAAAAATTTTCTAAGATATCAATAATGGTAGAACACGAAATCATCATCAAAATCAGAAATTGAAACATGGGCGTTGAACACTTTATAGCAACGATCACAAAAACATAAAAATTATCAAAAACGGAACAAAATCTAACCTTGAATTAAGCTCCCAAAATGGCTGAACCCTTAAGCTTTATTTTTTTTATTCTTTCTTTTTGATATTCAGTCAAATGAATAAAATATGAAAGCATGGTTTTATGTGTTTTAATATATTATAACATATATCATTTATCAAATATTATAATTCACCAAAATACCATTAATATAATAATAAATAATTCATTTCACTATTACATGCATACCAACCGGCCACTACTCTCATTTATGGGTAACTTGTACCTTAAAAGCTCCAAATTATAAGAACATCAACAATTTGGCACTTACACATTTTTAAATGAAAATTTTAGCACACACAAATTCACCCATTTTAAACACAGAAATAATATTAAAATATTTTTCTAACTCGAATTTGTGGTCTCGAAACCACCGTTCCAATTAGGGTCAAAATCAGACTGTCACATCGAGTCACATAGGGACAGATGCAGATGGCTCCCCTCCTATGTCACTCCGTCTGGTGACGAATGGTAAGGGCAATAAAGTAGGCTGAATCGAACACGTGCCTGTGTACCATGCTCCATAAAAAATAGGCATCGTGAGTGTTGACGACGCTAGTACTCTCTCGCCATCCCGTCAGAGTATGTACAAGGATGGCGTGTAGGTATCGTAGTGAAGGAGAATAATGAATGTGGCGATGGAGATCGGAGAAGTCGTCGTCATCCATGAACTTCCCTTTATATAGTCCTAAAGCGACACCGAACTCAGGGACACTGAGTTGATGTACGAGGCCACCGAGACAGAACTAAACTGTGCTTGGGTTGTCGAACTGTGACATGACCATATGGAGATGAAATGTCGAGCAATGCTCCAAGGTGAGCTCTAGGTATGTCGGTTCGACGATGTCAAAGAAACACCCCTATGGATCGGTAGTGAGGAGGGCCCTAACTGTATCAACGAGTTGGACCTTCCCTAGAGCGGCCCAGTCGATACATCGTCCAACTCCAAGAGGTCTCGCCCTAAGGATCTGAAAGAGATCCTCTTGGGATCCTTGTGAGAACTGAAGAAACGGGTGGCGCATTTTGGTTGTTGCACTCGAAGATGTGGCATTGGGTCCCTCTCGCTTTTTTGAAGCGGGGAAAAAAACTTTAGACTTGCCACGTGGAGGTGTTATAGTGTTCCTGAAATATAAAGGTTTCAATATGAGTATAATGGTGACTAAAACAACGCTAAGAAAAGTCAGAAGAATTTATGTGAATAGTTCAAGACTATAACTGTGAAGAATCCAAGTTTTATTCAATAAGAATGATAAATATGTAAAATCGAACCCTAATCCTTAAGTGTGCAATACTAACTAAGACTTTGTTAAACTAATCCGCCAAAGGTATAGCAAAAATATACAGTCTATCAACGGGGATAAGGTACTACATTTAACAAGTGAATGAATGAAAAATGCGAATATAGCAACTACCTAAATGCATAAGAAAACATCAAATGGTTCAAGAATCAAAGAGCAGTAACAAAACTATGAACCCTGATTACTCTGAACAAGTGGTAGACTGAAGATAAAATTAAAGTCAGCAAGATACTATCCATTGACACTAATAATAAGACTAGAATAAAAATAAAAATAAATGTGAGTAAAGTAAAGGGAAAACTGACTGTTAGGTTAGCGTGGGAGTGATGAACAGTGGCGCAAGGGCGGTTAGTGAGGGATGAAGAAGTTTGGGCTGGTGGGTGTTTGGTCGATTGAAGGTACTAGTGTGTGTGTGTGTGTGTGTGATTGGTGGTGGTGAGAAGTAAGAAGAAGGAGGAAAAGGAAGGTGAACGGTGATGGTGGTTTTAGCGTTGTGGAGGAGAGGGTGAAGAGAAAATAGGGCGGAAAAAGGTAATGTGGTGCAAGGTAGGGGGTGGTCGGTGCAGTGGTGGTCAGAATTGGGTGGGGAGTAGCGCCGGCGGCTAGGGTTTTGTATTTGGGGAAGATGAATAGTGATTTTTAGGGGGGGTTTAAATAGTGTTTAGGTCACATGGCCGTGGCCCATGCCCATGTGCCCTATTCTTATCCCGAGCTTATCATGGAATTAAGTTTTGAACGCGCCTATTTCTTGGCCTACGTCTGTGTTCTCTGGGCGTGTTTGAGCCAATGGTAGTGTTGCATGACCGTGTCCTACTTCATTCGCTTCTCCCACGCTCGTGCTATGGTCTCCACGCCCGTGTTAATTTTTTAGTATCAACCACGATCCTCGAGCATGGGTGTATCACTCGACTGTGCTATTTTCTTAGTTTCTCCCACGGGTAATAGACATGGGCGTGTTTCATGCCCGTGTTCTTTCATCAATATCGACCACGGAATATGTCCACCGGCATGTTATTGGTTTGTATGCACGTGTGCTTTTTTCAAGTTCGTCCACGGCCATATCGCACGGCCGTGGGAATTAGTCGCATCCTGTGGTGAGCACACCCTGCGTTTAAATGACTTGATTAGTAAATGTTAGATGTTATAAACTGAAATTGAGAAAGTCAATAACATTAGTGCTCGGGTTACCCCTCAAGAAGCACTTATTTATAGTCTAAGCTCGACTTACCTCTTGTTCACATGGTCATGGTGGTTCGAGGAGTTGAAACTCATCTCTCCTGCTATCAAAATTAACATCAAAATAAGGTCTAAGTCGAGTGTATTTACCTTAAAGGTACCAAATTCTTTGTGTGTTACCTCGACTGTACCCTGGGGGAAAAACTTTTAGTACCGTGAAGGGAGTTACTCTTTGTATGTTGGATTTTGTCGTGACAGCTCGAGGATCTTCTTCGTCCAAAAATACCTTGTCCCTAACCTTAAATTGATTAGCCTTATGCTCGTCATGGCTTTGCCTTGGTTCTGCGTGGTGCATCCCAGGTTCCTCTTTGCTATAGTGCAACCATTCGTCTAGTTCATCAATTTGTAGCATTCGCTCTTCATAGATTGCTCCCTTGTTGTCGTGATAAACCATAAATTATACATATTTTTACCTCATCCTTAGCCTAAATTCTGGATGAATTATCATTGAATTTGTGGAAATTGGTGCACCTAATCCTTTTATTTCATGTTTTATACTTAGGTGAGCATAAGGAAGAGAAAAGAACAAGGAACGGGCCAAAAACGGGGAAATTAGGCCCAATTCAGCAATCAATACAACCTGGAGGTTCGCCATACGGCCGTGCCACTTTAACAGGCTCGAGCACGGCCTAGTCGTCGATCCACACGGGCATGGCACACGGGCGTGTCCCTGTCATGAGGAAGTTCAATTTCACTTAGAAAAGGCTACTTAGGGGCTAAGAAAGGCATTCCAAAACTCTATATAAAGACCCTAGGAGGCAACTACGAAGGTGTGCTTTTCTCCCACCAAGGAGACATTATTTTCCTGCCAAGACGGGGAGTTAAAGACAGGGAATTACTTAAAGGAAAGCCGATTGATCCATCTCAGAAGCCAAGATCTACATCAAGACAGAGGATCTCCCTTCAATCCTTTCAGGAGTTTTGGGTTTTCTTATGTTTTGTTATTTTATTTCTTCTGAGATGTTTTCTTTTATAATTATGAACTAAAACCCCAAATATCTAAGGGGGATGAAACTTAAGACAGATCTTGTTATTATTATCTGAGCTGTGTGATAAATATTTAATTTGTTCTTAATTGTGTTTTTAACTCTTAAATTGATATTTCCAGGATATTGATTTAAGTTGAATGTGCCTATGTGGAGGAGCAAAAGTCCCTGCATAGGAGTAGATCCAACACAATTAAGCGGAGTTTATCGTAATCCTAGACATAGGACGACGAAAATCTATCGGATTAGAGTTAATTCTAATATGGGGAGCCATAGATTGAGTTAATGCAAGACTAGGGGTTTTAACTAGAAAGAGATTTCCGTTAATCAACCTAGGATTAGTTGTTTTTATCCTCGACGGAGGTATTAACATAATTTAGGGATCTCTACGGATCAAATCAAATGAAGAAATCATCTGGTTCAGAGTTAGATAACAAGTGAAGTCCAGGTGGATTCTTCCTTAGGTATTGTCTTAATCAATCAGTTTTCCCAAAAGCAATCTCTCTCTGTACTCCTTGCCGTTTCTTCTCAGTTTAGTTTAGATTAGTTAATTTAGAAACAAAACCCCTTTTTATTCTTAGGCTAGATAATAGAAAGAAAGTCATTACTAGTACCCATAGTTCCTTGGATTCAATATTCTGGTCTTGCCACTAACTATACTACTATTCGATAGGTGCACTTGCCTTTTATCGTGATATTAGTTACTTTCCAGGTACGATCAGATTTTATTACTTTATCATTATCACACGTGATCACGATCAAAGTTTTGGCACCGTTTTCAGGGAACTGAGATATTAGGAACACTTGATTTCTATTACTTTAGCCATTATTACTTTTATTTATTTTCAGTTTTATTTTTTCTTTTATTTTTATTTACTAAAATTTTCTTTCTTTCCAGGTATCTCTAGTTTATGACTAGAAGAAACCCAGAAGGACCACTGCTTTTTTACGATGATTTAGAAGCTACAGTTCGCAGAAATCACTGAGAGATAAGAAGAAGCTTGCAATACCCAGAACAAGGACAAGAAGAAGAGCCAGAACCTACCAAAGAGATGAAAACCAATCAGGATAATCAACTACCTCCTGTAGTAGCCGTAAATCCTGTTGATTAAAATCCTGCTCCGTGTACTATGCATGATTATGCTAAACCTAATTTAGCAGGCACTGAATCTTGCATTGTTAGGCCTACTATTGCTGCAAATAATTTTGAACTGAAACCTAACACTATTCAAATGATACAGCAGTTTGTTCAGTTTGATGGTTTGCAGGATGAGGATCCTAACTCGCATCTAGCCAACTCTTTGGAATTATGTGATACATTCAAAATAAATGGCATTTCTGATGATGCCATTCGTCTTAGGCTATTCCCGTTCTCCTTGAGAAACAAAGCTAGACAGTGGTTAAATTCGCTACCACGAGGGTCTATCACTACATGGGAACAAATGACAGAAAAGTTTTTGATCAAATATTTTCTACCGGCTAAAACGGCTAAATTAAGGAATGATATCTCTTCTTTTGTGCAGATGGATTTAGAAACACTTTACGATGCTTGGGAAGATACAAAGATCTATTTCGAAGGTGCCCTCACCATGGGTTACCTCTGTGGCTACAAGTTTAAACTTTCCACAACGGTTTGAATCCTTCGACAAGGCAAATGATCGACGCAGCTATCGATGGAACAATCAACAATAAAACACCCGAAGCAGCTTATGAGTTTATAGAAGAGATGTCACTGAATAACTATCCGTGGCAAGTTATGAGAATAAAGCCACAGAAAGTTGTAGGAGTTTTTAATATTGATGCAGTCACTATGCTTTCTAATCAAGTAGAACTTCTTAATAAAAAGATTGACAACTTTGTCGGTTCGACGCAGGTACACCCAGTGATGCAGTGTGACTCAATTCAAGGAAACATGTACAATCCTGATTACTCCTCCTATGGACATGGCATGGAAACCGAGCAAGCCAACTATATGGGTAATAATTCCAGACCTCAAAATAACCCTTATAGTAACACTTACAATACAGGTTGGCGAAACCACCCCAATTTTTCATGGAGAGGACAAGGAAATCAAAGACAACCACCTCCTCCGGGATTTCAACAACCACCATTCCAACAAGAGAAAAAGTCAAACCTTCAAGAGATGCTCACAAAATTTATCGTCGTGTTAGAAACCCATTTTCAAAACATCGAAACAGCACTGAAGAACCAGTAAGCATCCATTCAAGGACTTGAAACTCAAATAGGCCAGCTTGCCAAGCTAATTTCTAAAAGACCGCAAGGTGGGTTACCGAGCAACACTGAGACTAACCCTAGGGAGCAACTTAATACCATGGATACAATAGATGAGGAAGGGTTAACCAAAACCAACCCAGAGCTATGCAAGGAGACTGTGGTAAGTAAAGGTAAGGATGAGGTAAGTTTCAAAGATACAATTGTCAAAGAGTATAAGCCTCATATCCCATACCTAAATGCGCTAAGGAAAGATCACACAGATGAGCAATTTGGTAAATTCCTTAAACTTTTAACAAAATTACACATTAACTTACCATTTATTGAAGCTCTGTCGTAGATGCCAAACGTCGTTAGGTTTTTAAGAGAGCTACTGACAAATAAACGGAAGCTTGATGAGACACTCATGTGGAATTGAATGTAGTGTGCTCAACTATTCTACAGAATAAGCTACCCAACAAACTGAAAGATCCAGGGAGTTTTACAATTCCTTGTTTACTTAGTAGCTTAGATGTCAAAAATGCTTTAGCTGATTTAGGGGTTAGTATTAATGTAATGCCTTATAAATTGTTTAAACAACTAGGTCTTGGAAAACCTAAACAAACTAAGATGAGCATCCAATTAGCTGATAAGGCTATTAGATTTCCAAAGGGAATAATTGAAGATGTGCTTGTCAAAATTGATAAATTTATATTTCCAGTTGACTTTATTGTTTTAGACATTGATGAGGATAGCAATGTATCCTTAATTCTAGGGCGACCCTTTTTAGCAACTGCCAGAACCATAATTGATGTAGGAACAGGTGAGCTTACACTACGTGTAGGTGATGACAAAGTTACTTTACAAGCTCGTAACTCGATTAAGACTGTTGATAATAATATAGTCACGAGTCCTTATAAAAACACTGATCGCACCACCCAACCTTCTGTACAGGATACACTCCACATAAAGGTAACCCAACCATAGACAAGTCAATCCAAGGAAGACATACATGAAAAGTAAATGCTTCAGATTGAGGAACTAGATGAGTGGCTGAACTATCAAGAAAAACCCCAAATTTGCCACACCAACCCAGAACATCACCAAGACGACCCTCAAGTAAAAACGAATCAAATTAAGATTCAAAAGAACATACAAGTGACATACCCTACTTCACGGTGATGAAAATCTTCCCTTATGGTACAGTCGAGATATGAGTCACTCGGCACTTTCAAGGTAAATCACACTCGACTCAAATCTTATGTTGATAATGAAATTGAAAGTAGGATAGAAGAGTATCAACTCTTCAAGCCACCGTGACCGAACAAGCTTGAGAAAAGTCGAGCTTAGACTATAAACAAGCGCTTCTCAGGAGGCGACCCGAGCACTGACTTACTAAGTTCCTTTATTTAGGCTCTCTAATACATCAACTAACCCTTTGAATGTAGGTTTTTCGAGCCACATGGCCATGCCCACGGGCATGCCTAAGGCCGTGTGGACACCACAAGAAAAGACACGGCCATGCGATATGGCCATGGCCAAACCTGTTAATTCAACACGAGCATGTGACACGTCCATGTCTCAAGACCTTAGTCGAAGCTGCCACTTCAAACACGGGCATGTGACACCTGACATGGCTATGGGAGAAGCGAACATCGAAAGACATGGTCATGCGACACGGTCGTATGCCTCAACACACCCTAGGAACACAGGCGTGTGACACGAATCCAGTGCGCCAAAATCCCCAAATTTTGAACCACATGGGCTAACCCCAAGTCACACGGGCGTGTGCCATGCCCGTGTGACCCAAAAGCCTATATAAACCCCTACTATTCATCTTCTTCTTCATCAAAAACCCTAAAAAACTCTCCCACCACCAGAGGAGCCATTGACCGAGCCACTACCCACTCGCTGCCCAGTTCATGTGACAGCTTTAGACTACATCACTTCTGAGCAGTTCACCCAATTCCAACATCAATGCATTCAACGATTTGATCACATTGATGCAACATTAACTCAGATTTTCCAGCAACTCCATCTCGCACCACTGCCCCTACCTCACGAACCCTCTGAGGATTAAGACTTCCAAGTCTTCTTTTCTTCTCCTTTATTTTCATTTTTATTTTCCTTTTTTCTTTTATCTTATCTTTCTCATTATTTGAATTTTAGTATTTTCAGAACATAGTTTATTTTATTTTAATTATTTCATATTGGTTATTCCCTAACAAATACATTTTGTTAATCCAAATCCCCAAAACTGATAAATGCTTTCACAGTTTCAAAGGAGCTCTATAGCTCAAATCATAAATCTAATGGGAACCTTAGCCACCTAATACCGACAAACATACCCTTTCGGCATAGTAGCTATGGACAAACAACCGCTAACACCACCGGAGTGTTCACCTCCACCCTTCCTTTGTCCCAGACACTCTACAGCCACCTCCACCTCACAGAATTCATCCAATTCAGGGAGTTTTACCTCTCTCCCTATCTTATGATTTTATGCTCCTATTGCTACTAATGTATCTTTGTACATTGAGGGCAATGTAAATCTTAAGTGTGGGGGGGAACTTACTTTCATTCTTTACATTCTCTTTAAACCCCTGAAAATTTTTTCAACTAACTTTTTGCATTGTTCTCAAAATTTGAATTATCACTTTCACTCTCTACATTAGTCTCAATCTCCTATTAGGAATTAATTCTAATTGATTTATGATTTTAATTGATATGTTGAGAATTAAGACATAGGTACTTATGCTTTGATTATTCAAACTTTAAGACATTAGGTAATCAAGCATGATAAGTTGAAATTTTTGAGAATCTAATTTTTTTTCTAGGTTATTTTCCTTAATTTTAAGTATTATCTTGAGATTTTAAATTCGCAGGATTGACATCAAAAGCCATAATTCTGGTGAGATTTTTTAGCCTTTTGAGCATATATCCTTTCGTGCTCACTTTTATTGTTGCTTTGAGTGAGTCAATACTGATTTGTTATTTTAGAACTTGCTTCGATTATACATGTCGAGACCATATCATTGGTTTGATATACCGAAATGATGATGGCACCTAGGTTTAACCCACTTACTCCATAAAAGCCTACCTCCAGAAATTAACCTCTAGTGAACCCCATTGAGTCTAACAACTCATTCTTTGGCTTACCTCTAATATTAACCTATAACCCGTTTTTATTGAATTAAATTCAATTATTTTGATCCCTATTTTTGTCGAGATTTGAGTTGAATTATTATCTAGCTTTGTTCTCTTTTTCAGTTTGTATAGTTTATAAATATTTAATTTAAATATTTGATTTGTTATAAAAAAAAGTGTATATACAGTTAATTCAGTTATAATTCATATTTCAGTTATAATTTAATTTTTTTACATATTTCTATTATAAGCTCCCGAATCTAGAACGATGTCATCATAGGTCTTAGCTCTAGGAATATGTTCTAGTGATAGAGATTTTTCTAGCTAGATGATTTTTCAATTCAATCTCGATTCTAACCCTCTTTTTCAGATTGTGACAACACCCCTAACCAAAGCCTCATTACAACCATTGAAAGACCTTTTGATCGATGAGTCATATCAATCTATAGTGGTGGAGATTTGATTTTGCTGCAAGCTTATGGCAATAACTTTTCAGATTGACTACAGAGTGCTTAATTTTTTAACCCTAAACACTTTGAGTGGATAGAGTGAATCTTTAGCGAGGATGTCTACTCTTGTTGATTTTGATTGAGAGGTAATTACTTACGAGAAGGGAGAAAACCTATGTTTCTGTGATAAAATTCTCAAACTTAGAGTGTTTGAAACTTTAATGTTCTTCTGGTTGAATTTTCACTGTATGATTACTTGTGGATTAGTTTGAAACATTATTGATAAAGATTATAAGTTGAGAAGAATGATTCTTAATTGTGAGTTGAGATTTTGCTTAAGGACAAGCAAAGGCTTAAGTGTAGGGGTATTTGATAAACCATAAATTATACATATTTTTACCTCATACATAGCCTAAATTTTGGATGAATTATCATTGAATTTGTGGAAATTGGTGCTCCTAATCCTTTTATTTCATGTTTTATACTTAAGTGAGCATAAGAAAGAGAAAAGAGCAAGGAACGAGCCAAAAAGGGCAAATTAAGCCCAATTCAGCAATCAACACAGCCTGGAGGTTCGCCACACGGCCGTGCCACACGGCCGTGTCACTTTAACAGGCTCGAGCATGGCCTGGCCGTCGATCTACACGGGCGTGGCACACGGGCGTGTCCTTTTCATGAGGAAGTTCAATTTCACTCAGAAAAGGCTACTTAGGAGCTAAGAAAGGCATTCCAAAACTCAATATAAAGACCCTAGAAGACAACTACAAGGGTGTGTTGTGCTTCCGCCAAGGAGACATTATTTTGTCGCCAAGACGAGAAGTTAAAAATAGGGAATTACTCGAAGGGAAGCCGATTGATCCATCTCAGAAGCCAGGATCTACATCAAGACCAATGATCTCCCTTCAATCCTTTTAGGAGTCTTGGGTTTTCTTATGTTTTGTTATTTTATTTCTTCTAAGATGTTTTCTTTTATAATTATGAACTAAAACCCCAAATATCTAAGAGGGATGAAACCTAAGACGGATCTTGTTATTGTTATCTGAGCTGTGTGATTAATATTTAATTTGTTCTTAATTGTGTTTTTTAACTCTTAAATTGATATTTCCGGGATATTGATTTAAGTCGAATGTGCCTATGTGGAGGAGCAAAAGTCCCTGCATAGGAGTAGATCCAACACAATTAAGCGGAGTTGATCGTAATCCTAGACATAGGACGACAAAAATCTATCGGATTAGAGTCAAATCTAAATGGGGAGCCATAGATCGAGTTAATGCAAGACTAGGGGTTTTAACTAGAAAGAGATTTCAGTTAATCAACCTAGGATTAGTTTTTCTTATCCTCGACGGAGGTATTAACATAATTTAGGGATCTCTACGGATCAAATCGATGAAGAAATCATCTGGTTCAGAGTTAGATAACAAGTAAAGTCTAGGTGGATTCTTCCTTTGGTATTGTCTTAATCAATCAGTTTTCCCAAAAGTAATCTCTCTCTTTACTCATTGCCGTTTCTTCTCAGTTTAGTTTAGATTAGTTAATTTAGAAACAAAACCCCTTTTTATTCTTAGGCTAGATAATAGAAAGAAAGTCATTACTAGTACTCATAGTTTCTTGGATTTGATATTTCGGTCTTGCCACTAACTATACTACTATTCGATAGGTGCACTTGCCTTTTATCGTGATATTAGTTAGTTTCCAAGTACGATCAGATTTTATTACTTTATCATCATCACTCGAGATCACGATCATGTTGCATGAACTTAAACGTGACTCATTCGTGCTTTTACGAGGAATGTCCTGCAAAGAAGGTTGAACAGTAGGGTTACTCTTATAAAAAGTCGTAATATCATCTCTATCATTAGCTTTCCTAACCGAATAATGAGTTTGAAGAGTAATCGTGTCATCGCCTACACGAAGTGTGAGTTCACCTGTGCCCACATCAATTATAGTCCTAGCAGTTGCTAAGAAAATTCGCCCTAAAATTAAGGGTACATCGCTACCCCCATCCATGTCTAGAACAACAAAATGTACTGGGAATATAAATTTATCAATTTTAACAAGAACATATTCAATTATACCCCTAGGAAATCTAATGGTTTTATTAGCCGATTGAATGCCCATCCTAGTTTGTTTGGGTTTCCCAAGACCTAATTGTTTAAACGTTTTATAAGACATTACATTAATACTAGCCCCTAAATCAGCTAATGCACTATCAATCGTTAAACTACCAATTAAGCAAGCAATCGTTAAACTACCAATTAAGTAAGGAATCGTAAAACTCCCTGGATCTTTCAGTTTGCTGGGTAGCTTGTTCTGCAAAATAGCTGAGCAAACTGCATTTAATTCCATATGCGACAACTCATCTAACTTTCATTTGTTTTCTAAAAGCTTTTTTAAAAATTTAACTGTGTTTGGCATCTGCGAAAGAGCTTCAATAAATTGTAAGTTAATATGTAATACCAAATTGTTTGTCTGTGTAGTCTTTCTTTGTCGTATTTGGGTACGGTATCCGAGGCTTATACTCTTTTCCTACTAGTTCTTTGTTACTTACCTCAACCTTACCTTTGCTCACCAAATTTTCTTACCTTAGTTCTGGTTTGTCTTCAACTAACCTTCCTTCATCGAGCACAGTGATAGTATGGAGTTCCTTTTTTGGGTTAGCTTCTCTGTTACTTGGCAAGCTTCCTTGCGGTTGTTTAGATATCAGCTTAGCAAGCTGACCTATTTGGGTTTCGAGACCTTGGATTGATGCTTACCGATTTTTAAGTGCTGTCTTAATATTCTGAAAACAGGTTTCTGACACTGAGATAAATTTTGTGAGCATCTCCTCAAGGTTCGACTTTTTCTCTTATTGATAAGGTGGTTGTTGGAAGCCTAGAGGGGGTTGTTGTCTTTGATTTCCTTGACCACCCCACGAAAAATTGGGATGGTTCCTCCAACCTGTATTATAAGTGTTACTATACGGATTATCCTGAGGTCTAGAATTGTTACCCATATAGTTGACTTGCTCTTCCTCAGTGTTTAGATTGTAGGAAAAGTCTGTATTGTGCATCCCTCCTCCAATTGAATCACACCACATCACTGGATGTACCTGCGTAGAACCAACTAAACCGTCAATCTTCTTGTTCAACAGTTCTACCTGATTTGATAGCAAAGTGACTGCATCGATATTGAAACACTGGTGGCTTTTTGTGGCTTTGTCCTCAAGACTTGCCACTGATAGTTATTCAGCGACATCTCTTCTATAAACTCATAAGCCTCCTCAGGTGTTTTGTTATTTATTGTTCCACCAGCAGCTGCATCGATCATTTGCCTTGTTGAGGGGTTCAAACCGTTATGGAAAGTTTGAACATGTAGCCACACAGGTAACCCATGGTGAGGGCACCTTCTCCAGAAATCCTTATATCTCTCCCATGCATCATAAAGTGTTTCTAGATCCATGTGCACAAAAGAAGAGATGTCATTCCTCAACTTTGCTGTTTTAGCCGGCAAAAAATATTTTAAAAGAAATTTTTCGGTCATCTGCTCCCAAATAGTGATAGACCCTCGTGGTAGAGAGTTCAACCACTGTTTAGCCTTATTCCTCAAAAAAAAGGGAAATAACTAAAGGTGAATGACATCATCAGAAACACCATTAATCTTAAAAGTGTTGTAGAGTTCCAAAAAGTTTGCTAAATGTGTGTTAGGATCCCCATCCTGCAAACCATCAAACTGAACAAACTGTTGAATCATCTGTATAGTGTTAGGTTTTAGTTCAAAATTATTTGCAGCAATAATAGGTCTAACAATACTAGATTCAGTACCAGTTAAATTAGGCTTAGCATAATCATACATAGTAAGAGGAGCAGGATTCTGATTCACCGAGTTTGTAGCTACCACAGGAGGTAATGGATTATTTGGATTCGCCTCCATCTCTTCGGTAATGTTGGTCTCGTCCTTTTACTCTTCCTCTATATACTGTAGACTTCGCCTTTTTTCTCTTTAGTTTTTGTGAGCTGATGCTTCTATCTCACTATCAAAAAGTAAAGGTCCTGACGGGTTCCTCCTAGTCATAAACTAGAGACACCTATCAGAAACAGATAAAAGAAAAGAAAATTAATAAAAAGAAAAAGAAAAATAATAAATTGCAATAAAAGTAAAAATGGCTAAAGTAATAAAAATCGAGTGTTCTAATATTTTAACTACCCGGCAACGGCGCCAAAAACTTGATGTGTGATATTTATGATGGTTAAGTAATATGATCGTACCTAAAAACTAACTATTATCACAATAAAGGCAAGCGCACCTATCAAACAGTAATATAGTTAAGTGGCAAGACCGGAATGTCGACCCCACAGGAACTAAAAGTACTAGTAATAACTTTCTTTCTATTATCTAGCCTAGAAATAAAGGGGAATTGTTTTAAACTAAAACCTAACTAAACTAATTAACTAAGAACACGACAGAGAGTAAATTGGGGAAAATACTTTTTGGAAAACTAATTGATTAAGACAATACCCAATGAAGAATCCACCTAGACTTCCCTTGTTATTAGACTCTGAACTAGACGATGTATTCACTTGAATTGATCCGTAGAAATCCCTAATTTATGTTAATATCTCTTTCAAGACTAAGAACAACTAACCCTAGGTTGATTAATTTAAATTTCTTTCTAATTAAAACCCCTAGTGTTGTATTAACTCGATCTATGGATTCTCTTATTAGATTTTACTCTAATCCGGTAGATTTTCGTCGTCCTAAGTCTAGGATTGCGATCAACTCCGCTTAATTATGTTGGATCTACTCTTAAACAGGGACTTTTGCTCCACTGAATAAGCACATTCAACTTATATTAATATCTCGAAATATTAACATAAGAATAAATAACACAATTAAGAACAAATCAAATATTTATCATATAATTCAGATATTAATAACAAGATCCGTCTTAGGTTTCATCCCCTTCAGGTATTTAGGGGATTTAGTTCATAATTATAAAAGAAAACATCTCAAAATAGGGAAAACAACAAAACATAAAGAACCCAAAAACTTCGAGAGAAATTGAAGGGAGATATTCAGTCTTGATATAGATCCTTGCTTCCGACATGGATCAATCGGCATTCTTCGAGTAATTCCTTGCTTTTTACTCTGTGTGTCCCTTTGTTCCTACCTTAGGGTGTTTTTATAGACTTTGGAATGCCCAAAATACCCAAAAATTAGCTTTTTTCGCATGAAATTGAAGCAGTGCTCGACAGGGACACGCCTATGTGAGGTTGCTTAGGCCGTGTTTAACACCGATAAATCCACACGTGCATGTGGTTTACTTGTGTGAAAATGCCTCAGGCCGCGTTAATGCTAATTTGGGCCCATTTTGTCCATTTTTGGCCCGTTCATTGCTCTTTTCTCTTCCTTATGCTCACCTAAGTATAAAACATGAAATTAAAGGGTTAGGAGCATCATATTCCTCAATTCTAATGATAAATCATCCATAAATGAGCCAAGCATGGGGTAAAAATATGTATATATTATGGTTTATCAGGTGTCTATGACTAAAAGGTCTAAACTTATGTTTGAGTGGATTCGGGATGCTCTTTCCATATGTGTCCAAACAAGGAATTGTTTTCCACATATAGTCTAGTTGAAGGTGGACTTGTGCTTATGGGGAATAATTCACCCTTTAAATTAATCTATATTGGCACCATTCAGATCAAAATAAATGAAGAAATCATTAAAATATTGTCAGATGTTAGACATGTGCCTGACTTGAAAAAGAATCTCATCTCCTTTGGAAATTTAGAATCGAAGGATTGTACGATTGCCATCAACTCAAACAAAATTAAAGTATCTTAAGGAACAAATATTTTGATGAGAGGTTAAAAGACTGATAGTCTTTATGTTTTGCAGGGTTCAACAGTGACCGGTAAAGGAACAATTTCCTCATCTGTTAAGGAGTCGGAGTTAACTTGTTTAGAGCACAAATGACATAGTCATACAAGCAAAAAAGGTATGATTGTTTTGAATAAGAGAGGTTCTCTTCTTGGTGCAAGAGTTGGAAAGAGAGAGCACTGTGTTTCTGGGAAGTAGACTGTGTTTATGAGAAGCAGACATAAGTTAACTTTGATTTGGCACTTTAGAAAACTAAAAGTCTTTCAGTTTCAAAGTTCAAGTTTTGCTTAGACTCGGGTAATATCCTTAAAGATCAAGTTAGGCCCGTGATGGGTATTGGCAAAGAAGGCATGTCAAATACAAGTCAAGGTGCAGATTTGTGGGGTGTGCTTTGCATTTATTAGGCTCTATGCAAGTACTTAAAAAGACGATCGACAAGCAACTGAAAAAGGCACAAAATAGACTCAATGTCATGACGAGGAGTGTTAGGATGATGTGAAAACGTTTGAAATGATGAAGTAGAAATGATTTCACAGCGAGGCAATTCTCAACATCGCGACGTGTTCCAACAAATACCGAGTTTCTTATCCTAGTTAAACTCTGCTATCTTTTCCTAGTGGAACTCTGATTAATCTAGGAATATTTTAGTCATATTAAGACTTTAATATTAGTCTATTTGAAAGGTCTTTCTAACCCCGTGTAGAGAGTTAACAACATATCTTTTACGTGATATTTGAAGATGGGTTTTAGGGAGATTTTTTGAGAGAGTTTTGTATTCAGGTTTTAGGTTTAGGATTATTTTTTGTTTCTTTATCTTGTACTCTTCTTTCTGTATTTTCCATTTTAGTGAAGTCTCCTTTGCCTATGGTTTTTTATCCACTTCGGAGGAGTTTTTCCACGTAAATATTTGTATACCCAATTTTTCTTTTTTTCTTTTCGTTCTTGTTTGTTGCTTATACAGATCGATCCCTAACATAGACAAGTTTCTCTATTTTTTTTACTGGCATCAATGGTAATAGTACTTACTAATTGTTTGCCCCTTCAATAATTTCAACAGCGTAAAGGTAACAATGATATGAGGATAACAAGAAAACAAATACAAGTAATTGAAATGTAAGAAACATATGCAATGGAAAAAAAAGTTTATTGCAAGTTGAAATATCTACAGTTGTTTGCTGTAAAAGTAAGTTGAAGGTATCCTACTAAAACATTATGCAGATTGTTAATCTTAATCCCATTTATAATATAAACACCTAAAATGTCAAAAAAAATAGGATCCATAAATATTATTCTTCTTTTTGAATGAAACTCAACAAGATAGCCTTGCTTTGCGTAAATCAACCAGCAATTGGATGGTTATATACTTAGGTGGACAAGTATCGATAGAATTCAAGATGAAAAGATCTTGAAAAAGCTACAAAATTCTACCGGTAGAATTGGGAGTTCTACCAATATATCTCTAGGTTCTATCGATACAACCCAGACTTCTATCGGTAGAACGCACTCTAGTGTGCAAGGTAGTTTTGGCCTGAGAGATCTACCAATATCCTGGTCTGATCTATCGATACAACCAAAGTAATATCGATACCTTGAGGACTCCTACCGAAACAAGTCAAAACAGTAGCCAAAGTTCAGCATCCTCTGCACTTCTATCGATACTCTTATTGGTTCTACCGATACCAAATGAAACCCTCAGAGTTCTACCAATACAGAAGAACTTCTATTGATAGAATGAGCCCAATAGTTATATTTTGGAAAGACTTCTACTGATACAAGGTTCCTTCTACCAGTACAACGAAGCTGTAAACAATATTTAATGCTAGTTTTTATGGCTGCAACGACTCTAATTTGCTTCTAACGACTACAAACGTGCACAAGGTTTTTAGAGGACTTAACAAGGTCAAGACTCCCAATTGAACAAAACAAAGACAAGAAACAAGTACCTAACTTCCATGAACTCAATTTTCAATCTTTCTCAATCTTTCACTAAATATTTCTTATACACACTTCAGGGTTAAGTTTTCTATCATTCTTTCAAGTGTTGTAACTTTGTATGAGAATGCTTAATTGTTGATTATCTACCTTTTAAAGGTACAATCTTATTCATCATTATTTTTCTCTCATTTGTGAGGTGTTACTTAAGGTTTTGGGTAGAAAACCTTAAGGGGAAGTAGTTCTATCTTACCTTTGAAAAGATAGGGTTTTATAAGGTTAAACCTTGTCCTTAAAGGTTCAAACCTAGTGGATTTGGGAAATCCTTAGTTGAGGAATTCTAAGGTAGTGGATGTAGGAAATTACAGTCTAACCACTCTAATTTCTTAAGTCGTTTGATTTTTGTTATTTCTCGAAAACTTTTCACCCCTTTCTTGGTGTATCTAGATCTAAACAATTGGTATCAGAGTTAGAACTCTAAAGACAATTTTATCACCAAGAGAAAAGATCTTCAAATTATCCAAGAAAAAAACCATAAGTCAAGAAGTTTGTTTCATGGCATGGAGCAAAATTCCACCATATTGGGAGAAGGACATTCCACCATAAGACCTCTATTCAATGGCACCAACTACTCATATTGGAGAGTAAGAATGAAGTTATTCATCCAAGCTAACGATTATGAAGTTTGGAGAATAATCACAAATGGATCATCTATTCTGATGAAGAGGGTCAAAGGTGTTATTGTCCCAAAGGAAGAGAGTGAATGAGATGATAATGATATCAAGAAGGTGCAATTAAATGCAAAAATGATACATTTTAAAGATTTTTTCATATTGAGTTCTACTGATACATTGTCTAAGCTATCCAACCCCAATTCTTCTTAGAAATGAACGTTAGGTGTCATCTGCCAGTTATTAACAAAAATGATACGATCCCCAATGAGTCATTAGTCGGGTATAAGGAATTAAAAACATCTAATGCTTAAGGTAAACAACGTGAAAGATGCATTTTAACTGTCATAGATAAAAAGTTTTTTAATCAAAATAAGACATAATGAGTGACCTCTAAACATTAATATTTTATAATTCGATCCTATTACATGCCCAGATTTTACAATTAGGTCCTTATAGAGTTCAACTTTTTAATATGTTTGATTATATGTTATTTTGTAATAGCTCATTTTTTAGTGGTGTCAGAAACAATGATTTTGGGGCCATCAAATCTGAAGAGTAAGTTTGTAAATGTTATTATTTAATATTTATGAGTCGAATATGATTTTACAAAGGGTTTTTTATATGGTAATTTATGCTGTTCGAAAGATTTATTAAGTTCAAGTGGTAAGACCCTAAAGTCAAGTGGTTTTAGAAAATGAGGTATCGGGACATTGTTTCTATAAACCAAGGCGTAAATTTTTTATAAACATTTACGCAGCATCATTAATGTGGTATTAAAGTTTCGTTAAGAAATTTTAACATTTTGATAGTTAATTAATTAAAAAGGACTAAATAATAAAAGATGTAAAATTTGATCACTATTTGTTTGAATGATTAAATGACTTATGTAATAAAGGAAAAGGGACTTAAATGGTAATTAAACCATTTAAAGAGTTAGTGGACAAATATGGACATGACTTTTGTGTTTTATTTAATTATTAACAAATGTTAAAATGGTAATTTGATAATTAAATTAAGATAAATATAACCAAAATGTTTTCTCATCTCTTACATTTTCTTCTTCACTGTTTGTTAATGGATAAAGAAGCCATTGTAAAACCTTGGAATTTTGGAAACTTGAAAAGCTAGCATGGTATGTCATTTTAGCCCCGTTTTTAATAATTTTTATGTTTTTGAGATCGTTGCAATTAGGTCCAGCTAGCCCGTACCTTTGATTTTGAAACTGTTAAAGATATTGAATGTTGCCATTGATGAATCTATGTGATTTTAGTTATTAAATGATGAATTTGAAATATTAGTTGTTGTTTAAAAGTATTTTGTTAAGTAATTTTGATGAGCTTTCCGATTAGGGACTAAATTGTTAAAATAGTAAAAGTACAAGGTTTTGATATGAAATTTTTGTAAAATGGGCTGAAATGGAGGCTATGAATATTCGGATAGTGGGAAATTTCAATAAAAATGGTTAATTTGCATGTTTTAGGCTCAGGGACTAAATTGAAAAAAGTAAAACTTTAAGGGCCGTTTTGTAAAAATTTCAAAAAGACTAAATTGCATAAAATACATTTTTTACTGTCTAAATTAATAGATTGAATGAAATTATTAATTTAGATCAAGATCAGGTGAAAATTGAGGAGAATAGAAAATTACCAAAATCCCCCTATACTTTGACATTTATGCAATTTAGCCAAGTAAGTTCGTATGAATTGTATTATGTATAATGTTGATTAAATTGAATGTTATTATTATTTTATTGAAAATGAATCAATATATATATATATATATATATATATGTTATTATACAATCCATCATGTTATGAAACAACGTAAATCCAATGACGTACAATGATTATCGAGCCTCATTTGAACCTTAGAAATTTGTAGGATACAAATGACATATCATTAGGGTTTACATGTTTCGGGTGCTAGTTTTGAATGTCCTACCAGTGGCTGAGTTCCTACATGTGTTGTAGATACTCCACAGCTCGTATGAGTAGCATCGTGTAGCAATGTTTCAACCCACAGCTTGTGTGAACAGACCCATTTTCACAACTTGTGTGAGCATAATTATTTACAGCTCGTGTGAGTATATATGTAAAGGAATTGACAGACTACAATTATATGTTAGCACACTTTGTGTGAGCTGTCCCAAGTATCCAACAATATTCTAAACGGTTCAACGGGCATGAAAAATGAAAGGAAAGGTATGTGTTCAATATGAACCGAGACATGTATGTACGAAATACATTGAAATTGTGGGTTACATGAAAAGCATGTTATGTTATGATGGGTGATATATACAATTGAATCATGCTCGGGTATAAAGGTTATCCATGTTAAATTCACATTAATTATGTTTAAATGAACTAACATGTGTTGTTGATGTGCTTAGGCTTGTGCCAAGCTTATGATTGGATTATATCATGGTTAGTCTTAATGAAATAAATTGAGATGGTAAGTGTTCAATTGGTAATATGCTTATGTACATGACAAGGTGGTATAAATTAAAGTATGTAATTTCTTATGAAATGGTTTATCATGTAGTTGATTCTAAAAGAGCTATGTTAAATACACTAGCTCGTAGTCATGGTTGATGTTATGCTTATGTCTTGTGTTATGAAAAGAGAACGGGTATGAAAAGGTAATGAAAATGGTAAGTTTATAGTTGAAATGAAATATGATGAAATAAAAGGGACTGATGAGTTGAAAGATGTACTTGTATGTGTGCAGTTTATGTATGTTATGGATGAATATACATAGTTCATAAAAAATATGCTAATTAATGAATTGATGTTGTTATTTAAGCTAAAGTAAGTAAACGCAATGGAAAGCAAATAAATGGAAAGGTTCAAGTCTTGTGAAATCCTACTATGTTAAGAATGATAAGTATATATGGTGTTGATAGATTTATTCCATTTTGAGTTGATGATTATGGTTCGATAAATATTGAGGCATTGGAATATGTTTATACATAACTTATAAGGTTCATTATTGAAATGGAATGCTATGTTTAAAGTTGATACGAGTTTACTAAGCGTTCATTGCTTATGTGATTACCTTTCTTTTACTTTACAGATTATTAAAAGCTCGATTGGGTTGGAAGCTAGTCGGAGATCTATCACACTATCCATCGATTTTATTGGTAGGTTTTGATGCTTTGGTCGTGGTTATAATGACATGTATAGGTGGACTATGTCTAATGTTTAGTTAATGATATTGGCATGTAATATTGCTTTGGATTTGTGAAACTTAAGTTATTTTGATGCCTTGATGGTTGGTGTGGCTTTGGCACTTTGAAGATTAAATAATGGTGTTTATATGATCAAATTGATGCATGGTTTTTATGGCCAAAGTGGTAAGTATTGGCATGTTTGCAAAAATGATTATTTAGGGCATGATTTGACATGAAATTTAGTTAACCCATTTGGTATGTTTGAATGTGAATTTGGCTTGTGGTCAATTATGGTATGTGTTGGTATAGAATTAAAACTAAATATATATATGGATGAAATATGGTCAAATATATATATATATATATATATAATTTAGATATATGTGCATTTGGGATGCTTGAAAACAATGGTTTAAATGATATGTTCTAATGACATGGTATAAGTTTTAAGTATGACATGTTTTAAAATGGTAGCAATGTGATCAATTATACATATGTGTTGTTAAGTTGAGTGTTTACTTTTGAGGTGCCTTTTGGGCATATTGGTTGTATGGATAAATACCATATTGATCTAGCTTTATTATGCATGTTTTAGGTACATTTTTTTAATGCTTGAAATAGGTGTAAATGGCTTGTATGTATAAGCATATTTTAGGTGAGAGAAATGGCTTGAATGACCTATTTCTTGTCCATACGGCCTAAGACACGGTCGTGTGTCTTAATCGTGTGTGACACATGGTCACGTGACACGGCCATGTGCCCCTTATACGTTTTTAAACGTTACATTTCGAGAGCTACATGGTATGTGTAACTCCCGCTACACGTATTCGTCGCCGGAATAGGGTATGAGGCATTACCAGAGTTTACCGAATTAATTTTTAAGTTACTACGAGTTAAATACTATTTATTTACTGAAACATGTTATGACGTCCCTTAAATGGGCCTCCGAAGCCCAAAACATACATTAGGACCAAACTGAAATGAAATTAAAACTATAGGGAATTTTTTTAACTCAATATAACCCCTTTATAGATATCTAATCTTCCTTGCAAAATTTAAACCGAGACCAATCCAAATCAACCAAACCAATTCAACATATTTTCAAGATAGATTCATGTATATCCATAAGATAACCTCATCACATACCAAAACCAAGATTTGTTAGCCATACCAATGGCTAAATTTACATTCATTTCCCATTAACATTTACTTTATTAACTTATACATGCCATTGATTTCCAAAATAAAGTTTCTTGATATACCAAAATGTTGAGGTTGATAGTGTGATTTGTCTCCGACTGAATCCGACCTCTAAGCTCTTAATACTACAAAACAGGGAAAAAGAAATAGGGTATGCACATTGTGCTTAGTAAGCTCATGTAATAAGAATTATACTACCTAATATTTTCAATTTTCAATACAATACAATAAACATTCCTACATGCATTCAATGCATTGTTACCCTAACATGCACAAACTCAATATTCAAGTTAGTCTAATAATTTCAATGTATCAATAATATATACCATGATTGATTAGCTCATCAATACCATGATTTTCATTTATTATTTTTCCATATTTATCCCGTTGAATTTCTCGAAATTTCAATGGATTTTCAGGGGTACACTTTAGTGTACAAATCCAAACTCATAGAGTATTGTCGGGATTACCAGTCCAAGCTAAATTCCCTGCAATGCAATTACGCTAATGAGCTTGGATCTGAATTACCAGTGCAGGCTAAATTCAGACCCTAATTCGAATTACCTGTCCGGGCTAAATCAATTTTACACATATTCTTCGGGAGGGCTATATCAAGATAGGATCACCCGTCCGGGTTAGATCCTTTTTACCGTCAATTCCTTTTCAGAGACCCATAGAATTTTCCTTTCATTCAACCAGGATTTCTTCCCCTTTTTATCAAATATATCAATGTTTCATCGATTATCATACAATGAACATTCAAATCATATTCACATCAATAACATACATTTCAAGCATTTAAGAATATAATTCAAGTTACACGAACTTACCTCGATACTTGTTCATATACAAAAATTTACTAATCTCAAACTTTTTTCTTTCCTCGATCTAGCTTTGTATTTGAGTCTTCGGGATCTAAATAAATAAATTTAATCATCAATTTAACATTTCATGTTCATATGTACCGTTCTCTACAATTCCACTATTATTTATAGTTCACTTAAAGCTATTTATTTGAATCATAGTCACTAAATTATTTTTATCATAAGCTATAGAGCTCCAAATTAAGGTTCGCTAATTTTCCCTGAAACTAGACTCAGATATCTTCTTACTATAAAATTTTTAGAATTTTTGGTTTAGCCAATAAGTAGAGTTTATTCTTTAAAGTCACCCCTATTCTGCTGTATGATAGTTCCAACCCTTCTTCACTAAAAATTAATTATCTCCTTGTACGGGATTTGGATGATGTTACTGTTTGTTTTTCTTGAAAATAGACTCATTAAGGATTTAAAAATTATAAATTTAAGCCCCTAATTATTTTTATCCCATTTTTGGTGATTTTCCAAATTTAAAATAGGGGAACCAAAAATCATTCTAACCTTGCCTCACAAAATTTATTATATCTCATGCTTTACAATTCGATTGCTTTCACTGTTTCTTCTATGAGAAACTAGACTCAATAAGATTTAATTCCATATTCTGTTCATCCTCTAGTTTAATTTCCACAATTTATGGTGATTTTTCAAAGTTAGCCAACTGTTGCTGTCCAAAATTGTTTTAGTGCAAGAGGTTTATTACCATTTTTCCCTTAAGCTTTTAATAAATGATAATTTCGTCCCTACTCAATTAACCTCTCAATTGAGCTAATTTTTCTCAATTAACACTTTATTCTATCAATTTAAACTAATTTCTAGCCTTTGGAAATTAGAATTTTAGCACTAGACTTCAATTTCACACTCTTTTACAAATAGGTCCTTAATATCCACTTTCTATTCATTTCATTCAATAAAATCATTATATAATAAGATTAAAGCTTCAATACCATGATAAATCATCATATACTTACAGCACTCAACCATGGTGACTTTCAATTTCATCCATGAAATCAAAAACTAATGAATTTAATAGTAGGACTTAGTTGTAAAAGTCTTAAAAACACAAAAATTACAAGAAAAATGCAAGGATTAACTCATTTGGTGCGAAAATTATGAAATACCAACTTCAATAAACCCTTAGGACATTTTTGGCTGATGAAAATGGAGAAAATATGAAGAGAATTCTAGTTATCCCAGTTTAGTCCCATTTTTATTTTAGTAAATTTTGTTATTTTCTCATTTTGCCCTTATTTCATCAATTCTCCTGATTTTTCTCAGCTTATGCCCCCTAAAATATCTATTTTGGGCTTATTTACACTTTTAGTCCCTCCTCATTTGACAATTGAGCTATTTAATCCTTCTAGTAACTTTTACACCCTTTTCAATTTAGTCCTTTTTATTTAATTAACTACCCAAACGATAAATTTTCTAACGAAATTTTAATATCATATTACTAACATTTCATAAATATTTATAAAAATATTTCCGATTCAGTTTTACGAGATCGAGGTCTCGATACCTTGTTTTTACCCAATTTCTTCAATAATTTCTTTTTTTCTAACTAACCATTAAATCGGTAAAGTTTTTCTATCGATATTTTCATACGATTTTCCTATCATATCAATATTCATGCAAAAATATTAAAATAAATTTCTCTTTAAATCGAATTTATGGTTACGAAATCACTGTTCCGATAATCTTGAATTGAGGCCATTACAACTTTCCCCCCTTTAAGGATTTTCATCCTCGAAAATCTTACCTGTAAAGAGGTTCGGGTAGTGTTTCCTCATTGCCTCCTCCGGTCCCTATGTCGCTTCCTCAATCCCATGCTTTTGCCATAATACTTTCACCAAATTTATCTTTTTATTTCTAAGCTCCTTTGTCTCCCGTGCCAAAATTTTAACTGGTTCTTCACTGTAACTCATATCTAGCTAAATCTCCACTTCTTTCGGAGAAATAACATGTGAAGGATCTGATCGATACTTTCGTAGCATAGACACATAAAAAACATTATAGATTCTATCAAGTTCCGGTGGTACTGCCGATCGATAAACGACCGATCCAATTCTTTCTATGATTTCATATGGCCCGATAAATATTGGTCTCAATTTACCCTTTCGACCAAATCAGAGAACTTTCTTCCAAGGCGACACTTTCAGGAATACCTAGTCACTAACATGAAATTCAATCTCTTTTCATTTAAGATCAGCATATGACTTCTGACGATCTGAAACTACTTTTAGACTATCCCGAATCACCTTTACTTTTTTTTTTGTTTCCCGAATCAAATCAATCCCATGTATCTTCTTTTCCCTGAGCTCTGTCCAATATAATGGTGTTCTACATTGTCTATCATACAAAGCTTCATATGGAGCCATTTTAATATTGGATTGATAACTGTTATTGTAAGCAAATTCAATCAAATGTAGATACCTCTCCTAATTACCTTCAAACTCTAGTATATAACATCGGAGCATATTTTCCAATACCTGAATTACACATTCAGATTGGTCATCTGTCTGAGGATGAAATGCAGTGCTGAAATACAACTGAGTACCTAGTGCTTCTGGCAATTTTTCCTAGAAACGAGACAGGCACTCTATGTAGCCTGACAATCTCAGATATTTAAAATTCAGCCAGTTTATCTAACGAATAATCTATACGTACCGGAATAAAATGCGCTGACTTTGTCAATCAATTAACAATCACCCAAATGGCATTTTGTTTCCTCAGAGACAACGGTAACCTAGATACAAAATCCATAGTAATTCTTTCCTATTTCCATTTCGGTATAGTGATTGGCTGAAGTAACCTCGAAGGTACCTGATGTTCAGCTTTAACCTGCTGACACACAAAATACTTTGATACAAACTCAGAGATATCACGTTTCATGCCTGGCCACCAGTACATCATTTTCAGATCATTATACATTTTATTACTCCCCGGATGTACAGACATAGTACCACTGTGAGCCTTGTGTAGAATCTTCTGTATGAGCTCTGAATTTTGAGGTACACATACCCTGTCCCTGAATAACAAACAACCATCGATCGCAACTTGAAATTTAGAATCAGTACCCGACTCATATTGTGCCCGTTTACCTTCTAACTTTACATCATTTTTCTGAGCCTTATAGATCTAATGTAGAAACATTGGTCTAGCTTTCATTTAAACTATAACTGAACCATCATCAGACAATGAAACGGGGTATTCATAGCTCGCAAAGCAAATAAAGATTTTCAGCTCAAAGCATCAGCGACAACATTAGCCTTACCCGGATGGTAATTAATAATCAAATCATAATCCTTTATCAGTTCAAGGCACCTGCACTGTCTCAAATTCAAATCTTTCTGCATCATCAAATATTTCAAACTTTATTATCAGTATAAATATGGCATTTCTTACCGTACAAGTAATGTTTCCATATCTTCAGCGCAAATACAATAGCAACTAATTCAAGATCATGTACTGGGTAATTTCTTTCAAGTGGTTTAAGTTGTATTGAAGCATAGGCTATTACTTTACCTTCTTGCATCAAGACACAACCTAAACCATTTAATGAGGCATCACTGTAAATAACAAATTCCTTACCCGGTTCAGGCTGCACTAGTATAGGTGCTTTCGTTAACAAACTTTTCAATCGGTCAAAACTCTGTTGGTATTTATCAGTCCACTCGAATTTAACATCTTTCTACAATAAACGGGTCATCGGAGAAGCTATCATTGAGAACCCCTGTACAAATCTCCGATAATAACCAGCTAAACCCAAGAAACTTCTAACTTCAGATACATTTTTCGGTGGACTCCAATTTACAATAGCTGAGATTTTACTCGGGTCTACCCTAATGCCTTCAGCAGATACAATATGTCCAACAAGACCCACTTTTCAGAACCAGAATTCACATTTACTGAATTTAACATAAAGCTGTTTTTCACGTAGAATTTGCAATACTATTCTCAAATGTTCTACATGTTCATTTTCATCTCGAGAATATATTAAAATATCATCAATGAAAACTACTACAAACCTGTCTAAATATGGTCTGAATATCTGGTTCATCAGGTCCATAAATACTGCAGGTGCATTAGTCAGCCCAAACGGCATAACCAAAAACTCATAATGACTGTACCTGGTTCTAAAGGTTGTCTTTGGCATATCTAACTTCTTTACCCGTAACTGATAATAACCCGATCGGAGATCAATCTTTGAAAATACTGTAGCACCTTTCAGCTGATCAAATAAATCATCAATCTGGGGTAATGGGTACTTACTTTTTATGGTTACTTTATTAAGCTGTCGGTAGTTGATACACAGTCTCAAAGACCCGTCTTTATTTTTCACAAACAAAACCGGAACACCCCAAGGTGAATGAATCGATCGAACAAAATCGTTATCAATAAGTTCCTGTAACTGTATCTTTAACTCCTTTAATTCTGTTGGAGCCATCAGGTACAGAGCTATGGAAATCAGAGTAGTTTCTGAAACTAAATCTATAGAGAATTCCACTTCTCTTTCTGGTGGCAACCCTGGTAATTCCTCTAGAAACACATCAGAAAATTCACATACCACTGGCACTGCCTGAATCTTCGACTCAAATACCTTGGTGTCTAATACATAAGCAAGAAAAGCATCATACCCCTTTTTGACATACCTTTGAGCAGTAATAACTGAAATCACATCAGATAACCCCTTTGTCTGATCAGATTTAACCCGGAGCAACTCACCATTCTGACATTTTAACAAAATATTTTTCTTTCTACAATTTACTACTGCATCATGTTGGGTTAACCAATCCATACCTAATATCATATCGAACTCATCAAAAGGAGGTAACATCAAGTCAGCTGAGAAACAATAACCTATTATCATCAGTGGACAGTTTTTACAAATTTTATCCACCAAAATAGATTGGCCGAGGGGGTTCGAGACTTTAACCACAAATTCAATAGGTTCAATAGATAAATTTTTAACACATGCGAGCTTTATACATATATATGAATGCGTAGAACCGGGATTAATTAATGCAGTAATATCAGTGCCAAGTAAAAATGTACCAGTAGTAACATCAAGTGCTAAGGCATCTTCTTTGGCACGGATGACATATGTTCTAGCTGGTGCTCGTGTCTCAGACCTGCCTGTAGTATCTTTCGTAGCTCCTCAACTACCACTGACATTATCGGATGGCCGAGGTGGTCTGTCCCTCGAAGTTGGATTACTCGGCTTCGACATCTGTTCAGCTTCTTTTTCACCCTTTTCTGGACAATCTCTGAAGAAATGATCAAATGAACCACATCGGTAACAATCCCCACTTTTCAACCGGCATTCTACAAAATAAGCTTTATTACAGTACTGACATCTCAGCTTAAGAGTACCGACACTGCCCACACTGGTCACTGATGGAGTAGATGGTCTTGGATTAGAACGTTGAGAACCTCGTTCTCTACCTGAATACCCAGGGACTAGAGTGAAACGATCTTTATACTTTTTCAATTTCTTTGAAGCAGAAAACTATGATTTGCTCACCGGTTTCTTACTAGAAATCTGAGCTTCCCTTTCAGCTTGTTTCTTCTCTTTACTCAGCTCTTTTGCTTTACAAGCTCGCTTTGTTAGTGTAGCAAACTTATGAATTTCAAGAATTCTGATCAACAATTTAATGTCTTCATTTAGCCCTTCTTCAAACCTTTTACACATTTCGACTTTTGATTGTACCCATTCCCAAGCATATTTACTCAACCAAACAAATTCTCTTTCATACTCAGATACCGATCTGTTACCCTGTTTCAACTCAAGAAATTCTTTTCTTTTCTGATCAAGAAACCTTTAGCTGATATATTTCTTTTTAAATTCGTTTTGAAAGAACTCCCAGGTAATCTCTTCTTTCAGAACCACTGAAGTTTTAGTGTTCCACCAATGATAAGCTGTCTTTTAGCAGTGAGACAGCACATTTCAGACATTCTTTTAGTGTGCATGATAATTCCTCCAAAACCTGGGTAGTATTCCCTAACCAAAACACAGCCCTTTCAGGATCATCATCAATTGTAGCTCGTAATTTTTCAGCCCCATACTTTCTAATTTTATCAACCAGAGCTTTCCCTTTTCTGATAAATTTGGTACATGTACCTTGTGGAATCTCGGGAACCGGTGGAAGAAGAGGAGGGCGAGCTTGAGTTTGCTGCACTACAGGGTTAGTTCTTATATACTGAGTAAACCATTCATTCATCATTTAATAAAAGGCCATTTTAGCTTCTTCACTTTGGCCCCTTGTCTCGGACCTTCTACTACTAGTAGCTTCAACTTCTCTTTGTTCCCTTTTTGGGGTCGGAGCATGACTCCCAGCTTCCTTGGATTGAGCTTGGTCGGCAGGCATTTACTATAAGAAAAACACATTTAAATGGTCAGGAGATATCACACTATCAATAATAATTTAAATGGCATGTATAGCTAATCCCGTATTTGCTACATTGGTTCGAGAATGACTAAACCGTAACTCTAATACTAATAAATGTAACGCCCCTTACTCGTATTCGTCGCCAGAATAGGGTACGAGGCATTATCGGATTTTACCGAATTAATTTTTCAGTTATTACAAGTTAAATACTATTTATTTACCGAAACATGTTATGACGTCCCTTAGATGGGCCTCTGAAGCCTAAAACATACATCAGGACCAAACCGGGATTCAATCAAAACCATAGGGAATTTTTTTAACTCAATATAACCCCTTTATAGATATCTAATCTTCTCTAAAAAATTTAAACCGAGACCAATCCAAATCAACCAATCCAATTCAACATATTTTCAAGATAGATTCATGCATATCTATAAGATAACCTCATCACATACCAAAACCAAGATTTGTTAGCCACACCAATGGCTAACTTTACATTTATTTCACATTAACATTTACTTTATTAACTTATACATGTCATTGATTTCCAAAATAAAGTTTCTTGATATATCAAAAATGTTGAGGTTGATAGTGTGATGTGTATCTGACCGAATCCGACCTCCGAGCTCTTAATACTACAAAATAGGGAAAAAGAAATAGGGTAAGCACATTGTGCTTAGTAAGCTCATGTAACAAGAATTATACTTACCTAATATTTCCAATACAATACAATAAACATTCATACATCCATTCAATGCATTGTTACCCTAACATGCACAAACTCAACATTTAAATTAGTCCAATAATTTCAATGTATCAATAATATATACCATAATTGATGAGCTTATCAATACCATGATTTCCATTCCATTATTATTTTCCCATATTTATCCCGATGAATTTCTCAAAATTTCGATAGATTTTCAAGGGTACACTTTAGTGCACAAATCCGGGTTCGTCAATTTATATTCATGTGTACACATTTTCATTTCAGAGAGCACATTCCTGCGAACCTCATCCTTGCAGCAGGATTACCAGTCCAGGCTAAATCCCCTATAATATAAACTCATAGAGTATTGTCGGGATTACCAGTCTAGACTAAATCCCCTACAACGACAATTACTCTAATGAGCTTGGATCTGAATTACTAGTCCAGGCTAAATTCAGACCCTAATTCGGATTACCCGTCCGGGCTAAATCCATTTTACACATATTCTTCAAGAGGGCTATATCAGGATAGGATCACCCGTCCGGGCTAGATCCTTTTTACCGTCAATTCCTTTTTAGAGACCCATCGAATTTTCCTTTCATTCAACCGGGATTTCTTCCCCTTTTTTATCAAATATATCAATGTTTCATCGATTATCATACAATGAACATTCAAATCATATTCACATCAATAACATACATTTCATGCATTTAAGAATATAATTCAAGTTACACGAACTTACCTCGATACTTGTTCGTATACAAAAATCTACTAATCTCGAACTTTTTTCTTTCCTCAATCTAGCTTCATATTTGAGTCTTCGGGATCTAAATAAATAAATTTAATCATCAATTTAACATTTCATGTTCATATGTACCATTCTCTACAATTCCACTATTATTTATAGTTCATTTAAAGTTGTCTATTTGAGTCATAGTCACTAAATTATTTTTACCTTGAGCTACAAAGCTCCAAATTAAGATCCAATAATTTTCCCTAAAACTAAACTCACGTATCTTCTTACCATAAAATTTTCAGAATTTTTGGTTTAGCCAATAAGTACAGTTTATTCTTTAAAGTCACCCATGTTCTGCTGTATGACAGTTCTGACCCTTCTTCACTAGAAATTAATTATCTCCTCGTACAGGATTTGGATGATGTTCCCATGTGTTTTTATTGAAAATAATCATTCAGGATTTCAAAAATATAAAATTAAGCCCCAAATTATTTTTATCAATTTTTGGTGATTTTCCAAATTCAGAATAGGGGAACCCAAAATCATTCTGACCTTGTCTCACAAAATTTATTATATCTCATGATTTACAATTCCATTGCTTTCACCATTTCTTCTATGAGAAACTAGACTCAATAAGATTTAATTTTATATTATGTTCATCCTCTAATTCGATTTCCACAATTTATGGCGATTTTTCAAAGTTAGCCTACTGTTGCTATCCAAAACTGTTTTAGTGCAAGAGGTTTATTACCATTTTTTGCCTAAGCTTTTAATAACTGATAATTTCGTCCCTACTCAATTAACCTCTCAATTGATTTGATTTTTCTCAATTAACACTTTATTCTATCAATTTAAAATACTTTATAGCCTTTGGAAATCAGAATTTTAGCACTAGACTTCAATTTCACACTCTTTTACAAATAGGTCCTAAATATCCACTTTCTATTCATTTCATTCAATAAAATCATCATATAATAAGATTAAAGCTTCAATTCCATGCTAAATCATTATATACTTACAGCACTCAACCATGGTGACTTTTAATTTCATCCATGAAATCAAAAACTAATGAATTTAATAGTAGGACCTAGTTGTAAAAGTCTTAAAAACACAAAAATTACAAGAGAATTCTAGTTATCCCAATTTAGTCCCATTTTTATTTTAGTAAATTTTGTTATTTTCTCATTTTTCCCTTATTTCATCAATTCTCCTTATTTTTCTCAGCTTATGCTGCACAAAATATCTCTTTTGGGCTTATTTACACTTTAAGTCCCTCCTCATTTGACAATTGAGCTATTTAATCCTTCTAGTAACTTTTACACCCTTTTCAATTTAGTTCTTTTTATTTAATTAACTACCTAAAAGATAAAATTTTCTAACGAAATTTTAATATCATATTACTAACATTTCATAAATGTTTATAAAAATATTTTTGATTCGGTTTTACGAGATCGAGGTCTCGATACCTTGTTTTTACCCAATTTCTTCAATAATTTCTTTTTTTCTAACTAACTACTAAATTAGTAAAATTTTTCTATTGATATTTTCATACGATTTTCCTATCATATCAATATTCATGCAAAAATATTAAAATAAATTTCTCTTTAAATCGGATTTGTGGTTACAAAACCACTGTTCCGATAACCTTAAATTGAGGCCATTACAGTGTGGCACACGGGCGTGTGGCTTGGCTATGTGACCCAAGTCAAAGAGTTACACTGGCACGGACACGGGCTGGGACACGACCGTGTGTCCCTACTTCGAATGCCCACATGGACTGAGACACGGGAGTGTGTCTCAGCCGTGTGAGTCACATGGTCTGGTCGCACGGCCGTATGACCCCTGTAGTGTGAATTTGTCCATCTTTTTCCATGAAGTTTTAAATGTTCCCAATTTAGTCTCGAATTGTTTCTAAAGTGTTTTTAAGGCCTCAAGGGCTCGAATAAGGGACGTTATGCATGTGTTTGATTGGATTTTGCAATGATTATGAATGTGTTAAAATTACGTATTTTCGGTAATACTCCATAACCTTATTTCAGAGACAAATAAGGGTTTAGGGTGTTACATATTTTATGATAATTGAGTTTTTGTTTAGTAAAGTATCTAGCGATTATTAATTTTTTTTATCATAGCATTTTTTTACTTGGGTCTGATGATGGGGCAGAATAAGAGGTGTTACATTTTTTAACCTTAATATTATTTTACGAAGAAAAATATAAATATAAAGAGATTTGCCTTACTTTAAAGTTTACAATTTGGATAGCTTTTTATAATAATCTGTATTCTTTTTTAAAAAATGAAAAGTGATTGATGGTCTTTTGTCATTAATTTTTAAAATGATAACTAAATATATATTTTTAACGATGATGTCTGTAATTTTAGAAAAGAAAATACAAATTGTCATCTAAGCCAAGTATTTTACAACTATTTTTAAAAAAATAAATATAATCTTTTTTCTTTCTTATAATTGGGGAAGGGGTATAAAGTTATCTAAGATTGAATCTAAGTTCTTTCCCTATAATATAATATTTTTGTATTTTGATTGTTAAAGCATTCATCTCCTTCAAAAGCATTAATGATTGATTTGATTAATTATGTTAATAGTTAAGTTTGTTTAATTAAAGGGAAGTTATTTATGGAAACATTTGTTTCTTTTATTGTTATGTTTTTTGGTTATGGTTTTGTTCAAAAAAAATTAAGAGGAGATTATTAAAGTAGTTTATGGTAAGTGTTAAGGAGTAGTTCTGTTAGTGTCTGACATAGTTCAGTTCATAAACTTGTCATATATTATATTAGCAAATTTTGGTAATAAAATCTTTAGTGACATTATGATCGTATGCAACCTCATCTATGATATCCAAACCCTTTATGGCAACCAATGATCAATTTGGATTGGATTAAGGAAATTGTTTTCTCTGTTTTGAAGAGATTAGATGGATTGAACTTGGAATTATATCTTGAAGATTCAAGACTTATCCTGAACTTATTGAAGATATTCTTAGAGCTGATTCTCTTGCTATTTTAATGGGAAGATTGATTGTAATGACCTAATAAGTTAGCTAGTCTCAATTCCTTATACATCGAAGAGACTTGTATAGGTGATGCAATGAAGTGAAAGCACTTATTCTTGTTCATTGAAAAACATTTTTTGTGAGTGCATTAAGTGTAAAATCAAGTGTACTACTTGATTTTTATCTTACTTAGAGAGGAGTGATTTAGATATCAAGTATAAAAATAAAATTATAATCTAGTCAGTGTTAAAATTAATAATCACTAACTTTATAAAATATTAATACAGTGAACTATCTCTAAATAAAACTTCACAAACGTAAAAAAATCAAATTACATAAATATATTGCATTTTTCATTGTTTTTCATCATTACCTGAAGTATGCTAAATTTACTTGCAAGTGTCCATTTAAGTTCTTTCAAAAATAAATAAATAAAAAATGGTTGACAATCAATCCCAATCAATCATCATAATTTTCCTTTTACTATTATTAGCTGAATTTTATGTAATAGTCTTTGTCGTATTTGCTTTCTAATTGGGTTTGTTTCACGTTTCTATCAAGTAGAAAGAATTAATTAATTAATTAAGTAGACTATATTCTCTGGAACTTCAATTTATTTAGGTAGGTATATAGTTAAATTTTCGTTTTAATTATTTAATTAAAAAATTATAATTTTATCACTAAAATTTTTAAAATTATTTTCTTCCTTATTATTCGACTATTAAGTGATATTTTTTTAATTGGTATAGTAATAATTTTTAATCTTCAATTTTTGTATTTTTTATTAATTTAACTTGATTATATATAAAATGATAAAAAATTAAATTATTTTTAAAAATTAAAAAAATATAAAAAATTTAAAAAATTATAAAAAATTAAAATTAAAGTAGATAAAAATTTAAAAAATAGATAAAATGACGGAAAATTATTTTTAAATCCTCCAAATTTTCTCTATGTATTATTTGTATAGAAATATTCAATAGCTATTCTTTGAACAACATTATAAAAACAAAAACATTAACCAAAATTATTGGTTCTCTATTCTTACCTCTTTTGTTTTTTTACATAGATTTTTCGTTGTAAGAAAAGAAAAAATTCAGAATATAATTTTTTTTTTTTTACAATTTGGGTTTTAAAATATTAAAAATTTGATTTGAGTCTAATTTTATTGGTGGTATATTTTGTATTTTTTTTTTTGCTAAAAAGATGGCATCAAAGCCAATTTCACAAGCTTCTGTAATACCAGGTCTAGATGTTCTTCAAATGTATAGAACTTAACTTGAAGATATTATTAATTTGGTTTTGAGAAACAATGAGGGAACATTTAATGATCTAATTTTTTTTTTCTTTTGTTTTGTTTTTAATTTGTTATTTGAATGATATTTTTCTTTATTTCCCATAAATATTAGTGATAGAACCGTAAAACAAGGTCTAATATAAAACTTAACAAATTAGGATCTGTTATGTCAAATAATTAAGAACAAAACTAAATGCGGAAGCGTACCTGAATCCATTGATTTCTTGAAATATTCAATTTTTTTTTTGTTTTGATCTTCCAAATTAGCACACAAGCAAATGAGAGAAAGTGTCAATACGATATTAGAAAAGTTATGTATGTGTAATTTGGGGATCACAACCCTAATATACAACTTTTGCACATTGTAGCGACGAAAAATTTTAGCTCGATTGCTAATTGTGGCGATTTAAAATCTTGAAAACGAATTTTGATTTTTATTAAAGCAAAGGAGTCGCCACCGATCCTTTTTCTTAGGTGTGATCGGGCACCTAATAAAAACCTCTTTCTAGCAGAAAATTCGTTTTTTTATATAAAAGAGGAAGGCCGAGTTTAGGTCTACGTTATAATTCAGAGAAAAGTAGGGTTCGGGAGTCAGTTACGTGCGGGGAAGGTATTAGCACCCCCGCAACGCCCAAAATTGGTATCTTTCAAATATGCGTTGTCTTAATTTTCAAAAACACGAGTTCAATTTAAAATTTAGTTGTGATCCGATCAAGATACGAGCGTTTAAGGTTTGTTCTTTGAAAAGGATATCCCGCTTTTAACACGAGCCATTCGTGATTCACCCAACATAGCGATGAAATCACCGGCATGATGTTAAAATCGGCACATTGCCTTATTTTTTAAAACATGAAAAGATTATAGACAAACAATATTGACGAAAAAAATAAAAATGTGAACTAATGTGCTAAAATTCGAAGCAGATAATGATAAAAGGTAAAATATACGAAACAAACAACACATAAACATTAATGATGCATGCGTGATAATCATAGTTATAATAATGCATATGGTATTTAACGTGACAATAACAATAATGTAAACACGAGGTGATAAATGAATATAAAACATAGGATACTAGACTTGTGGAATATTTATAATAATATTTAAACACATATACATAATATGGTATTTATGATAATAATAATAACACAAATACAAAAATAATAATAAACGTACATAAAACGTACAATACTAGGTTTAAGAAATATATGTAATAGTATAATAGGATTACATAAAACATATATACATATAATAAGTATTATTAAAAAGTAATACAAAAATAACTAACAATAGCGGTATGTACAAATATACATAATATATAGAAAAGAAATAATACACGTATGTAAAAATATAACATTGAAAATGTAATACAAGGATATATATATATATATGTATAATAATATTAAGAATAAACACATAAAATAATATATAAAAAAAATAGCGAAATAAGATGTATATGTGTAGGTAGCTAATGATAATAATAATAATATTAAAAATAATGAAAGTCATAAATACAATATGTTATTAGAACTTATGATATATGTATACGAATATAGCATTAAAACATGAATACATAATATATATTAAAATATCGAAAACAAACATTACTATACTAATACTTACATATAATATATTAATATTAGAAGATATATACATGATAAGATATAAAAATAAATAAGAAAATATTAAAAACATATGCGAAATATATAGAATACAATATCAAAATATACATAAGATGATATTTAAAGAAATACACGTAAATAGTAACGATAATGTTAAAAATAAAAGTAAGTAATAATAAAGATACAATATCGAGAATAATACTAAATATAATATAATAATAATAATAAATAATAATGATAAAAGTAATAATAATACCAATGTTAGAAATAAATATAATAATAGTAAATAGAAACAATAATAGTATTAATAAAAACACCAAAGCTAATAAAACCTAATGATAATATTTAAAAATAAAGCAAATACAAATAATACTATATAAAATACTGTACGTATGTACGTAAATATTATAATAATAATAATAATAATAATAATAATAATAATAATAATAATAATAATAATAAAAGGAAACAGAATTTAAATGAAATGGTAAAAGGATGAAATTGAATTGACAACCAGGGTTTCGGGCTAAATTTTAAAATTAAAACAAGTAAAAGGACCGATTAGAACACGCTTAAAACCCCAGAGGACCAAAAACGTAATTGTTCCCGCTATCTTAAAACGCACAGCAGCCAGAGGATCAAATTGGAACACGGGACAACTTCCAGGGCCAAATTGCAAAGGGGATAGGACCTGATTGCAGATTACATAAAAAGCGGAAGGACCAAGGTGGAAAAATTCCCACGTGACGTCACAACACGCGGACCTGGGGTGGGTCGGATCGGGTCGACCCGACCCGAGTTCAAAAGTATAAAAGGCCAAATTTTTTTATTTTGGCTCATTTGCACGGAGGAAGGAAAAAAAAAAGAAAAAAAAAAGGAGAAGGGAAGGAGAGAGGAAGGGAGAGAAGAGGGAGGAGAGAAGGCTCCGGCCCCGGGGCCGGTCACCGGCCGGTCATCGGACCACCGTGCCCCGCCGTGCCGGCCACCGTACACGATGGCCGGAAAAGGTAAAAAATCTGATTTTTTATTATTATTTTTTTGCCTTTTATTATATGTATACTTTGTATATGCTTATAGGTAAAAAAGAAACCGATTCGAAACAAAATAAATCACCTTAGTTACGGGCCTGGATTTCTGCTTTCTGATTCTTTGATTTTTTTTGTGTTTTTGGTATTCTCGTTTGGAGTGGTAATCTTGCTGTTTAGTGTACTTTGAAAATGTTGTTTGTATTTCTGTAAAAGAGAATGGCCGATAGCTCTCTGTTTCTATCTGTTTTTGGAATCCCCCTTTACATTGTTGTTTGAATTGGCTTTTATAGCCTTTTACAAATTGTTTTGCTACTTGATTATTCTGTCCTCCTTTTGCAGGTCAATGGCGGTGGAATGACAGCGGATGGGACTTGTGGCGATGCTGCAGCTGCTGTCAGAGGGGCAGAGCAAGTGGGGCGGCAACTCAGGAGCTGATTCGATTAGGGATGGGGCTAATTAGGGTTTTGGGTAATGTATTCGGGTTGAAATTTAGGGTTTGGGGTTAGTTTGTTGGGTTATTTTGATGGGCCCCAGGTTTAATTTGTGCATGGGGCAAAATTGGGTCATAACAGCTGCCCCTCTTTGCTCATTGTCGTGTAACGGTAATAGAGAGAAGACATAAAGAAAGGCCAATTTTGCCTAGTTTCGCCCCATCTTGACTTATTTGGTGCTTTTCTTGTTCAGGTAATCCTGTTCCAACCCACCGTCTCTCATAGCTTTAGGTTCAATCCATCGCAACTTCTGAGCTTCGACTTATATCTTTGATTGGGTCCCTTGTAACCTCAAAGAGGCAAATTTTGCATCTTCAATTGACTCTCTTGCAACTTTATCCTTTATTGAGACGAAATCAAAAATTGCTCAACCTGGGCATTCTCGTAATAGGGGTTAATTTTTGAAACATAGATTAAGATAGAAATTGGAAAGCTCAACTCATCTCTGTAACATGAATTGACTTTTGAAAAGCAGAAAATAAAAACAGGAATTGAAAAAGCTCAACTCATCTCTTGCAATATGAGCTGATTTTTGAACAGCAGAAATTTAAAAAACACAAATTAAAAGCTCAACTCATCTCTCGCAATATGAGTTGATTTTGAAACATGAATTAAAGACTAAAATTGAAAGAGCTCAACTCACTTCTCGTAATATGAGTTGATTGAAAACATAAGTTAAAAACTAAAATTAAAAGAAATCAACTCACTTCTCGCAATATGAGTTGATTTTGGAGCACAAATTAAAACTGAAATTAAAAGAGCTCAACTCACTTCTCGCAATATGAGTTGACCTTGAAACCTAAATTAAAAGAACTAAAAAGAGCTCAACTCACCTTTCGCAATATGAGTTGATCTAAAACTGAAATTAAAAAGAACTAAAAAGAGCTCAATTCACCTCTCGCAATATGAGTTGATCTAAGACTGAAATTAAAAACTAAAATTAAAAGAGCTCAACTCACTTCTCGCAATATGAGTTGATTTTGAGAAACAGAAATTAAAAGTACCTCAACGTGTCTCGAGGCTCAGCTCACCTCTCGCAATATGAACTGATTTTTGAAAACATAAATTAAAGACAGATGTTGAAAACATCTTGCCGTGACTTGAGATTTGACTCATCTCTCGCAATATGAGTCAATAACAGAAATTAAAAGTACCTCAACGTGTCTTAAGGCTCAACTCACTTCTCGCAATATGAGCTGATTTTTTGAAACATAAATTAAAAACTGAAATTAAAAATACCTCAGCGTGTCCTGAGGCTCAACTCACCTCTCGCAATATGAGTTGATTTTTTTGAAACATAAATTAAAAACTGAAATTGAAAATACCTCAGCGTGTCCTGAGGCTCAACTCACCTCTCGCAATATGAGTTGATTTTTGAAAAACAGGAATTGAAAATACCTCAGCGTGTCCTGAGGCTCAACTCACCTCTCACAATATGAGTTGATTTTTTTGAAACATAAATTAAAAACTAAAATTGAAAATACTTCAGCGTGTCCTAAGGCTCAACTCACCTCTCGCAATATGAGTTGATTTTTTTGAAACATAAATTAAAAACTGAAATTGAAAATACCTCAGCGTGTCCTGAGGCTCAACTCACCTCTCGTAATATGAGTTGATTTTTTGAAACATAAATTAAAGGTACCTCGGAGTACAAAACATATCATCTGGTGGAGCTCAGGTGTCCTTTCCTTGATTTGGTGCAATTGTCATCGCAACCCCTTGTTCTGCTGAAATACCTGTATATGTCATGCATGATGTTATCATGATATGCATATGTTTATCCTAAATGCCTGTATGCCTACACGATTATGCTATGCGTCCTAAGCATGTTTGTCATATGTTCCTTTTCGTCACGACTTCTGTGCTCGTTATTTCGACTCCTGGTTCTCTTCAGGGCTTGTACCCGTCCTCAAGCCGTATGAGCAACTTGCGTTTTTCTGATATCACTCTTTTGCCCCTGGTTAAACGTTTGTCTTTGCTTTGAGGCTTTTCAATTTTTCATCCAGGTAATACTCAACATTTCTTTTGTTTGGAGTATGTCATCTCAAAATGCCCTAAATCTTCAACGCATGAACTCTTCCACTTTTCATAATCAAAAATCTTTTCGAGCTTGGCTTCTCGCGTAGAAGGTTTTGAACTGCTGAAAATGCTTCAAACGCTTGCTGTTTGACTCACTGCTCAAATCGTCTTACTCTTTGGGCCTAGATCTGCTTTGTTAGGACGCCCTTTCGGGTTTTTATCCTAATCTTTTTGTTTATCAAGATGCCCTTTTCAGGTTTTTATTTTGATCTTCTTCTCCTTTTTTCATCTTGGGATGCCCTGTTACCTGGCTGGTATTTCGACTCAAAACCCGAGGGAATAACTGTGTTTTGCCTAACCAGCTTACCCCACTGCGACTTCAGGGTCCCTTCTATTGTAACTCAAAAGTATAGGATCTGTAACTTGTTCCATTAATTGACCCCTCTTCGGGTGACCTAATCAGATGTTTATGGGTGCAGAGTATCATTTTCCCGAGAATGATTCTCTTTTATGCTTAGGTTGACATTGCTTGTTTTCATCGAGATTATCACCAACGCGATATCTTGTTTTCGTCCAACTAACATTTTTGACCAAATAATCCGAAGAGATAAACTCATTTTAAGTTCAGGTTTCCCAATCTTTATACTTGTGAGCCTTTAAACAACAGTCCTGTTTCAGGTTCCTGTACTATTCGGAAGCTTTTCAGAGTAATACACGAAACTCCTTTTATGACAGTATTATTAGTCCGCTAATCGTTATTTCAATATGATATGCTTGAAAGAAGAACCATACCTAATGGACAATAAAGAGATTGCTTGGAAGCATAACTCGAAACAAACAGGAATCAAGAATGACATTTTTTGGAACAAACAAGATAATCAAAGGAAACAGATTCAAGATGGGTAGGATAGAAACTAGGTGCCCCAGATATCGCAGCCTGAGCTTCTCTGTTCAAACTTCTTGAGGACCATTTTGAGCTCAATATCTATTTAAGGGATCCGGAGTACTTTGTCGATGCCCCAAGACATAGCATACTTCTTCATTGTCAATTCAAGCATGGCAAAACTACCATATGCCTTAATTTTGATCAAAACTTGAGCCGTCCATTTCGGAAATCCCCTTTGGTCTCAAAGCGCCCTTTGCGGGTTTTCGCCTTGGCCTCTCCTTTTCCTTTTTTCTTTTCTGATTGATTTTCTTTTTTTGATTTTTTGATTTTTGGTCTCAAGGCGCCCTTTTTCCTCTAAAGCTCCTTTTGAGGAATCATCTTCAATATCAACTCTCATAATGAAATTCTCTTAGGTGAGCCTTTTCGTGGTAAACTTGCATTATCTGATCGTGAGAGATTGCTATTAACTTTTCTCCTTCAATTTGATTGATCATATCGGGATTGAATTGATTCCGTTTCATCAAGATTCAGCTCTGATAAAACTCGGAAGACAGCATCTCAACTTCAAAGGGCAAGACCAGTGAGAAATGTGTTGCCCCAACAAAGGTTCTGGCCGACGTTTGGCAAGTACAGAGGATAAATGGTAACTTTTCCACACCAACCATTACAAGTCTCAGTCATCTTTCAAAATCCTTTTGGATAGCTTTGGGTTGCCTTTGTTACACTGATGTTGTGTCTGATCTTTGAATAGACTGTGAATTGCCATTTTTAAATTCAAATTTGAATTTGGATTTCAAATTTGAACTTGGATTTGGATTTGAATTTGGATTTGGATCTAAATTTGGATTTGTCTTTGAATTTGAATTTGATGACTGTGTACCTTGTAACTTTGGCATATGAAGTGATCTTACCCTCTTAATAACGATCTGATGTCGGCGACCTTGCCCCTATAACAATCATGCCTCATATAGAGAGTCCGTGAAGAAACAAATGAGGCATATACGTCTTGCCTTATTTCTGCGGTGAGCTAGGTTCTGATCTCTTTCGCAAGCTCGCAATGTCGACTAACCCCTTGTAAGCTAGGATGTGTCTTTTCATCTCGTTCTACTATCCTTAACAAATCGGAAGCTAAGTACAATCTCTGTCATCTTCAAAGTCTTGAGATCCCTCTGAACACATATCTTACTAAAAAGGGAGTTAGTAACAGTGTTGCTCGTGACATTGATATCTGGGCACCTATTGTAGGTACAAAGACGAGTTTTGAAGGATAAGTGATTCTAAAAAGATTATTTACATGGTATGATGTCAATATGAAAGGATAAATGAATGAAAGTCCAAGAACAAAGAAACCTACACATAAACAGAATAGAAGGAATATTTGTTCAAAAGATGCATTTCATTGAAATAAAGATTCTGGACAGATGCCTATTTCACAAAAGGGCCCTTATTGCCCCTAGGCCTAAGACAATAAGCATGTTCCGAGCATTACTCTAAGTAAGTTCCAAACTATAGGTCTCCTCCACAGTCCCGTTGTTCAAAATACTCCCAAGTATGTAAGGCCAAATGCTTGGAAAAGTTTCATTCCTCCGTCACTGCGTTCACATTCCCTTCAGCATGGTCAGGGAATGGATTCTAGGTCGCATTGCTAGCATTATCAAATCGCAGAATGCCCGTATCAATGAGTCCTTGGACCTGCTTTTTAAAGGCAATGCAATTCTCTGTAGAGTGCCCCTAGTTCCCGGCGTGGTATACGCAGCTAGCATTCGGGTCTACCATTTCGGGTACGGAGGCTTCAAGGGTGCCATATAGTGTGGAGATATCAGCTGCTTCTCTAAGAGTTTCGGGTATAATTCCCCATATGACACAGGGATAGGAGTAAAATGCGGTCTCTCAAGATTAGGCCTCGCCGGTCTTGGTTCATTCTTGGGTTGGTTCTGAGTGGGTATTGTATTTTGTGGGAGTGCAGCGTAAACGGGGTAAGAAGGGTATGGAGGTGGTGTTTGGTAGTGAGGATTTTGGGGAGGAAAGTAGACATTTGGGGATGAGTGATATTGAGGTCGGAGCTGATTTGGGTATGAATTGGGAGTGTAACGGCTTCCAGTCCCTACCATGTAGGCTTCTGGCTCCTTCTTCTTCATAGGTGCTGCCCTTCTCGTACTATCCTGCCCTTCCATTCTACCGCTCCTGATGGCATTCTCGATAAGCTCACCGGATACGACAATATCTGCAAAGTCTTTTGTTGCACTCCCCACTAATTTGTCGTAAAATGGCGCTCTCAAGGTGTTAATGAAAAGGACGGTGATCTCAGTTTTTGTCAATGGGGGATCCACTTGGGCCGAGACGTCCCTCTATCTCTGCGCGTATTGTCTAAAAGTTTCCGACGGTTTTTTCTCCATCATCTGTAGTGTCATACGATCGGGTACCATGTCAGACACGTGCTTATACTGTTCGCAAAATGCCGACGCCAAGTCTTTCCATGTTCGGATCTTTTATCTGCTAAGCTGATTGTACCAGCGAAGAGCTGATCCAACAAGGCTATCTTGGAAACAATGTATGAGTAATTTATCTTCATGTACATAGCCGGTCATTTTCCGGCAAAACATGACCAAGTGTGCCTTCGGACATCTTGTCCCATCATACTTCTCAAAATCCGGTGCTTTAAATTTTGGCGGCAGAACTAGATCAGGTACTAAACTAAGCTCCTTAGCACTTAGTGCGGAAAAGACTTCAGTGCCTTCTATCGCTTTAAGTCTTTCCTCTAAGCTCCTATACTTCTCCTGAGCTTCGTGATCGTCTGCCCTCAACCTGGTGATTTCCACCGGGTCATCTAGATCAGGGACAGGTGGATTAGCGGGAGCGAACATGGATATTCCCTATCCTGGGTGAGTAGCTGGCACAGGTTGCTGTTCCAAGCCAGCAGATTCTCCTTGAACGTATACTCTTTGTGTCATATGAGGCGGAGTGAACCCCGGTGGGTAAAGTGGATCTTAATCGAGGTTAACAACCTCAGGATTATGCATGGGCCCTTTTCCTTTTACCAAGGCCGACATCATCTCCATCATCTTAGCCATTTGGTCTTTTTATTCCAGTGACTCCTCCCGCGATCTCACCATCAAATCCCTCGTCTCTTGCTGTGATTTGGCTAGTTACTCTTGTAGTTCTTTTTGAATTTTTTCCATTCTTTCGATTTTTTCATTAAATGCAGCCTCCATTGTTCTAACTTGCTTACGCGTTCTATACGAATGATGTAGTTCCAGCCTTTATATTGTCGTAACTGCGAATCGTGTGATTTTGGCCTTAGTGACCGTTCATGATATGCAATGAATGAATGTATAAATGCCATATGAATGTTAGTCATGAATGCTTATGCAAGAATTTGGTGTTGGTTTCAAGATAGCCCCTATTTTGGCATTTCTTTAATCAAAAGAGTCTATTACGCAATGTTTCGGTCACTTGGGTAATTGACTCCTCCATCAGAAACTCGTTTTTGGCAACCAACCTCTAATCAACACCTTTCTTAACAAGATGCCTCCGATGCATGATGAAAGACAGGAATACAAACAAACAATCTTTGGTCAGTAAGACAAATATGAACAGAGGAAAATTGCGAAAAATCTAACAAATCAAGCTACTTGATCCAATTTATTAAACAAACCCGATCCACTTGCGTGAAAGGTGAAAGTGTAAAAAAGGGTAAGAGGCGTTTCTCCCGTGTACTTATTTTGGTGACTATTAACAGACGGAGGTTCGGCATGGCTCTAGTTAGGTGGCTCATATGGTTTACTATATGCGGTTTTAGTTCTAGATAGGTACTCGAATTGTTCGTACTGTCGTCTACTAAGACTAGTACGAAGCCTCGGTCGTAGCTCATCACAGGCTCACGAGTTCAATTCGAGAGATTACATTTACTTATACCTATGCGGAGGGACAAGTTAACTCACGAAAGCATAAGTCACATGTAACCCGAAAGTATTCACTAGCCTGTGCGGAGGGACGAGTTAACTCACGAAGGCATAGCGTTTACTTTCACTTAAACGGACGGAGCCCGGGTATAGAGCTCATGTTATGCAGAATGCAAGTGCACGATGTGTGGGGAGAAACTCACAAACCTTTCGTTTTTATTAAACTAAAAAATAACTAAAGATTAAAACCGTAAAACTTAGAGCTGAAAAGCAAAAAGACAAAACAAGTTAGAAAAACATTAACACGATGCAAATGCATGACTTTTCAAAAACCAAAATTTGAGGATCACGATTAAATATCGAATTGGACAAGAAATTTTAAAGATTTTGACAACACACGTTTATTTCTAGACTCGACTCTCAAAAAACTGGGTCCCCAGTGGAGTCGCCAGCTGTAGCGACGAAAAATTTTAGCTCGATCGCTAATTGTGGCAATTTAAAATCTTGAAAACGAATTTTGATTTTTATTAAAGCAAAGGAGTCGCCACCGATCCTTTTTCTTAGGTGTGATCGGGCACCTAATAAAAACCTCTTTCTAGCAGAAAATTCGTTTTTTATATAAAAAAGGAAGGCCGAGTTTAGGTCTACGTTATAATTCAGAGAAAAGTAGGGTTCGGGAGTCAGTTACGTGCGGGGAAGGTATTAGCACCCCCGCAACGCCCAAAATTGGTATCTTTCAAACATGCGTTGTCTTAATTTTCAAAAACACGAGTTCAATTTAAAATTTAGTTGTGATCCGATCAAGATACGAGCGTTTAAGGTTTGTTCTTTGAAAAGGATATCCCGCTTTTAACACGAGCCATTCGTGATTCACCCAACATAGCGATGAAATCACCGGCATGATGTTAAAATCGGCACATTGCCTTATTTTTTAAAACATGAAAAGATTATAGACAAACAATATTGACGAAGAAAATAAAAATGTGAACTAGTGTGCTAAAATTCGAAGCAGATAATGATAAAAGGTAAATATACGAAACAAACAACACATAAACATTAATGATGCATGCGTGATAATCATAGTTATAATAATGCATATGGTATTTAACGTGACAATAACAATAATGTAAACACGAGGTGATAAATGAATATAAAACATAGGATACTAGACTTGTGGAATATTTATAATAATATTTAAACACATATACATAATATGGTATTTATGATAATAATAATAACACAAATACAAAAATAATAATAAACGTACATAAAACGTACAATACTAGGTTTAAGAAATATATGTAATAGTATAATAGGATTACATAAAACATATATACATATAATAAGTATTATTAAAAAGTAATACAAAAATAACTAACAATAGCGGTATGTACAAATATACATAATATATAGAAAAGAAATAATACACGTATGTAAAAATATAACATTGAAAATGTAATACAAGGATATATATATATGTATAATAATATTAAGAATAAACACATAAAATAATATATATAAAAAATAGCGAAATAAGATGTATATGTGTAGGTAGCTAATGATAATAATAATAATATTAAAAATAATGAAAGTCATAAATACAATATGTTATTAGAACTTATGATATATGTATACGAATATAGCATTAAAACATGAATACATAATATATATTAAAATATCGAAAACAAACATTACTATACTAATACTTACATATAATATATTAATATTAGAAGATATATACATGATAAGATATAAAAATAAATAAGAAAATATTAAAAACATATGCGAAATATATAGAATACAATATCAAAATATATATAAGATGATATTTAAAGAAATACACGTAAATAGTAACGATAATGTTAAAAATAAAAGTAAGTAATAATAAAGATACAATATCGAGAATAATACTAAATATAATATAATAATAATAATAAATAATAATGATAAAAGTAATAATAATACCAATGTTAGAAATAAATATAATAATAGTAAATAGAAACAATAATAGTATTAATAAAAACATCAAAGCTAATAAAACCTAATGATAATATTTAAAAATAAAGCAAATACAAATAATACTATATAAAATACTGTACGTATGTACGTAAATATTATAATAATAATAATAATAATAATAATAATAATAATAATAATAATAATAATAAAAGGAAACAGAATTTAAATGAAATGGTAAAAGGATGAAATTGAATTGACAACCAGGGTTTCGGGCTAAATTTTAAAATTAAAACAAGTAAAAGGACCGATTAGAACACGCTTAAAACCCCAGAGGACCAAAAACGTAATTGTTCCCGCTATCTTATAACGCACAGCAGCCAGAGGATCAAATTGGAACACGGGACAACTTCCAGGGCCAAATTGCAAAGGGGATAGGACCTGATTGCAGATTACATAAAAAGTGGAAGGACCAAGGTGGAAAAATTCCCACGTGACGTCACAACACGCGGACCTGGGGTGGGTCGGATCGGGTCGACCCGACCCGAGTTCAAAAGTATAAAAGGCCAAATTTTTTTATTTTGGCTCATTTGCACGGAGGAAGGAAAAAAAAAGAAAAAAAAAAGGAAAAGGGAAGGAGAGAGGAAGGGAGAGAAGAGGGAGGAGAGAAGGCTCCGGCCCCGGGGCCGGTCACCGGCTGGTCATCGGACCACCGTGCCCCGCCGTGCCGGCCATCGTACACGATGGCCGGAAAAGGTAAAAAATCTGATTTATTATTATTATTTTTTTGCCTTTTATTATATGTATACTTTGTATATGCTTATAGGTAAAAAAGAAACCGATTCGAAACAAAATAAATCACCTTAGTTACGGGCCTGGATTTCTGCTTTCTGATTCTTTGATTTTTTTTATGTTTTTGGTATTCTCGTTTGGAGTGGTAATCTTGCTGTTTAGTGTACTTTGAAAATGTTGTTTGTATTTCTGTAAAAGAGAATGGCCGATAGCTCTCTGTTTCTATCTGTTTTTGGAATCCCCCTTTACATTGTTGTTTGAATTGGCTTTTATAGCCTTTTACAAATTGTTTTGCTACTTGATTATTCTGTCCTCCTTTTGCAGGTCAATGGCAGTGGAATGACAGCGGATGGGACTTGTGGCGATGCTGCAGCTGCTGTCAGAGGGGCAGAGCAAGTGGGGCGGCAACTCAGGAGCTGATTCGATTAGGAATGGGGCTAATTAGGGTTTTGGGTAATGTATTCGGGTTGAAATTTAGGGTTTGGGGTTAGTTTGTTGGGTTATTTTGATGGGCCCCAGGTTTAATTTGTGCATGGGGCAAAATTGGGTCATAACACACATTAACCTTAATTTCTAATCAGCCCATTATCAATTAGAAATTAGTTAGTAGAGTATCTATATATACTTGACCCATACTTTATTTAATAACTAAAACCCAATAAACCTAAACCAAATTAGATTACTTTTAATTTGGGCTAATATTTTATGATAGTAAATAATATGTAATTATGTTTATTATATATGTGATGTCCATTTTTTTTCAACAATTATTTATTCAACAATAACATTTTCAAGAATAACATTTTGTTTATTATATATGTGATGTCCATTTTATTTTTCTAGAATTTTTGTATAGAATTTTCTATTTTTAAAATAATCTGAGCTTTTTTTTTATAATTTTAATATAGAAACAGGGCCAAATTGAAAGAAAATATAAAAGTTGAGAACTAAAATTGTTATTACCAACAATAAAAGTGCCTCTTAACAATTAGGTGACCAAAAAATAATTTCGAAAACTTAAGCTACCAAATTGTAAGTTTTTTTTAGTTAAGTGACTAAAATAAATATTTATTCATAATTTAGTGACTAATGATGTAATTTATCCATTTTTTAAATAATCATTTTAAAAATACAAATGTTTAATTGCGAAGCCAAAGTTTTGTGTTAGGGGACAAAATAAAACTAAAAAAAAAAAATGAAAGGGGCTAAAGCATAAATTTTATATTAAAAACACTTCAATTAAATTATATTTTTTTAGGAAGGACTAACATATCAATTTAACCACTTGAACAAATGGAGGTAATTCTCTTACCTAACCCCTATGCATTTAAATATAAAAATTATAATTATTTTTCACTTTAAACATTATACTAATAACATTTCATCATATTTAATAAAAAAATAAGGGTAAATTTACCATTAGTCACTAAACTATGGATAAGTTTTCATTTTGGTCACTAGACTATTCAAAAGTTTTCATTTAAGTCTCTAAACTATTAAAATTGATGTTATATGACTTTCCCTGTCGCACTACCTGCATCAATCGAAAGCTTTATTTCCCCTTCTTTTCTATAGTTTATTTTTTGTGAACAACTTTAGACATCACGAATTTACGAACCAAAATTCAAATAACTTTTTCTTTGATCTCCGACACTGATTGTTAGATTGACTTGGATCTAAGATTTGTTCATCTACTCATTGTTGGATATTGATAGCCTAATCGTTGCTTGAAGCTCACCAACAGAACATAAAAAGAAAAAAGAAACTTATCAGTTCAGTGACTTAAATAAAAACTTTTGAATAGTTTAATGACTTAAATGAAAACTTTCAAATAGTTTAATGACCAAATTATAACATTTTTAATTTAATAACGAAAACAAAAACTTAACCATAATTTAATGAATAATGATATAGTTTATAAAAAAAAAAAAAAAAACATAAAACTAGAAAACTACAAGCACCGTTAAATTATATGCGTTAATACTTTTTTATTCGATAAAGAAACATTTTTTATTTATTTTAATATTATAAGTTGCTTAATAATATTTTTCATTAACGGTTATTGCTTAATATTATACTTTATTAATTTTATTAAATTATATATATATATATATATATATATATATTAATCCTAAAGATGCCTAAAGACAAATAAAGATAATTCTCAAACTCAACAAACCATTTATTAAAATAAGATGTACAATATTATTTTAATATGGAATTGGGTATTTTTTATATGGGTTTTTTAAAATAAATTTATGGTTTATTAATATGTAAATTTTATTGGATTAAATGATTCCTATTATTTAAGTTTTTGACGGGTTTATGAATTAAAAAAAACTTGATTTTAATTAACAATTTTAATTGTACGGATTAATCAAAACATTCAAATTACGAATTAAATTATTTTTATCAACGGGGTATTATTCTAAATATCAAACAATGATCTTCTTTAAAACGATGCGAAAAATAATATTAAAAAGTAATCTTATTTATCTCAAAATTTAAAAAAAAAAAAAACAATGGCCAAAAATAAAAAAAATTAAAGTGGAATTTCAAATCTCATAATTGAAGCACTAGATTTTTATGGATTTTAGACTAAAAATAAAATATAACTACTCATAATTAAAGAATAATAAAAGAAAATGAAACAAAACTGAAACAATAACAATGGCCTTGGTCTCTGCGCCCCTCTCCTTACGTCTATTATTATTATTGTTATTAAAACCTAACTAAGCTGTTCTGCCGCCCCACAATTTTGACGAAAATGGTTTTTCGAAATTCTTAATAATTTTAATACATCTGTTTACACTCTTAATTTTTTATACAACAATTATATATATTGCTAGCATTTTAAAAAATGAATTTTAAAAGGTTAACATTTTAAAAGTTATCTCTAAAATTTTAAATTATTTGGTAAAACATATGCATATTAAAATATAGTGTATCAAAAAAGCATTTCAACCTGACTTATAAAAAAAATTAATTATTATATGATTATATATTTATTTAATATGTTGCGTTATTATCATATCTTTAATTATTATATGATCATATTAATTTGATAGAGTGCGACCTTCCTATCTAACCAAAGATTTCATCATTATTTATAATAAAACTCAAAACGATTTGGGTGAAAGAAAAAAAAAAAAAGAGGTGGTGGTATAATTAAGCAATTGACACAAAATAAACAAATTAATGAACTTTTAATAGATTTTATATAGGTATACATTCCAATTACCCTAATATATATTACAAAACAATTATTACACTTAAATTCTTTTTATAGTTAAAATAAGTCCCTATTTTATAATTCTGGAATTTAATATTAAAATAAAATTATTTTGAATTTCAAGTGTTTATCTTAATTTCTTATTGATGCAATAGAAATTCTTATACACTTTTCACATCAACACAAAATTTAAAAGAGTAATTAAAATTTTCAAAAGAGTGGTTAAGTGTGTTGTATATAAGAAACTTTAAAAAATATATTTTATTTTTATTTAATAAACTATTCTCATCAAATTCAAATAAAACTAATTTAAAAATTCAAAAATATTTTTAATTTAATTTTAAAATCATGGGTAAAAATAATAGTTAAAGGGGTTCCATGTACAAACATAAATATATTAATAAATTTTTTATATAGTACAAATTATTAATTCATTATATGAACCCTAAAAACATATTAACACAAATATAAAAAAAAAATTCAAAGTTAATTTTCCTTATGCAAACTTAATTATATGCCTTCTAGAAAAGAGGTCAAAGTTAAATTTTAATTATCTGCCGGTGTTAAGAAAATTGGTATTGTTTAGAGCATTTTGTTTTCCCTAGGAGTAGACTTTGACAAAATAATATATTACAGAAATAATTAGAATAAATATGAAACATCTCAAACATAATTATAAATAAGGTAACACACATTTCCATACTCACAACCAACTTAAGAACATGAAGTTCCTTCAATTTTCTGTGCTTCCATTTCTTATTGTGATATTGTCATTGGATGGGGAAACTTTAGCTCATCCTTATGGGGGTTTCCTTCATTGCCTTTCTCTTCGTATATCAAATTCTTCAACTATTTCTAAAGTTATTTACACCCAAAATAATCCCTCATATGCATCCGTTTTGAATGCTTCTATTCAAAATACTAGGTTCTCCACACCAACTACCCCTAAACCCTATGCCATTATTACACCACGCAAAACATCCCATGTCCAATCAACGATTTATTGTTCTAAAAACCATGGCTTCCAACTTAGGATTCGAAGTGGTGGTCATGATGTTGAGGGTGTTTCTTATGTTTCTCAAGTTCCATTTGTCATCCTTGATTTGGTCAACTTTCGAGCAGTTAAAGTTGACACAAAAAATGAAGTTGTATGGGTTCAATCTGGTGCAACTACAGGTGAATTATATTATGGGATAGCTTCAAAGACACAAATGCTCGGCTTTCCTGCTGGTATTTGCCACACTATAGGCATTGGTGGGCATTTAAGTGGGGGTGGATTTGGCATATTGGGCCGCAAATATGGTCTTGCTGCTGATCATATAATTGATGCTAAATTGATTGATGCTAATGGAAGGATTCTTAATCGAAAATCCATGGGTGAAGATTTGTTTTGGGCTATCCGAGGAGGTGGAGGAAATACCTTTGGGGTCGTTCTTGCTTGGAAAATAAAGTTAGTCCCTGTTCCACCTGTTGTAACTGTGTTTACAGTTAACAAGAACTTGGAACAAAATGCAACCAAAATCTTCCATCGATGGCAATACATTGCTCACAAGTTACCCAGTGATTTATTTACGGCTGTTTGGATAATGAAGGTGAATTCCAGTCAAGTAGGAAAGAAAACAGTTCAAGCTGGTTTTAGGGGCATGTTTCTTGGTGGGGTTGATGAGTTGATTCCATTGATCCAACAAGAGTTTCCAGAGCTAGGACTCGCTAAAGAGAATTGTACCCAAATGAGTTGGGTTCAATCTATTCTTTACTTTGGAGGACTTCCAATTCAACCTGTGGAGATTTTGCTTAATAGAAATGCTCTTCCAAGATCAAGTCTCAAAGCCAAAACGGACTTCGTAAAGGAACCGATGCCCGAAACTGGAATCGAAGGGTTCATGAACATGTTTCTTGAGGAAGAAGCTGACTTTGCTATAACGATGATAGAGGCTTTCGGAGGCAAAATGGATGAAATCCAGGAAAATGAATTACCTTACCCACATAGAGCAGGCATCTTGTTCGAATCCACTTACATTGTGCAATGGACAAATGAAGAAGATGCAGGAACGTACATAAATTGGATCCGAAGACTTTACAGTTATATGGCCAGTTATGTTTCGAAATCTCCAAGAGAAGCATATTATAATTACAAGGATCTAGATCTTGGAACTAACAACGTTAATGGTTACACAAGTTACGAACAAGCCAGCGTTTGGGGTCTTAAATATTTCAAGAATAACTTCAAAAGATTGGTGCAAATAAAGACCATGATTGATCCAATGAATTTCTTTAGAAACAAGCAAAGTGTCCCTCCTCTTTGGTCTCCATGAAAGAAGAAAAGTCATTGGGGTTGAAGATTTCAAAGTTTTTTCTTAAACATGAAATAATATTTCGATGAAAAGTAATACTACGTTGTAAAATAAAGAGTTTTTTTTTTGTCCCTATATCGGTCATGATGAATAATTTAGTGCATAATGTATTAACTAAATCATCATTTTATCTTTGTTTTAAAATAATTTTTGTACGGTAAATGTACTTGAGAGATCCTTGTATTTTAGAGATTAGATCATATTTGTCATTTTATTTTTTTATTTAATAAAAAAATTCAATAAAATAGGTGTTGGAATTAGATAGTAGGTAAATAGCTATTTAGCCCTTGATGTTGAAAAAGAGTAAGTTGATTTAATTTTATTAAGTACATTATATTTTCTGAATATTCAAATTACCATATTTCACTTCTACCCAAAACTATCTAAAATAATATAAAATGTTATATTAATAAAACTAAGAAATAAGTAAATTTTTAAAAATTAATATTTACTTTTATAAAATGACATAATATTTAATACTTAATTTTTACTAATTTAACAAACAAATTTTTACATAAAATTAGTACTAAAAATTCATCACTTAATTTTTCAATAACATATAATTTTTTAATCCCTTCAATATAAAATATTTAAAAAATCACTTAATTGATTTTTTCTATAAAAACCATTTAAAAATGTGAGCAAAAAGGTTGTTGCTGAGGACAAATGCAACATAACCAAATTTGTGGTTAAGATGGTGTGCACTCCTTCAAACACTAAATGAAGAATAGTAATCACATAAGACACAAGGATATGGTTACAAAGTTTGGTTTCCTTACGTTTTCAGAGCCTAACTTAATGAGAAATATGCACTTTCTTAAACAATCACAAAGTGGGCTTATTCAATCACACATATCATAATCGTTTCCCTTACCCTTCCACTTTCAAGACACAATACTCTTACCATTATGATCACCCATTGTGGTCACAACAAGATTCACTTTAAAAATAGTACTTTTACCAAGTTATTCTCAAAAGAACAGATTAAATGCTTAACTCTCAATACATTTACCTAGGCAAGTCTCTCAAATATATAGACTTTAATTTTAAGGCTTGCTTACAATTTGAAGATCTAATACAATCCTATTAAAAAATAATACCATAAGAATAATACAATATAATAATAGTATATTGTTAAGCACGAAAATCACCAAGAGGGGGTGAATTGGTTTTTAAAAAACTATAAGAAAATATGACAAGCAAATGAAACTCAAAAATTTATAGTGGTTCGACCCCAGTTGCCTACCTTCCACTACCTTAGCTTACCACAACTAAGGATTTCACAAATTCATTATATTTGAACCTTTGGAGGACAATGTTTAGCCTTTACAAGGCATTATCTTTTCAATAGGCAAGAAAAAACCACTTCTGCTTTAAGCAAACCTTTACAAAGATGAGAAATAAGAATAAAGATTAAAAACTACTCTTAAAGCAAGATATTACAATGATAAGGCTCACTCAATAACAATACAACACTTGAAAAGAATAAAAAAGATGGTTGCTCAAGTGTGTTTATGAAGAACAAATAAAATATCAATAAAAAGATTGGATTTTTGTACAATTGACTTTACAAACATGTTTCTTATCTTTAATATGAAGCTATTGAATTGTATTTATGCCTTCTAACAACCTTGAAGATGTTGGGAGTAAAGTAGAGTCATTGTTGCAATTAATTTGAGCATTACTTATAAATTGCAGACTACTTGTATCGGTACAAGTAGACTTGTGCCAGTAGAAGTCCTCCCGTTAAAGCCTGATGTATTGGTAGAATTCCACTTGTATCAGTAAAAGTTAAGGGTTTCAAGAATTCAAACTTGTACCAATAATTGTATCGGTAGAAGGTGAAGAAGAATCCAAAAATTGCTCACTGACTCACTTGTATTGATAGATGTAACACCCTAAAAATTTATATTTATGTTCTGATAATACTTGACACAAATGTTTGTTTACTTCAGTGGTTAAGTGTTCTGGGTGTGTGTGTGAGGTCCCAAGTTCAAGCCTTATTTGGGTTAAATTTTGGTATTTTTATGTATAAAGCTTTAACTTGGTTCAGTAGGCTTATAATTAAAAGTTGGTAAAAATATATCAGAATGGGCTTGCTGGTCTGGGGGTTAAGTGGAGTGTTAATAAGCTGAAGGTCTTGTGTTTGAATCCTAGTGCCAGCAATAGAGTATTTTTTTTGCGCAAAGCGAGTGGCATGAAGGGGAGTTCGATTAAAACTGAAATACTGATAGGTGGGTTAGTAAGGCAGTAGAGAGATTTGGGGATATTCTGTCAGTTTTTGAGTTTTCCCAAAAAGCTTCTGTTTTCCCTAACATTTTTTCTTTGTTTTTACCACCAATTTTTGGCTTTTCATACTCCCATTTCCATCATTTTTTCTTCTTGTCGTCATCTTCTCCTGCCTTCTTTTTGGTTGCAGCTATTTTCAAATTCATTATTTGTGGAGGTTTTCGAGAAGGCTAAGGCTGGGAATCGATGCTGTAAGTGCATGGAACTTCGGTTGTTAAGCGAAGGTAATGCTTCCCGTTGGTTTAAGAGTTGGTTGTCATTTTGTGTTTCTGTTTAGGAATCGGGCTTAATGATTAATTGATGTATTAATGGTCAATAATAGGTTTTGGAGCGCTTGTGGTTGCTTTAGCTTCAAATCGAATCAGCTGTGTACTTAAAACGCAGGAAACGGAATTCGACGTAAAGCCGAAAAAGTATTCTGACGACGTCACATGGGCGTGTAGTCGTCCATGTGGTAGGTCGTGTGCTATGACACGGCCATGTGATCGACAAGGCCAGGCCATGTGCGAAGGACACGGCAGTGTGATGGCCAGGTGAGGCCGTGTTTGACATACGAGCTCGACCAATTGGGCCGTGTCGGCCACATGGGCGTGTGGGCCCATACGGGTAGTCCACATGGGCATGTGAGATTTTGGTCCAGGCCGTATGATCCACACGGCCAAGGCTAATTTAGGCCGTGGAGGTCAAACGGGCGTGTGGGCCCACACGGGCAAGCCACATGGGCGTGGAACTCATTTTTCTGAAATGTTTCTAGGGTTACACGAGTCACCTAAGTCGATTGTGAACCTACTGTAAGGTCGATAAGCATGACTTAGACCCTTAATATGTGATCTGATTGTATGATGTCTGACTGAGCATGATATCTATACTGAAATGAATGTATGTTTTGATATTAGCCTATTTGCATGTCATTTATGGTATGTTGCATTGCATCGAGGTGGGTTGATGATATTTGGAGTGTCTGAAAGGCTATTAAGCCAGTTATCTGGCAGCTCTACTGTAAACTTCTGATCATGTATCGCATTTTGATACAGCCTGGTGTGTAAGGATAGGTGGGTTAATTTAATCCCACATGGTGTGTAGGGATGGACGGAGATGGTGTGTAAAGGCTGGTTGGTAGGATCTTGATTTTCTACTATTGCAGGTTGTATCTGAGATGGGCTAAGGCCCTAATCTGTATCTGAGACTATAACTGAATGGGCTAAGGCCTAAACTGATTTTGTGATGGGCTCAGGCCCCAAACTGTATCTTACTAATTTCTGATATTGTACTGTGTGAATGTTTTCTATAGGGATTGCATACTGAGTTTGTGAAAACTCACCTTTTTTTGTTTAATCTGCTCAGGTAATCCCCAGACTTGACGGATTGGTGTAGCGGAAGACTCAATGGTGACCACCACTGTTTTGAACTGCTTTATTTCAAATTTTGAATTTATATAATTTCAATCTATTATTTTTGGGTATCTGTTATGTAATTTTTCGAACTTTAGAATGTTTGGTTTTAATTTTGGATTTTTAATTGCTTTACGATTTTATTACTGCTAAACGGTAAAAACTCGATTTTTTGCTAAAAATAAAGGTTTTTCACAATACGAGCGGTTTTCTAAAAATTAATGTTTTCCACAGCTTCCGCTAAAAAGACACATTTTTTAAACTTAACAAAGAACATGCAGTTTACTTTGGATTAATATAAGGGCTAATTAATATAGAACGATTTTTAACTTGACGGGCACGATTTGAAATTCCTTTCCATGTGACATCACCAGATTCGACCATAAAGTTTAGGCCAGGTTTGGGGTGTTATAGTAGAAGTCCCCCTAAGTATTGGTAGAAGCTTGGAGGAATGCTCAAAGTACTCTCTAATTTACTTATATAGATAGAACTTCTCCCAAGTATCGATACAATTGAAGATGTATCGGTAGAAGAGCCTCCAAAGTATCAATATATGTCTGGAAGAATTCTTGGGGTGCCTTCTAACTTGCTTCTACCAATACTTATCTACACTTGTTTCGGTAGAAGTGTTACAAAGCTGTAAAATTTGTTTTGAATTAAGATTTTTCAAAGGCATTTTACAATTTTGATTCTAAACACTTTGAAAATAATTTAAGGGCTTATATAAATTGATCGCAAGTTGGACTAAAGAGAATTTATAATTTGATTTTGTTATATCAAAACATTTAAAAAACTAGGGCTAATAATCTCTCACTTTTTAATATAACAAAACCATTGAAACAATTTGCTAACTCCCCCTTACTCAAATATTATTTTCAAGTTAAGCTCCCTTTAAAAAAAATATTTGATGAAGACTTTGTAAACAAGTTTCTAATCTTTAATAATGAAAGCATTTTTGAGAATTAGTTGAAAACAATTGTTTTATGTTTTAAACTAGTAGCTCGTAAAAATATATTTATATGCAAATTTTACTAATCTTCTCCTTTTTCATGTAATATAAAAAAGTATACATTTAAAAAAATAAGGGAGAAAAAGAATATAAAAGTTGAGCAAATATAAATAAAGAGAGGAGCAAGTAAAACTAAGAAATGTAAATAAAGACGTACAATTTAAAGAAAAACAAAATACTAACTTAAGATGTTCAAAAAAAGAAAACACCCAAAGCATAGCTGCATAGCCCAAATATAAGTAAAATTTGCCATGAAGTTAACATAGTCCAAATATAAGGTCTAATAAATTGCCAACGCCTAAATACGAAAACTATCTCCACACAGATTTTGTTGGCAGGGGAGTGGGCTCAATAAATTGTCAACACCTAAATATGGAAACTGTCTCCACACAAATTTTGTTAGCAGAGGAGTGGACATTCTCTCTGACACCAAATCGTCAGTTTTATATTTTTTTAAAAATTTCCCTCTTTAATAATTTGTTGAACAAAATATACAAAGCAGAAAACATGAATCATCAATCAATATAAGCTCCCCTCAAGATGTACCCATTAACTTAACCTAATTTAACATAAAAAATAATTAAGCAATAGATCATCATTGCTAGTGAGTTTGCATCAATAACTAATCATCAATAAAGTAATGTTAAATGCAACAACAAAAAATCAATATTCAATAAAGAAAACTTCCAAGTTCAAAATATACTAAAATTGAAACACACATGTTTTTTATGTTAGATTTGTTAAAATAAATCAAAAATAAAATTGAATAAATTAGGATCTATTATGTCAAATCATCAAGAATAAAACTAAATACGGAAACGTACCTGAATCCCTAAATTCCTTGAAGTTTTACCGGATTTTGGGGATTTGATCTTCTAAATTAGCACACAAGAAATTCAGAGAATATATGCTCTCTCTTTCCTAATGATGGGATATTAGAAAATATATCTTGTGTATAATTTGGGGACATAACCCTAATATTTATAAACTTGGCATATTAGTTCTAATCAAATTCTAATTAGCCCATCATTAATTAGAATTTTGATTAGAACTCAATTACTAGAGTATCTACACATATTTGACCCATAATTTATTTAATAATTAAAACCCAATAAAATGCTAACCAAATTAGATAACTTTTAATTTAGGCTAACCTATCATGATAGTAAATAATACATGTAATTACCCTTATTATATATATGATGTCCATATTTTCCAACAATCTCCTAGTTGGACCACATATATATACTAATTACTCTATAATTACATACCATTATATAACCTTATGAGCTCAAATTTTTACTATCATATCCAAAAGGTATTCCGAACAATATCGTCCATTAATTATGTTAATATAGAACTAAGGTGACTTTCGTTACATACATCGTAACTAAATCCATCCATGATCACGTATATTAACACAACCAAATGACATAGATCAAGTATGGATATGTAGCATGGAAATTACATGCAATATGATCTGAACATGTCTATTTCCAACTGGTCCTCCCTAGTGAGATCAAACCTACCAAAATCAAAGTGTGAATAAACTAAATAAACTTTATTTCTGCAAAAAATAAACTTAATATCTTTAAGTTAAAATAACTGAAAATGCGTCTATAACATAAAAACATTTAAAAATACAAACTCCCACTAAAACCAAATATATTTTAAATGACATTACACCCATATGAACAGTATGCTCTTATAAAACCTTAGGTGTAGTTCCTTAGTAAGTGAATCCGCAATCATGGAGTTTGTCCTAATATGCTTTATAGGCACCTAACCACTCTGAACTTTTACTTTAACAACTAGGAACTTAAGGTCTATATGTTTTGACTTTGATGTGCTCCTGTTGCTATTGGAATTTGCACCTTAGTGACAAAATCTTGTAACCAAATTGGAGTTTTGTATACCTAATGATTTCTAACTGATTAGATCTCCAATATGTGAGCATGTAATCTTTTGTTCTCTAAAAATACCTTATAACCTTCTTGGGTGTTATCCAATGGTCCAAACCATGGTTGCTTAAAATATCTGCCTAACATCCTAATAATGTATACAATATTCTAATGTATACAAACCTGAATGTACATTACACTTTCCACTGCTAAAATGTAATAACTCTTATGCATTTTTTTTAATCTCAAAAGCATTCTTAAGGCATTGATTGAGGCTATACTTATTATTAACAAACAATATGTTATTAACATATAAAACCAAATATAGAACCTTACTCTTACTAAACTTATGGTATATATGATTATCAACAAAATTCATCTCTAAGTTGAATAAGATAATCATTTGTTAAAATTTTTAATATTACTGATGAGAAGTCTGCTTAAGCCCATAAATGAAGTTATTTAATTTGCAAATCATTACCTCTGCATCATTAGACACAAAGTTTTCTAATTGCACTATATGAATGTATGATCAATGTTATCATTGAGAAACCATTAACTTAATATTCATATGATGTAGCTTAAGGTCAAAATATTCCACTAAAGCCATTATAACCTTTTCTCTAGTGAACCTTTTTAATGACGTTTATTCTTGAGGTTGTTGAGTTTGTTCTTCTAGAACAATTACCTCATCTTGAATAGGGAGTTGTTCAACATTGTCTTATTGAGGTTCTGGATTCACTTCTTAATCAATGATAAGTATGAGAACCTAAACATCGTCAAAAGTGATAGTAAGAACTGAGTTAGTAAAAGCAATGTCTCTAACATTATTTCTCCCTCCAAACTCAACATCCTAAAAGAATGTTGCAATTCTCATTTAAAAAATATTCCTAATTGTGGGATCATAAACTCATAGCCCTTAGATTGCTCAGAATTTTCTTAACCCTTAACTTTATAGACATCAAAGAAGTCAAAAGTGATGTCATTTCGACTTTATCGTTTTTAGCAAAACGATTCTCAATTTCATCAAGGAAACCTTGGCCTGAGTAATCTTTTTAGATTCTTTGCCCCTAAAGGCTTCTAAAATGTTGTGCTTCATAATCATTAGACTCGTGCAATTTGAATGATCCCACCTCTCAAAATCCCTTTTAACGTAAGGGGTGTTTTCCACAGTGAGACGTGTGGGTTGTTCTTCCCTTAGTGTAATGTCTATGTTCATACAGCCAAGCATTATAAGTAAATGCCTTTTCCATTCATTAAAATTAGTCCCATTAAGTATGTGTATAGAATTTATATTAGCAGATATTGTGGCAGTAGAAGATGAATTAGCTGAATATAGAACAAAAAATAAATAAAAATAAGCTCACATTAATATTCATAAGTAAACAATAAATTCAAGATAATGGCTAATCCCATCTCAAGATACCAAACACAACATTAATATCAAGTCTTTGGACAGTAATATTAACAGTAAGCGGTACTCTTGTTGTAGCAATCAAACATTGGCAATAAATTATGTCAAACAATTAATTAATTTTTGGACTAATTTATTGCTCATATAAAATACCTTATAATTGTCACATGTTTATCACCACAGATGTCGTTGAAATTCTGCCAAATATTAACTTACCTTTGGGTCAATTAATAAACGCATGAATCACAAACACATATAATCATCTTAATATTTCAAATAAACTAATCTACACAAAAGAGGTCACTTTGGCGTCATTTTGTTTTAACTAATTTATTTAAAATATTAGACATCCTTTATTAAAACCTAAAGCCATAATTTGAATTTATTTGTTTCAAAATATTTCTCTTATTTTCATCTTTCAATCAAATTAAAAGATAATAGTATATATAAGTATATATTTATCCCAAAACAACATACAATAATGTTGGAAAATATAATAATAGTTGAATAAATCATAAACCATAAACAACTTCATATAAGACTTCAAATTTAAACCAAAATAATTTGAATAAAGGTAAACCTCATATCAAAATATCGGACGCTCCATTAATATTTTATTTTTTGGACAAAATATTAACTTATAAGTGATATCTTGGTATAGTAATCAAACATTGACAATAAGAACATGCCGAACAATAAATCTTCCTTTGGGCTAATTTATTACTCACATGTAAAACTGAATAATTGTCCCATGTTTATTACCATAGTTGCACATGTAATATTATTAACTTTCATTTGGGCCAATCAATATTAACATAACTTAAGTTACATGCACACAACCTTTTATATTTTTAAAAAAAATAATTTATACAAAAAAAAACCACTTTAGTGACTTTTTGCTTCAATTAAGTTATTTTAAAATATATATAAACATACAAATATTTAAATTTAAAATTTCCCAATAGTCAAATGTCAAAACTATTTTTTTATTGCTTTATAGACTCCGAAATAACCCAAAATAAGGTTGTCTTAATAATGTAATAAAAAAACCGAAAACCTTAATTCTTGACTATTTCTTTTTTTGTTTCAAAACCATATATATCAGAACCAAACAGAAATAATGTAATGGTTCAAAGCCAAATAATTAACAAGCACATGTATTCATAATCAAATAGAAAAACTTACCTTGAATTTACCATGTAAATCCAAAGTTGTATTTATGATTAAATAGATATTCACATGAATACTTGAAAAATATTTTCAAGCCAATAAATCTCAAAAAAATAAAATCATAATAGTTGGCATATCCCACAATTCATACAATAAACCATGTCATCATAATTTAACCAAATATTTGGAATCATAAGATACCAAAACCTATATAATAGAACCAAATTTAAAATCAAATTCTTTAAACATGTATCATGATTGCATAAATTTGCATCAAAGCACCAAAAAAAATTTTTGAATATATATTCACGGCATAAAATTAACAACTTCAATGAATATCCATTAAACAAATTTGGTAAAAAAATCATAATTGAATCTATAAATTTTTATTTTTAATAACCTTAGCATCAATACACACAAAACTTAAAACCATAAATATTTATAGATTCAATTAAAACCAGTTCGCACATGTAAAATCATGTAGTATACTCTCAAAAATTGTTTATATGTAAATACATATAATAAAAAATATTACTCACTTATCTTGCATATACAAAATAAATCCGAAACTGTATTTATAATTAAATAGAGTCGTATAAAAAAATCCATTACATATTCTTAAACATATAATTCCTAAAAATAAATATATATGAATTAATTATTCTAAATACTAAAAAAAAAGATGAATTCATATTAAAAATATTGTATCCATATATATTTAAAAAAAATAAAAGAATAAGAAATCAAAACAATATCACTGCCCCAATAAGAGTTGAACGGTGGATTCAACTTTCATTCTTTCCTTTAAAGAAAATAGAAAGCCGTGATTTCAATCAAACTTTCAGAAACACAAACCTTCTTTATCAATTATCATTGTAATGGAAATCAAAATCATACAAATATCATTAATTTTCTATTCAATTCGGCATTCAAGAATCAAACTGAAGTCATCATTGATATATACAATTGGAGAATAGATTAAAAACAAAATTATATATTTATAAAACCCTAAAACTTTAATATAATGAATCAAAATCTAAAAAAGTTTATCAAGAATCTCAAAGATTCAACATAATGTATAATTAAAATATTAAATCCATAAAATAAAATAAAAATGAATCAATCAAAAATTAATAAAAAATCAATTCATTCTCTATAATTCAATATGACAAAGCTCGAATGCCACTTGTTAGATTTGTTAAAATAAATCTAAAATAAAACTGAATAAATCAGGATCTATCATGTCAAACCATCAAGAATAAATTAAGAATAAAACTAACTATGGATGCGTGCTTGAATCCACGAATTCCTTGAAGTTTTACCGAATTTTGGGGATTTGATGTTCCAAATTAGCACACAAGAAATTCAGAGAATATATGCTCTCTCTTTCCTAATGTGAAATATTAAAAAAGATATCTTGGGTATAATTTGAGGACCATAACCCTAATATTTATAACCTTGGCATATTAGTTCTAATCAAATTCTAATTAGCCCATCATTAATTAGAATTTTGATTAGAACTCAATTACTAGAGTATCTACACATATTTGACCCATAATTTATTTAATAATTAAAACCCAATAAATTTCTAACCAAATTAGATCACTTTTAATTTGGGCTAACCTATCATGATAGTAAATAATAATATGTAATTACCCTTATTATATATGTGATGTCCATATTTTCCAACATTTTAGCTTTCTTTAAATTTCAAATTGTATATAGCAATGTTTGAAATGATGATTTAATATTTTAATCGAAACATTGATAAGAGAAAATTATTTCGTTAGTCATTCTAAATATTGGTCGTTTATATTTGGGTTATTCTTTTTTTTTTAATTTGGTCATCCAAAAATAAAAAATTGATTAAATTGGTCAATCCATCGTACTCTAAATAGGAGTTGTTCTTACTTTGACCACTCTAAAATTTTTTTGTACAAATGCACCGTTAATATTTTATTACTATTTAATGTTGGAGTGATTAATTTAACTTTTTTTTATGACCAAATTAACAAAAATAAAAAATTGAGGTAACCAAAAATAGATACTATGTCTACTTAAAGAGTGTACCATTTTTAATTAAAAAAATTTGCCAAAAAAATAGATGAAGTATTAAATTAAAACATATGATTTAGGTGAAAGTTTCTTCTCTTTAATTAGTCAAGTCATATATATAATAAAGTATGCACACTAAATTGCGAAAATTGATATTCCCTCCTTCTTTTAATTAATTTTTTTAGTTTTTAACTATTGATTGAACTTTGTTGACATTGCTTCTAATAGAACAATTTTAGTCAGTGTGTAATATCTTAAATCCAGCCTATATGTTAGAGTCAAATTTGGAGATATTACGTAAAACAGTTGCAAATCTAATTTTCAAAATTTTTGGAAAATATTGTAAATTTTATTACTTAAAACCCCAGTTTAATAGAAAACACACCTAACATATCTTTTTAGTTGAAAATGATGTTTACTTACATTTCCTAAAAACGATTACTTTGTAGCAAAAATTCTTAGATCGTTATGTTTCGGAAAAACCAAGTTTATTTTCTCAAAAATAGTTGTTTTGCAGGAAATCGTAATTTTCGATAAAGCGTTTTTAACAATATCATGCGAAAATAAAAAATAAAACCCCAAAACCAAAACAATCCCAAAACAGTCCAAATATTACAAAATGATTAAATCCCAAATTTAAATGAATCAAGCGAAACAAATTTATTATAACCGAGTTCCCGTGGCACTGATCCGCCAAAGTCTAAGGATTACCTGAAAATACCAGTCAAATAGAGAATGAGTTTTCAAAACTTAGTGTGTAATAATAACTTGAACAATTTATTTATATCAGACAGATTTAGCATAAATAGAATCATAACAAAGCAGTATAGATACAGAGGTATTTTCCTACCCCCATCCGCTATAAACCATCTCTGACCATCCCAACACACCATATGGGGCATGAAACACCCATCCAACCCTACACACCACTTAGTGTCGATATGACACTATTTGCAGCTAAGCTGCTAATGTAATAGGCGAGTTATCGCCACTCATAGAAATACTTCCTCCACATACCATAACCTATCCCAGACGCAAATACAGATCAGAACAGAAATCAAACATGCTACAGTTATACACGCATGGCATAACAGATACAAAGCATATATAGCACTTTTCGGGCTACTCATAGCTTATTAAAAGGTTTACTTCTCATATAACGTCTCAAATATATGAATAGATATCAGAATTTATACTAGCAGATGACCGGTTTTTATATTTTACAGTCTATTTGATTACATACTGATCTCACGGAAGGCCTATGATCAATCAGAATGATGCGTATGGCCCTATGGAAAATTTTATAATTTTGGGCCCACACGCCCGTATGGCCCAAACGGCCCAAATAGCCCTAACCGTTTGTCTCACACGATCCAGCACATGGCCTATCACACGACTATATGTCACATACGGCCTGGCACACAGCCTACCATATGGCTTGTAACGCCCCAGATTTTTGGGCCTAGAAGTTTTGGGTCTTGAGCATAGGGACAGTGAGAAAGTTGCACATATAAGTTAAGTTGTGCATCTTAGAGACAAGAATGGGTTGCTGGTCTGGTGGTTAAGTAGTGCGTTGGCTTGCCAAAGGTCTTGTGTTCGAGTCCTAGTGTGAACATTTTGGAAAGTTATTTTTGTGTACATTTTATTTATGTCATTTATTTAATATAATTTTATATTCTTATATTCTTATATTTTTACCTATTATTATTATTATTATTTTCCCTTTTTGGATGTTTCTTCTTTTTTGTTCTCTCTGTACTTTTCTCTTCTTCTAAAAACAATTTCAGTTTGTGGTTTCTCAGGATTACCTCTCCTCTGCCGTTATCCTTATCATCGAATTAGGTGTGAGATCTAAACCTTGTCCACATTTCTTATTTGTTATTTCATTTTGTGAATCTTTACTTTCAGCTTTTACTTGACTGTATGCTAACCCGTTGGTTTGAGTTTTTAGTCGATAGAAGTGATGAAAAATGATCACTTTTTTTATATGTATTGATAGGGCAAAGGTTAGGGACGGTTCTGGTGGTTGAAATGGTGGTTTTGGGGTTGCTTTTGGGGTGGTTTAGTGATCACCCGGACGGCCACACGAATATGTACCGAGGTACACGACCGTGTGGATTCGAGAACTAGGGTTTTCGGTCAATTTTAGGTGCCACACAGCCTTGTGGTCAATTAAGGGTTCCACCTGGTGTGTGTTTCGAGACACATGGCCGTATGGTTGATTTGGGGATTTTATTGATTTTCACATGGCCGTGTCCCCTAGGCACACGGACGTGTGAATTTGGGAATTAGTGATTCGAAGATTTAGAGACACACGGCCTAACCACACGGCTATGTTACTGATTTAGGGATTTAAGGATCCCACACGGGCGTGTGAGACCCTCACATGGTCGTGTCTGCCCTGCACCTTATTTTAGCAAAATTGGACAGTGAGTTACACAGCCTGTCCACACAAACGTGTCCTTGTACCACATGGGCGTGGGCCTCTACCACACGGCTGTGTGCTACCCTTCACACGGGCGTTTGGGCCCCCACACGACCTGTATTGTCCCATAGATTAGGGCACACAGGCATGTGGCCCTATCTCGCCAATAATGTTTTTAGGTCAAATTTAATCGTAATGTGGCTCTATGTGTTCCAACCCTTGACTAGACTTTATTGAGGGTAATTGTGACTTTGATCGGGGTTTGACATGTGTGTTATTGTGTTATTTGTAATTGGTTGTGTGATAAGCTTGATACCGAATTCGGGTTGTGAGTGTACACATGTATGACTCTATAACTGACTAATTGGATATAAATGTCTGCTTCTGATTAACTATCTGAGACTAGTATTCTGAGTGTGTACATTTGACTGCATATATTCATACATATGCATAAATTATTCTAGGTGGGTTTTCGAAGAGAAGGGAGATTGAGATTGACTGAACCGATAGCTGATCTGCTGGTTGCTAGCCCCTAATACCCAGAGGGTCGTGGACGGTCCCAATACACTGAGGGTCGTGGACAATGTGAGATAGCCATCATTACCGAGTAACCCAAGATGATATCATATCAGTATAATGGATTACCGCATTGCACTGTACCGCATGTACGTTAGCTACGCTACGTACTATTGACTGAACTGGCAATTTTACTGCAACCTATTGGAATAGGGGATTATCGCATTGCACTATACCACATGTACGTTAGCTACACTACGTACTACTATCTGATCTGGCAGCTCATATTGCATGTCTGCACCGCGGTTTACCGTATTGCATAATACAACTTATACGCTAGCTTTGCTATGTAATATACATGACTGGCAGTCTATCTGCATACTGATTAGTCTCAATTCCCTGAGGGTCGAGGATAATGCTGATGATCATTGTTGCCAGGCAACCCAGGATGACATCATATGGAGTGTAGGGTTGGATGGGCTTTGCGAAATCCTATATGGAGTGATTGGTTGGACGAGCTTAATAGTTCTTATAGGAGTGATGGGGGACGGAGAGGTGTGTTGGCTAGATGGGTGGGTATTTTGTAACTCATTTGCACTCATATACATCTGATTGATCTATTTGACTGAATTGAATCTTGTGAATGATTGAAAATTACTGATACAGTGACTGAATGTGATACTATGACTAAATGTGTTATTGTTCAACTGAAGGGCACTTGTGCCTATGTGAATTCTATAGACTCTGTCTGCAACTATCTGACTGAACTGTTATTGTGACTATGCGACTGACTTGTGAGTTATTGCTACTGTATCCAAATGGCACGCGAGACTGTGTCTGTTTGATTATCCTATGTGATCGAAAAGTACTTATGGTATATTAATTTTAGGCAAATATGCTCAACTGTTATCTGTCAGTAAGTTTGCTTTGCATATATTGGCCAGTTTTGAGTAGTTCTGTAAGTTAGTTTTGCTTCACAACTGCTTCTAAACTGCTTCCAGGTTTTCTGTTTTTGTCATTTTTTCTGTTTTTGAAGTTAATTGGTTTGATCTCACACTGAGCTCGAGTAGCTCACCCCCTCTTCTGTTTCCCATTTCAGGTACATTTTGGAATTTTAGTTGCTAGACTCAATATGCGGAGGACTCAAACAGGCTCGTACCATGGTTTCTCAGTTTTGCTTCCTACTGCGATTTTATTATTTGATAAATTTATGAATTGTAAGGTTTTATTAAGCTGTGTTACAATTTTCATTATATGTTTTATTCGTACATTTTAGACTGGTAACCTTTCGGACAGAGGTTTAAACGGTTATTGGTTTTTGGCTTGCTATGAAATAAATGTTTTCGGAAATGTTTTTAAGTTATAAAGGGGTTTGTTTTTGTAAAACTTTCTCACGATCACTTCGGTGAACAATGTAGCATTCTGAATTCGGTCTAGACTTCTAGGCCGGGCCGGGGGTGTTACATGGCCTGGCACACGGCCGTGTGGTGTCAATTGTGCATATATTTGGCTTTCACTCTTCATTTTTTTCGTGTTTTTCGTTACACACCTAGTTTGATTTCTATGTGTAAACATCCACGAGACTTCCAGAACCTAAATATGATATTCAATATAGTCAATTCCAAAAATGAGACACCATATTAATCAAGACTCGAACACAATAATCTTATACACCACTACAAAAAAACGTGTTCGATCGCTTCCTATCAAAAGAACGACAACTAAACAACACTTAGACAGCTAGAGCAACACCCAACCCCTATCGATCCTTCCCTAAACGCAACAGATTAATCAGCCAACACATAATACAAATTTAACAATGCCACTTTGCAACCCAAACCCTTAAACCAAAAGAACACCCACAACATGTGATTAGAAAACTAACAAGCAGCTTTACCTACCAAGAATGAAGTCGATGAAGTCAAACGAAGGAATAAAATAAAACCAAATAAACAGAAATCCAAGACTAAAAGAGATAAAGAAAAAAGATCAAAGAAAAGAGTAAAAATGAGAGATTAAAATTTTCCAATTCCTATACTGGCAATGGCATAAATAATGAATGAAAAAGAAAATAAGGAAATGTGGGAAACGTGGGATTGATTGGAATTTGGGATAAAGAAATAAAAATAAAATAATAATATATTTTAAACAAAAACCACTTTCCAACTAACTCAAGATTCTAATAACTTATCAAATTTTCCCCAAATAGGGTTCGATTAGACCTCAACCACGCTATAATCGACTAAAAAATATAGCAAAAATATTGCCAACACACTCATATAGGGATTCTAACGTAGGACCTAAGAGTAAGCTAACACCTTACCACTGAACCAGTAGGCTTGTTCTATTACAGATTGATCTAAAATAACACTCAAGCTGGATAAAAAAAGATAGGTCTAGGAACAAAAATAATGGAATTTTCCCAAAAGAATGTGACTATAACCAAGGACCTTAAACTCACAATTAAGGCACTTAACCACTAAAACAGATACTAATTTATGACAATATCTAACAAGTCATGTATGCTAATTTTGGGCGTTATATAATGGGTTTCTTTATTTATCAGTTCTTTTGGCAAGGAAGGGTGCAAGGATAGGATCGGTGGCGGCGGTAGTGAAATGGAGGAAGAAATGGCGGCATTGTCTATTGCTGGTGGGGAAGATGAAACTTGGCAGATCGATTTGGAAGAAAGATTGAATGAGGAAGGGGAAAATCTATGTATAGTAGGCGGTTTCCTGACTACAAGTGCAGTTTAATTCCAAAATATACGTATAACCTTAGCTAATTTATGGCCTCCCCAATTACTCCCCTCACCCATCTCCATCGCTGGATTTGGGTCACGGAGTATTAAAATAAAATTTTAAACATTTACATCACTTACAAACAAATATATAATTAGAATTACAAATAATCAAATCACATTCCACTTATAACAAACATACACTTACGAGCATTAAACTGAGTTTACAAAGCCCTAAAAATAGCTTGGGAACATTCTAAGGTCAATTCGAAACAAAATAGAAAAATTAGAAAAAAGTTTAAAATTTTGGAAATAGGGGCCAAACGGTCGTGTGATACAGCTCAGACCGTGTGGACATTCGAAGTCCAGGCACACGGCGGTGTCCCAGCCCATGTGTATATTTGAATTAAGGTAACATGTCTGTGTCACTGGTTGTGTCTCAGACCATGTGGCAAACTATTTCAAGAGACACGACCATGTTGGGGGTCGTGTGCCAGACCGTGTGAAACCTGCACCTAAAGACAATAAGACACACAACTGTATGAATAGGCCATGTGTGACACACAATCGTGTGGTAGCCCGTGTCCCGGGCCGTGTGTCCCACAATTTGCTTCAAAGATAAGGTAAACTTTACACCTAACTTGGCCATCAATCCAAACCCCTAACCAACCTTAAAATATCACCCAATACACCTCAAACAAGTCAAAACATGCCAAAATATAACAACCTAAATGACCAATCAATGTGCCCTCATTGACATCACATTTCATACATGTAATAATATGCAAAGTCTTCTACTAAAACACCCATATATACATCTAAAAATTAATAAGCATCAATCTTATTTACCACTTTAAACCATACAACAATTCAAGCTACTTAACTTATAAAATACACATCCAAAGAGTTAAACTCATAAGACAAACATATGCTCATCCATAATCTATATACAAGAATTTGTATTAGAACAAAACATAACTCTATAGTTTACGTAACAAAACTCAATACATGTAACCTCCTTTAAGATCACTTATACACCAAAATGACCACTTCTCAAAACATTAACATCCTAGGTACATGCCAGAACATAAAAGAGAACATCACCAACATTAAGTTCGGGATTATCACTGGATACTGAATTGACAATAAAATATAAGTACCTAACCTTCTTCAATGGATCTTTTATCCATCATCAACATGGATCAATTTGTTATTGGCACCCGGTGCTTGATGGATAAATCGTAATAAAATTTTGCGACTAGCGTTAGTCGGATAAAATGACGATAGGTGTGCCCTACACTAGTTGGATAAACTGACAATGTTTTGCGCCTAGCACTAGTCGGATAAACTGACAACGTTTTATGCCCAACGCCAGTTGGATAAATTGATGATATCAAATGTGTGCCCAATACTAGTCGGATGACTTGACAATGTTTTACATTTCATAATTCAACCATTTGCATAATCATAAATATAATTAAGATATCAAAGTAATAATTAAATTATTTAAAGTAGGTAGAGTTCAAGGACTACGAACTTACCTCGACTGAAACAATTACTAAAACGGAGTCAACAACTAGTCCAAAAATTTAGCTTTTTCCTCGATTTAAATCCAATAGTAGCATCTCTTGAACATGCAATGAAAATCAAACTTGTCTGAAAGCTCACCCTAGCTATGGCTTTATTCGGTTTTGCAAACAAAAACAAATAGGTTGAAGATGATATTATTTCACTTATCATCTTTTATTTTATTTTTAATTTACCTGATTACCAAATTAACCTTTAAAATTAAAGCAAATTTCATCAAGTTCCAAGCCATGATTGTCCATTATAGTTAAATTTGGTAAAATTACTACTTAAGGCCCTTACTTCATGCTTTTTCACCCATTTAATAAGTCTATAGCGATTAACTTTTGCGACTTTTACAATTTAGTCATTTTTCTTTAATTAACTATCTAAACATTAAAATTTCTTAACCAAATTTTAACATGACCTGAATAACACTTCTAAAATATTTAGTAAATTATTTATGTGCTCAGTTTATAAAAATGAGGTCCCGATACCTCATTTTCTAAAACCATTTCACTTTAAGGATTTACCACTTGAATCTAATTATTCGTTTAAATAACATAAATTATCAAATCAAAATTTATTATAATACTATATTTGACTCATAAATATTGAATAATAATATTTACGAATCCACTCGTCAGATTTGTGGCCTCGAAACTACTATTTTCAACACCATTGAAAAATGGGTTGTTACAATAACATTTAGAGATCTTGGGGAAAGATTGCTTTTTTCAAGTTCTATTATCATTTGGCATGGATAGATTTTTTAAAGGAAGCCTTTGGACATTTAATATTGATTTGTTGATTTTCCACAGATGAAAGGTAGGGGACGATTCGTTGTCTATACCCTTTTTTTATGGATTTTCGGATCCAAGTTCATGATCTTCTGGTAGGTTTAATGTTTGAGGGATGGCAAAGGAGTTTGGAGATTTCCTAGGGCAATTTTTAGATTATGATGCTTAGTCCTTAAATATGGGCTAACGAAACTACATGAGAATCAGTGTACAGATTGATGTAAGGAATCCGTTGAAGAGAAAAAAGAAGATTTTCTTGGGTAACAAAAGCTACATATATGCTCGGTTCTAATATGAAATATTATCAGTGTTTTGTTTCCTGTGTGGATGATTGGGACATTCAGAGAGATTTTTCCGAATCAGGATTGTTCATGGAGAAGAAGAAATGGCTTTTGAATAGGATGTTTCAATTAAAGTAGTTCCAAAATAAGTAATGGTGGTTTCAAGTTGTAGGTTACGTGAAAAGATGGAAGGCCCGTGATTTAGTGAGTTGGGAAATTCATTCCGTTAGAAGTTGTGTGACCCAAATTCTTGTTAAAATAAATACAAGTGGTAAGAAAGAAAGATCTACAAGGCAAAGGCTGCAGCCTATCATAGATCCCTAATAAGCAATATACTAAATTGTGGTCGCAACCAGGGGTGCTGTGGTCAGAGGCCCCTGCAGTATGGTAGTAGTTGTACAAGTGAAATCCGTATAGAAGTTTACTTCGTTTATTTAATGTTGATCAGAATAAGGTGTTTTAACCTTATTGTATTACTTCTATTTGACTTTGATTAGAATAAGGTTTTAAACCTATAAATAGATGTAATCATTTCTCCTCTTGGATTCATTCGAATTTGACATAATGGATTTTCTTCCCATTTGCCCGTGGTTTTTTCCTGAAAGAGTTTCCACGTAAAAATTCTGTGTGTTCTATTTTTCTTTCTTTTCTTTGTGATACATTGCCATTATCAGTGTTCTATTTTTCACACATTCAGTAGGGATGAGTGTGGGCAAAAAAACATATAAGCCTTTCAGAAATGTTGATTTTATGAGACAAGTTAGTGCAAATTTAGGATTGAACATGGGCGGAAAGAAAATGAGTGTTATTGGAAGGGGTGGCACAAATTTGTTTTGTGTGGACAAAAACACCATTACTTCATTAATTGGCCACGTCAAGCCGGTGTCGCGACACTGATGGAAGATTGTTTCTTTGGGCATGTCTTCAGGGTTGTGCTGCAACACCCTATGGTCTATGTCATGAAATCCTCGGAACTTTCTCATTGTGTATTCTAGCTGCTATGTTGCGACATCTAAGCACAATGTTGCAACATTAGGAGTAGTCCACTATCTTACTACCTTAAAGTGTCACACACTTGTTTGGTGAGTTGGTTCAATTTCTGAGACTACACTAGCAAAGACTGCTTAAGTCTCGAGACTTAGACTGGATAAAGTCAGTAACTTCATGGCTAAGTACTTTAGAGAACTTTGTCAATATTGCGGAGTTCCACTACGTGAAATAGTGAGTTCTTGGTTGTGGCGAGAACTGTAACACCCCAAAAATCCCTTATATATTTATTTTCATATGTTTGTGATATAAATATATGCTTGGTTCAGTGGTTAAGTGTTTTGGGAAGTGTCGGAGAGGTCCAAAGTTCAAGCCTTAGCTTGGGTAAAATTTTGTTTTTAAATGAATAAACCCCTATCTCTAATCAGTAAGCTTATAAATAATTGTTGGTAAAATATGTCAGAATGGGCTTGCTGGTTTGGTGGTTAAGTGGTGTGTTAAATGGCTGGAGGTCTAGGGTTCGAATCTCTACACAATCAAGGGGATTTATTTTTACTACTTGTGCCGTGAAGGAGTTTGAAATGTGGTAAAATGTTGAGTGTTTGAGATGTGTGGGAGGATGTGGATGGTTTTTGGGGTGTTTGAGTTGTAGTGGGGGAGTGTGGGATCGAATTTAGGGATAAGGGGGCAAAGATTTTAAGAATTGTGATCAGATTGTGTAACTTCCTAATTTTTTTATTTTTACTCTTTTGTTCCATTCTCAAAATATTGGTTTTTCTTTTGGATTTTCTGACGTTTCTCCTTTCTATCACTCTTACTGCTGATTTTTGCTATTGTTTTTCTACTAATTGTTTTTCCCCGCTCCATGTTTTCCTTTTCTTGGTTGTTTGTAGTCAAAATTCCTCAATTGCTGCCATTTTCCCTTCCTATCTCCCATTGTTGTTACCGATTGCTTGCCGAAAAACTTTCTTCTCCTTCTACTTTGGCTTCTCCATTAAGCCATTCTTTCGTTAACCTCTTTTATGTGCTGCAACTCGTCATCCTCATTTTGTTTTTGTGCGTTCGGTAAGTAATGTTTTTCCCTCTTATCTGTTGATTCTTGGTTGATGACTAAGGGGATTGTTATACTTGTGGTAGGTGAAAAGTAGTGATCGATTTGTGCTACTACTAAGGTTGGAGTGTTAAGGACAGTGTTTATCATTGGTAAGTGGATCATGTGTATTAAATCACCCTCAATATTGGGGTCTTGTTTAAATCATTGATTTAAGACTAATAAGTGTGTTTTCAATGTTTGATTTTTAAATTAGTAACTGGAGACCTTTTGTTAACTGTGATGATAGCTCAAAGTTAGAAGTGAAGGGTTGTGCTGGTGTCGAATTATAGAGGGAAACATTCGTGGTTCATAAGGTAGGTATAGTGTGATTGATTTGGAATTACATTCGGCTTTATGTTGTGCTAATCATGAGTTGAGACTAACAATTAAGTTTAAATGTTCAATTGTGGGTATCACTGGTCTTGAAAGTGTTTTTGCTACGACACCATAACAGGTGTGTATACACAACTCTGGAAATAGAAATTCTCGAAAAGCCAAAAAATGTGTTCGTCGAGGCTGGCCATGTGCGATGCATGGGCTGGGCCAAATTGGGCCGTATGGGCCCATACGGGTGAACCAAACGGGCGTGTGGAATTATTGGGCCATGCCATGTGATCCATACAGCCAAGACCATTTTAGGCCGTATGGCTCACGCGGCTAAACATTATGGGCTTGTGGGCCCATTTTCACTGTTTGGTTGTTAAGGTTCCACGAGTCGCCCGAGTCGACTGTGGACCTATTGTGGGTCGCTAAGCTTACTTAAACCCCTAATTGACTGAAATGACTGTATGACTGATACAATTATGCATGCTAATAAGCATGATGATGTCCCACTGATTTGATATTGTATGCCCTAATTTTATGCATGATATTATGTTTTAGCATGTCACATATGTATATTGTATTGCATTGGGGAGAGGGATATATTGTTCGGAGGAAGTGTACTGAAAGGCCTGTAGCCTAATTTACTGGCAGCTAAACTGCAAACCACTGTCTAGTGCTGCATTCGATACTTTTTGTAGTGTAAGGATAGGTGGGTTGATTATATCTCCACATAGAGTGTAGGGTTGGACAGAGTTGGAGTGTAGAGGTTAGTTGGGTTGGATTTTTGCAATTGCATATCTATTGTACTGAATACTGATACTGTATTGGGCTAAGGCCCTAATGCATGACTTTTCCTTGAGTGAAATGGGCTAGGCCCTAACTGAAAATGAATATGATACAGAAATGGGCTTAGGCCCAGACTGTGATTGCATTCTGTTTACTTGTTTATATGGAGATTACATACTGAATTTTCGTAAACTCACCGTTCTATTTTATCTATACAGGTAATCTCTAAACTTAGGAGGATCGGAGCGGCGGAGGACTCAGCGGTGGCCACACGACCTCTTTTGACACTATTTCGTATTTAATTAGGTTTTTAAAGTTTTATTTGGGGAATTTTACTGTAATAAAGGCCTTTATGGATTTTTGCTTAAAATTTAGATTTTATATTGTTTTATGTTTTACATCTGCTAAAGGTAGGTAAAAAATGGGTTTTTGAAATGAATGCATGTGTTTTAGCAAAAAACCCACAAACACAAAGACTGTTTTAAAAAGCTTCCGTAACGGATAATATTTTGGAAACTAACGACTGAATAAGAACCATGATTTTAGAATAAATATAAGATAATGACGAATTCCAACAAAAAAATATTTTAAGTGAAGTTACGATTTTTTTCAACACAAGCTACATTTTCAAACACACTATCATGTGACATCGCCGATTCGGCCATAATGTCCAGATCGGTTTTGAGGTGTTAATTTAGCGGTATCAGAGCCAGGTTGCAAAACTCAACTGGTGATTTGGGTTTTAAGATTTGATTTTCTAAAAAATATTTTTTAATAATTTGAAATGTTTTTACCGAATGTGTGGTACAACGAGTCTCCGGCGCCGATCCTGTAAGTCTTCTAAAATGTTACCTATTTTAAACTAAAACTGCTATAGATAGTGTATACTCAGACTACTATGGACTATACTAAAAACACCCAAGTTAGTGTATACTGATACTATAGTAAAACCGACAAACACTAATAGACAGTACATTGTACGAAAATAAACTTTACACTTCTGATATTGTTTTCATAAAATATCTGATAATAAACACTGAAACTGTAAACTGATGCATAAAACTATTAATACAGATAAAATGCAATTAAACAATGAGCACCAGAGGTACTCTCGGACGGGAAGGCCGTGGTAGAGGCTGTAGAGGTGCTCCAGCTGGGTTTTCATCTTTTGGCAACTTACTTAATTTGGATACAAGTGAGGCCGGTTTCACCTGTGACCGAGAATGGGTTTCATGATCAAGCGACTAGGGACGATGTACTGTCCCAAGCCATGTTGAGGATCTTAGAGAGGGTCGTTGGGCCTAATACTAGAGTTAGACACCGAGGGTCGATTACGGAATGACTTCGGTCTAACAAAGCGGAGCTTTTCAAGGGTATTGTTAGAGTTGCCCCTGATGCAGCTGAATATTGGATTGGGGCCACAGAGAGGATTATGGATGATCTAGACTGCACCCCTAAGCAGAAATTAAAGGGTGTTGTATCACTGCTACGAGATAAGGCATATCAGTGGTGACTCATTGTTAAGGAGGGCACTCAGCTCGATCGAATGACCTGGGAGTTCTTTAAGACTGCCTTCCAGGGGAAGTATATGGGTTCTAGTTATGTGGATACCCGTAGGAGAGAGTTCCTTAATCTGACTCAGGGAGATAGACCAGTGGCTGAGTAAGCGGCTGAATTTCTGTGACTGAGTCGCTATGCCCAAGGTATGGTGGCGACTAAGTACGAGCGATGTGTTCACTTCGAGGATAGCCTTAGGGATAATCTGATGCTTCTGATAGCTTCACAAAGGGATCGAGACTTTGCTGCGTTGGTTGATAAGGTGAAGATCACTGAGAAAGTGAAGCGTGCTAAGCGCCAAAACTGAGAGAGATGTAGGAGCAAGAGGGATTTTGAGCCTTCGAGTTCCGTTCAGAGGCCTAGGAAAAATGCCAGAGTTGATGGGTCGATCAAAGTTGGGGCTCCTATGGCTGTTACTATACAGCCGCCATGTACTTACTGTGATAAACGCCATCAATGCGAGTGTTGAAAAAAACTGGGGCTTGCTTGAGGTACAGTTCATTGGAGCATCATATTAGGGAGTGTCCGCGGAGGTCTGACCAGATGTAAGCTTTTGGCATGGGTATTACACCGCCTCCGAGAGTAGTTCAGCAACCACCAAGAGGCTGTGGTCAGGCCAGAGGTGGTAATGGTTTGGGTCGTGGTCAAAGAGCACCGAGCAGACGTGCTGGACATACTGAGGTAAGATAGCCCGCTCTAGTTTATGCTGTTCGTCGCCAAGAGGATCGAGATACTCCGGACGTTATCATCAGTACATTCTTTATTTATAATGTACTTTATACTGCACAGATAGATATAGGATCCACTCACTCTTATATAGCTTGTACTATGACTGAAAACTTGGGCATCTTGGTTGAGAGCACTACGAGTGAGGTGACAGTACTGAGTCCACTCGGACAATCAGTAAGGGTAAATAAATTTTTTAGAGACGTTTCTTTAGAGGCTTAAGGGGCTATTTTTCTGGCTGATTTGATGGAACTATCTTTTAAAGAATTTGATCTGATATTGGGAATGGGCTGGTTGGTTAAGCACCGGGTGAGCTTAGATTGTACCACAAAAAGGGTTGTATGAGAATTACAGATGACAGCGAGGTAGTCATAATTGGAGAACGTTAGAATTATTTATCGAATGTGGTTTCTGCATTGAAGGCTAAAAAGTTGGTTCGGAAGGGATGTAAGGCATATCTGGCCTACATCAGTGTTTCAGGTTCTAGGGATTCTTCGGTTAAGGATATCAGGACGGTTACAGACTTTCTGGATGTTTTTCCTAAAAAGCTACCTGGGTTACCTCTGAATCGTGAAGTAGAGTTCAGGATTGAGCTACTTCTTGGTACAGCTCCGGTGTCTATAGCCTCTTATAAAATGGCACTGAATGAGCTTGTGGAGCTTAAGGCCCAGATTTAAGAGCTATTGGAGCCTGGGTTCATTCGCCCTAGTGTGTCTCCGTGGGGGCCACTAGCACTATTTTTGAAAAATAATGACAGATCTATGTGTATGTTTATTGACTACCAACAACTAAATAAGTTGCCCATCACGAATAAGTAACCCCAACCGAAGATAGATGATCTGTTTGACCAGTTACGAGGGGCTTCGATTTTCTCTAAGATTGACCTCCGATCAGGGTATCATCAATTGAGAGTTAAAGAGGTTGACATGCATAAGATGGTATTCAGGACTCATTATGGTCCTTACGAGTTCCTAGTGATGCCATTTGGACTGACGAATGGACCAGCAACTTTTATGGATGTGATGAGCCGAGTGTTCCAGCCTTATCTGGATCAGTTCGTAATGGTATTTATTGAAGATATACTGGTGTATTCGAAGACTGAGGATGAGTACGATGAACACCTCAAAGTGGTTCTACAGATTCTGCGAGAGAAACAACTGAATGCCAAGTTTAGTAAATGTGAGTTCTGGTTACGTGAAGTAACGTTTCTCGGCCATGTGGTTTCTATTGAGAGGATTAGAGTCGATCCTCGAAAGATTAAAGCTGTCTTGGATTGAAGCAGCCTAAGACTGTATCTGAAATTCACAGTTTTGTAGGACTGGTAGGGTATTATCGATGATTTGTAGAGGGGTTTTCACTGATTCCAGCACCTTTGACTAAGCTGCTACGCAAGGGTGTGTCGTTTAACTGGACAGATATGCAGCAAGAGAGCTTTTAAAAGCTCAAGATTGTATTGACTGAGGCCCCTGTTTTAGTACAGCCAGAGTCTGGGAAGGATTTTATTGTTTACAGCGATGCGTCACATGTCAGTTTGGGTTGCGTGTTGATGCAAGAGGGTAAAGAGGTAGCGTATACGTCTCATCAGCTTAAAACACATAAGGCGAATTATCTACCACATAACTTGGAGTTGGCCGTAGTGGTGTTTGCACTAAAAATCTAGAGGCATTATCTATACGGTGAGAAGTGCATCATTTACATCGATCACAAGACTCTCAAGTACCTCCTCACTCAGAAGGAGCTGAGTCTTAGGCAGCGTAGATAGATTGAGCTACTTAATGATTGTGACTGTACGATTGAATACCATCCTGGTAAGACCAATGTGGTGGCTGACGCACTGAGCCGTAGAGCTATAACTGATCTTAAGGCGATATTTACTCGCCTCAGTTTATGTAATGATGGTAGTCTGTTGGCCGAACTTTTGGTTAAGCTGACGTGGATAAATCAGATTAAGGGTAAACAGTTGGAGGATAAATCTTTGAGTCTTCGCTTCCGACAGGTTGAGAGTGGTGATATTGTAGATTTTGGACTGACTAGCGAAGGGGTGCTCTATTTCCGTGAGAGAATCTGTGTTCCAAAGGATAAAGATCTGAGGCAATCCATACTGCGAGAGGCGCATAGTAGCCCTTATGTTATGCATCTTGGTGAAAATAAGATGTACCGTGACCTTCGTGAGTTATGCTGGCCGCCAGGTCTTAAACGAGAGGTTAACGAATTTATGGCTAAGTGTCTAACATGCCAACAGGTTAAGGCTGAGCATCAGTTACCTTCGGGTTTGCTGCAGCCAGTTAAGATTCCGCTTTAAAAGTGAGAGCGTGTAACTATGGACTTCGTCAGTAGGTTACCCCTCACACCCACTAAAAATGATTCTTTTTGGGTCATTGTGGGTCGATTGACCAAGTCCGTCCATTTCATACCTGTACGTATTGATTACTCTCTGCAGAAGCTAGCTAAACTGTATGTGTCTGAGATAGTGAGACTGCATGTGGTATCGATTTCAATAATATTTGATAGGGATACTCGCTTCATGTCTCGATTCTGGAAGAAGCTAAATAAATCTATGGGTATAAGATTGGACTTCATTACTGTTTTCTATCCTTAGACGAACAGTCAGTCAGAGAGGGTGATTCAGATACTGAAGGACATGTTAAGGAGTTGCGTGATTAATTTTTGAGACAGTTGGGAGGATTACCTGCCGCTAGCAAAATTTTCTTATAACAATAGCTATCAATCTAGCATTCAGATGGCACCTTACAAGGCATTATATGGTCGTAGGTGTCACACACCTTCATGTTGGACTAAGTTGGGCGAGCGACGTGCTCTGGGTCCTGAACTAGTTTTTGATATCGAGGATAAAATTAGACTGATTCGGGGCCAACTGAAAGCGGCATCTGATAGGCAGAAGTCATACGTAAACCTGAAGCGACGTGAAATTGGGTATTCTGTGGGAGACTTCGTTTTTCTTAAAGTCTCGCCATGGAAGAAAGTACTAAGATTTGGTCGTAAGGACAGGTTGAGCCCTAGATTCATTGGACTTTATCATATCCTGAAGCGTATAGGACCAGTTGCCGACTAATTGGAGTTACCTCCGGAGCTAGATTGGATTCATGATGTATTCAACGTTTCAATGTTGAGGCACTATTGCTCTGATCCCACTCATATTGTTCCTGTTAAGCAGATCAAGGTTTGGCCAGATCTGACCTTTGAGGAGGAACCAGTTTAGATATTGGAGCGAGATGTAAAGGTTCTAAGAAGAAAATCCATCCCATTGGTTAAGGTTCTTTAGCGTAATCATAGCTCTGAGGAGGCCAAGTAGGAGCCTAAGGATGCAATGCAATAGTAGTATCTTCATCTGTTCTGATCAGGTAAAATTTCGAGGCCAAAATTTTCTTTTAGGAGGTAGAGTTGTAACGCCCTAAAAATCTCATATATATTTATTTTCATATGTTTGCGAAATAAATATATGCCTGCTTCAGTGGTTAAGTATTTTAGAAAGTGTCGGAGAGGTCCCAAGTTCAAGCCTTAGCTTGGGCAAATTTTTATTTTTAAATGAATAAATCCTTATCTCTAATTAGTAAGCTTATAAATAATTATTGGTAAAATATGTCAGAATGGGTCTGCTGGTCTAGTGGTTAAGTGGTGTGTTAAATGGCAGGAGGTCTGGGGTTCGAATCTCTGCACAATCAAGAGGATTTATTTTTACTACTTGTACCATAAAGGAGTTTGAAATGTGGTAAAATGCTGAGTGTTTGAGATGTGTGGGAGGTTGTGGACAGTTTTGGGGGTGTTTGAGTTGTAGTGGGAGAGTGTCAGAGCGAATTTAGGGATAAAGGGAAATAGGTTTTCGGAATTGTGATCAGATTTTGTAACTTCCTGAAATTTATTTTTCTCATTTGTTCCAGTATCAAAATATTGGTTTTTCTTTTGGGGTGACGTTCCTCCTTTCCATCACTCTCACTGCTGATTTTTGCTATTGTTTTTCTGCTGATTGTTTTTCCCCTCTCTATGTTTTCTTTTTTTGGTTATTTGTAGTCGAAATTCCTCACTTGCTGCCATTTTCCCTTCCTATCTCCCATTATTGCTGTCGATTGCTTGCCAAAAAACTTCCTTCTCCTTCTACTTTGGCTTCTCCACAAGCCATTTTTTTAACCTCTTTTATGTGTTGCAAATCGTCATCCCCGTTTTGTTTTTGTGCCTTCAGTAAGTAATGCTTTTGCCTCTTGTCTATTGATTCTTGGTTGGTGACTAAGGGGATTATTGTGCTTGTGGTAGGTGAAAGCCAGTGATCGGTTTATGCTACTGCTAAGATTGGAGCATTAAGGACAGTGTTTATCGTTGGTAAGTGGATCATGTGTATTAAATCACCCTCGGTATTGGGGTCTTATTTAAATCGTTGATTTAAAATCATAAGGGTGTTTTAAATGTTCAGTTTTTAAATTAGTAATTGGAGACCTTTTTTTAACTATGATGACAGCTGAAAGTTAGGAGTGAAGGGCTGTGCTGGTGTCGAATTATAGAGGGAAACATTCGCGGTTCACAAGGTAGGTACCGTGCGATAGATTTGGACGTACATTTGGCTTTATGTTGTTATGCTAATCCTGAGTTGAGACTAACAATTAAGTTGAAATGTTCAATTGTAGGTATTACTAGTCTTGAAAGTGTTTTTTCTGCGACACCATAACAGGTGTGTAAAAACAACTCTGGAAACGAAAATCTGCAAAAAGTCAAAAATGTGTTCATCGAGGCTGGTCGTGTGCGATGCATGGGCTGGGTCGAATTGGGCCGTGTGGGCCACACGGATGAACCACACGAGCATGTGGAATTATTGGGCCATGCCGTGTGATCCACTCGGCTAAGGCCATTTTATGCCGTGTGGATCACACGGCCTGGCCTAAAATCCCATAAGCCCGTGTAGACTTCCCGAGTAGGCCACAACACCTATGTGGCCTACACGGCCCAAAGCAGTCTAGCCCATGTATCGCACATGGCCTACCTGGCCATCACACGGCTGTGTCCTTTGCACACGACCTGGTCTTGTCGATCACATGCCCGTGACTTAGCACACGACCTGCCACACGAGCGACCACACGTACGTTTGGTATCGATAGTAGGGTTTTCAACAGTCACCAAAACCTCGTTTTCTGCGTAATCAGGTACACACCTGGTATCTTTTCACTGCAAAAACACTCTCAACCTTCCAAAACCTATATTCAATCAATACAACTCTCGATTAATCGTTTTTAACGATGAATTAAGACCAACCCCAAAACAACCTATCCACACTTTGAGCAAAAAATCCCTTACCTTCAATCGAATAGCTGAAATCCGCACTCTCAACATTATTGGCTGATCCCTAGCTTTCGATTAGCTCCTAACAACCAAACAAAACTTCTTTTCAACAAACATTCATGAGGAACAGTTAAGATTTAACGAAACCATAACTTACTGAACGCGCGACCAATCGATGAACAACAGAAACTATTGAAGGAAAAAAGAAAACAAAAAAAGGAGGAAAATTAACCAAATTTTCAGCAGCAAAATGAAGCAATGACAGAGGAAAACGACAGCAAATAGAGAGGAAAAGGAAAAAGGGAGAGCCATAATTGCAAAAAGAAAGCAATAATGAACAGAATCTGATAACCCCCAATTCTTTTCCCCTTACTTCTCTCTACCAAACTCCCCACTCCATCCACTACTCAGATTTTTAGTCCATCTCAAATTCTCCTGGGCGGACGAGCAAAAATAATGCCCAAGCAAAGACTCGAACATAGGACCTCTAACATTCCAACACACAACTTAACCACCAGACCAACAAGCCTATTCTGATACATACTTACAAATATTTAAATAAAAGCCTACTAACTAGAGATAGGGCTTTATTCATAAAAATACCAAAATTTGCCCAAGCCATGGCTTGAACTTGGTACCTCCCACACACACCCAGAATACTTAACCACTGAAGCAAACAGATATTTTGTGTCACACATTCACAAAACAAAATTTAAAATTTTTGGACGTTACAGTTAAGCCTCCCTGACAACGACGCCAACAACTTGACCGCCTTCTGGTGTACTATTGTCGTGTTGGAAAAATGGGTTTGGAAAACGTAACAGAAAAAAAATTTAGGAAAAAAATAGAGTTTTAAATTTTTTTTCCAAAACAAGATCTTGGTTGTTATATCTAAAGTAATAAACACTTAATCAAAATTGTACATTTTTTATTCGTCTAGGATGAGCACTTCAACTGAGTAGTCTTCTCCGCTATCTTCATGCTCACGTCTGTCGAGTGTAGGCTCGCTTTGAGTAAAAAATCAAAAAAATTACCGGTGGGGTAATTTTACAATTTCTCAAAAATTTTGGGTCAATTTGTACATAAGAAAAATAATTATATAATTTTTTTTGGAATATTCTCTTTAGAGAATTTTCTCTTTACATATTTTTATCCCACATTTAGCACATTTATAGATGAATTATCATTGAATTTTTGGAATTTGATGCTCTTAAACCTTCAATTTCATGTTTTATACTTAGGTGAGCATAGGAGAGTGAAAAGAACGGAAAACAGGCCAAAAATGGAGAAAATGGGCCGGAGTAAGAAATCAACACGGCCTAGAGTTCCTCACACGAGTGCACCACACGCCCGTGCCACATTAGTAGGCTGAACACGGCCTGGGCTCGATTCACACGGGAGTGCCACACGGGCGTGTCCCTGTCGTGACTTTTTTTAATTTCACGCAGAAAAGGCTACTTAGGGGTTAAGAAAGGTATTCCGCAGTCTATAGAAACACCCTAGGAGCAAACTTAAGGGGGGACGAGAAGCAAAAGGTAAGGAATTACTTAAAGAAAGTTGCTTGATCCATCTCAGAAGTAAGGATCTACATCAAGACTAAAGATCTCCCTTTAATCCCATTAGGAGTTTTGGATTTTCTTTATGTTTTGTTGTCTTTCTTGTTTTAAGATGTTTTCCCTTTTTATTATGAACTAAACCCCTAAATACCTTAGGGGGATGAACCCTAAGACGAATCTTGTTATTGTTATCTGAATTATATCATAAATATATGATTTGTTCTTAATTGTGTTTTTAATTCTTGAGTTGGTATTCCAAGATATTAATTGAAGTCGAATGTGCTTATTCAGAGGAGCAAAAGTCCCTGTTTAAGAGTAAATCCAATACAATTAAGCGAAGTTGATCGCAATCCTAGACATAGGACGACGAAAATCTACTGGATTAGAGTCAAATCTAATAGGGGGATCCATAGATCGAGTTAATGCAACACTAGGGGTTTTAATTAGAAAGAGATTTCAATTAATCAACCTAGGGTTACTTATTCTTATTCTCGACGGAGATATTAACATAATTTAGGGATCTCTATGGATCAAGTCGAATGAAGAAATTGTCTAATTTAGAGTTAAATAACAAGTAAAGTCTAGGCGGATTCTTCCTTAGGTATTGCCATTATCATTCAGTTTTCCCAAAGTAATTTCCCCAATTTACTCTTTGTCGCGTCTTTAGTTTAGTTTAGAATTAGTTAGTTTACAAATAAATCCCCCTTTACTTTTAGGCTAAATAATAGGAAGAAAGTCATTACTAGTACTTTTAGTTCCTTGGATTCGATATTCCGGTCTTGGCACTAACTATACTACTACTCGATAGGTGCGCTTGCCTTTTATCGTGATAATAGTTAGTTTCTAGGTATGATCATTATTATTACTTCATCGCAATCACGATCAAGTTTTTGGCGCCATTGCTGGGGAACTAAAATATTAGGAACACCCGATTTCTATTACTTTAGCTATTTTTACTTTTATTGCAAATTATTTTCTATTTTTATTTTAGGTTTTATTTACTAATTTTTTTTTCTTTTTTGACAGGTATCTCTAGTTTATGACTAGGAGAAACCCGTCAGGACCACTATTATTTGATAACAATTTAGAAGTCACAGTTCACAGAAACCGAAGAGAAAAAAGGCGAAGCTTACAGTACCCAGAACAGGGACAAGGGGAAGAACCTGAATCTACTAAAGATGTAACACCCTATAACCCTCAACCGTCGCTGGAATAGGGCCGCAAGGTATTACTTAGCAGAAAACAGATCGGACTAGTTTTTTCACAACCAAACATGTATGAAATTATAATTTCTTTAGTCATTCCACCAAGAATAAATTTTAAAACAAAGACACTTCACAGAATATAACATCATGTGGCCTTAACCGAATATAAATAAGCATTTTCCGAAATGAGTCTTACATCTAATCGAAATTTTGAATTACAAAGGTTGAACATAAATTAGCCTAATCAATTTACTAAAAACTTGCACTTGCTAACATTAATATGCTAAATGCAGATTACATATCATGATGCATACCAAATACTATTCATGTGGTAATTCCTTAAATTCTTAATCGAATACGAGATCATCTTATACTTGTGAATTTAATCACTAATACTTGTAACAACAAATCAAGATATCAACAGTGAACATTTACCAATGAGCAACCACTTAAAAACATTAATCCATACATTCATACTTAGCAAATAGGCAAGCCATTTTCGCATGGCTTAAAATATACACAATTTCAAAATATAATTCAAATCAAAATAAGTAAACCTATACATGCCATCTTTTCAAAATAAACTATCAAAGTACCAAAAATAGTGACGATAGTATGGATGACTTGAGCTTGAATCCCCGAGCTCGTAGCTTCAAAACACGATCTATAAAATAGAGTAACAAAGACACTCAGAGTAAGCTAATTAGCTTAGTAAGTCTTAAGTAAATTAAACAACTTAACTAATTAAACATATTGCTCAAGTATATAAGAACTAAGTGTAATATCATTTAGCCAAATAGGTCTAATCACAACATGCACTTTTCCATTTACATCTCATGCACTTTAAAATTTGGAATCACATAATCACATCATCATATAACGCAAAGTCATTCATTGATTTAATTCAACAGAGTTAATTTATGGCATCGTATCATCATTTATTGTCCTTGACCTAATTCACATATGAATCCGCCCTACTTTCCAATGTATAACCTCTCAAGGCCGAATATATACATGTATATATATATGTATACACTTAGTCACTTTACATATAAAGCATTCTTTCTTTATTCACAGCCACACACACAAAATTTTACTTCCAATAATAATATCACATGTGCTGAATGTTCATAAACGAACAAATCCATAATTCATTTAGAATCATTCTCATATTAATAGGTAAGTATCACATACCTAGATAACTTAATGCTTAATATGAATTCAATTCACCATTTCCACACAAGACCTCATTGTCATATACTTTTGCCGATTCACCGGCACTTGGCCTGCTGGGTATAAGACCCGAGTTTTATCACCGGCTCAAAGCCTGCTAGACTTTTTAAGTCTAAAGTCTCTTCACCGGCATTACGCCTGCTAGGCTCAAGGCCCGATATCATTTCACCGCATATTGCCTGCTAGGCTTAAAGCTCGAATATCTTTTCACCGGCATCTTACCTGCTAGGCTCAAAGCCCGAACATCTTTTCACTGGCATATTGCCTGCTAGGCTCAAAGCCCGAATATCAAAGCTCAATAGCTCACACATTAAATTTATCACATATTAGAGCATATACTTCTAATTTACACATGATTCAAGCATACCATAAAACTTATTGCATCACTCGAACATTGCACATAGCAAACCAACACATACATTTTACACTACCTTTCGGTCTTAGCATGTACCTTAATCTCATTTTTGATACATAATCTAGCCATTCGGCTTTGATACACAATAGCACACATAAGATTTTTACATAAATTTCATGTATACTAATTAGCCATAAACATCTCTATTTTGCACCTTCCATCTTAATTTCATATTCGAATAGGATTAATCATACAAATAGCCTCAATTGCTCCAAACACAAGACAAGCCAAATTACTTAAAACTTACCTCGAATATTTTCGAACAGTCGCGGATCGGCTATTCAACCACTTTCTCCTTTCCCCTATCTAACTTTGGTCCTCTAAGCTCTTAAGCTAATTTAAACAAATTTAACTTATTAAAATCCCATCATGCTTACTTATGGCCGAATATAACAAGAACTTAATAGGCCATCTTAGCTACTTTTAGCTCAAATACAAAATGGTCATATGCATCTTTATTCACATTAAGCAATTTACTATGTAACAAAAGAAAATCAAAGCATACTTATCTTTAGCCTTATTCGGCCATCTCAATATGTTCTAAGTAACCATATGTATGTACGTCTATACCAAAGTGCTTTACATTAATAACACCATATCAACAATGTATAAAGTCGAACCTTTAAATCTTTGATCACACATACTCAAGCATCAAACCTTTATATCACATAATTACTTTTACTTTAAATTTGACTATATTCCACAACTACTCACCTAGGCCGAATATACATATAATTCTTAATGCACATACCAAATTATCATTCCATAAATTATATATATATATATATATAGATATACCCAAGCACAAAACTATCCGGCACTCCCACCATTAAGTATTCACACAAGACCGAATCTTCATTTGCATTTAACATCATACTTAATTTATAATAAGTATGAATGTACCATCTCATTATTGTACCACATCTTTTTATACATTCACCTTTACACCAATTATCCAATAAAAAAATTTCATTTGTACACATTTCCTTATCTAAATTTCACATTCGGCAAACTACTTAATCAAATTAACAAATTTTCAAACAATTCTCCATACTTCAAGACCACATTCGGCACCACACACACTCACAAGCATGTTAGCAATTTTCCTATAACATCTAAACCACAAATATGCACATTTAACTAGCTTCAACTTCACCTATCCACCATTTCTCATGAAAACATAAAAATAACAACCATTCACTTCACTCTCATCCATGGCCTATTGTTCATATCACCACAAAAGTTCAAAATTTTAACATGGCTAAGTAAGGGACTTAGTAACTAGCTTAAATTATACTAAAATTTCAAGAACTAACATGAATTACATACCTTAATTCAAGCTTAAAGGTGACCGAATGGCTTATCTTCAATTTCTTCTTTTCTTTCTTTAGGTACAGCAATGAAGAACAAAAGATGAACAAGCACTATTTTTTTCACTCTTTTCTTTTATTAATTTATGTTTTATTAATATAAAACCATTAAGTTATAATTTTTTTAATATAAAATACATATATTTTTCATCAACCATCATCATAGTCAGCCACTCAATTAAAAGTGGTGAATTTGACATGCAAATCCCCAAATTTTAAACTATACAATGTTTGGCCACTACAATTTAACCTATCACATTTTCAAGTTTCTCACATAAGTCATTTTTAATAATTTCACATCCAAATAACAAAATCAAAGCATGAAATTTTCGCACATGCAATTTCACATATAATAGACATAGAATATAACATTTAATTATTTTTGTGACTCGGTTTTTTTGGCCCCGAAACCACTTTTCGACTAGGGTCAAATTAGGGCTGTCACAAAAGAGATGAGGCAAATCAGGATAATCTACCACCTCCTGCGGTAGCCGCAGATCCTGTTAATCAAAACCCTGCTCCTCGTATTATGTATGATTATGCTAAACCTAATTTAGCTGGTATTGAATCTAGTATTGTTAGGCCTGCTATTGCTGTAAATAATTTTGAACTGAAACCTAACACTATTCAAATGATTCAACAGTTTGTTCAGTTTGATAGTTTGCAGGATGAGGATCCTAACGCACATTTAGCTAACTTTTTGGAATTCTGCGACACATTTAAAATTAATGGCGTTTCTGATGATGCCATTTGCCTTCGGTTATTTCTTTGAGGAATAAAGCTAAACTGTGGTTAAACTCTCTACCACGAGGGTCAATCACTACTAGGGAACAAATGACCGATGTAATATCCCGAATTAGGGCCTAATCGGAATAGTGGTTTCGTGATGACAAATCATAGGTATAAATAATTATTTTATAATTATTTTGATGTTTACGATATGATTTTATGATGGTGTGAAAATTTCATGAAGAAATTCTAAGCGTAAAGTGCTTAATTTGAAATTAGGGACTAAATCGAATAAGTTGCAAAACTTGCATTCTATAAGTTTCTAGTATGAAATTGCTTTGGAATATTAATTAGGAGGTCTTAAATAGAAATTTTACCAATTTTAAGTTCATGGACTAAATTTGGACATGGATGGAATTTTTGAAAGTTTAGTAAGGAGGGGCATTTTGGTCTTTTGGATATTAACATGAAATAAAAAGGGAAAAATAACACAAAATTGGTCATCTTCTTCATTAACACGAAATTTCAAGGGTTCTCCATAGCTAGGGTTTGTTTCAAGCTTCCAAGCTTCATAGTAAGTGATTCCAAGCCCCGTTTTTAATGTTCTTTACGTTTTCGTAGTCCCGGTAACTCGATAAAGCTTATGTTAGCAATAATTTAAGTTAGGGCTCATATTTGGAAAAATACCCATAGGTGAAATTTGTGTATTTTGATGTTTTATGATAGAATGTGAGGTTTTAAATTATGTTAAACAACTTGTGCTACTCGGTTTTAAGTAAAAACGAGTAAAACGGCTTAATCGGTAAAAGTACATATTGTTCATAAGTAAGTGTTTTAATGGGAATTTGAGCTTGCTAATGGTAAATAAATGATCAGCATGTCCTAAAACATAAGAATTTGTGATAAAATTTAATTTCCGAACTTTGGGGCAAAAGTGTAAATATGCAAAAGTTTAGGGGCAAAATTGTAATTTTGTCAAAATTTGAATTTAGGACTATTTTGATAATGAGAGTATTAAATAAGCTAAATGTGTTATTTTAGATCAAGAAAGACGTGGAATCAACCTTGATCGAGGAAAAGAAAAGATTTTGGACTAAATTGTAAAATTGCTATATTTTGTACCGAGGTCAGTTCATGTGTAAATAATGTAACATAATTGCTATTTTAAGTGATTTAATGCTATTTATATGATATGATACTTGTTATTATGAATATTATGCTTTGTGAAATATTATGTATTGGTATGAAAAGTATGTGATTAAATTGATAAGTATGAGATGCAAGCAACGTATTGGTTCCAATATTCCGAGGAGAACGACTGGGAAATGTGTAACTGAGGAAAATCCCGTTTGAACCTTGGGAATAGATTAGGATACAAGTGACATGTCACTAGGATGGTTGGGCATCCGAACTCGTTGAGTTGAGTCCGAGTTCACTTATGGATGCAAATGTCCGAACTCGTTGAGTTGAGTCCGAGTTCGTGAGATGTAACTAGGCATCCGAGCTCGTTGAGTTGAGTCCGAGTTCACTTATGGATGCGAACGCCCGAGCTCGTTGAGTTGAGTCCGAGTTCGCTTATGGGCGGGTTACATGATCGATTGATTACATATGTGGCACTTATGTGCAAATGATCCGTGTATCCGAGTTATATTCTGATGTGTTCAACGGGTAAAATTCTAGCGGAATGGAAGAATACTCAAGATGAAAATGATATTTTGGTAAGTGTTGTGAAATGGACAATTTGGACAGGTATGTACTTAACCCTCGGGTTGAAACTTGATATAACAGAAATAAGGTGGTAAGATGATACACGATAGCTAGAAATGTGGTTTGTATCTTGGTAATATCATGCTATTGTTGTTGATATAATTGCTTTGTTATGTTACTTGTTATTTGCATGTGAACTTACTAAGCATTTATGCTTACTCCCTCCTTTTCATTCATTGTAGTTTAGCGAGCCAACTTGGATATCGGGAAGGTCGAAGAAACGCTCACACTATCCGAGGAAGAATTGGTATATTGGTTTGTATGTTTTGATGTATGGCATGTATAGCAATATACTTGTTTTGTGTAAATAATCTTGTGATATGGTTGTGGTTTGGTTGAGAAAATGCTTGATAATGATTAGTAATTGGTATGGCTAGCCTAGATAATGTTGGATGCCTTGTGAGTTCAATATGTTATATAGTTCATGAGAATTCATAAAAAGATGAAACTTGCCATAAAACAGAACACTACAGCAACAATGACGTGAGTTTGAAAAATCACCAAAAATAGTAGAAAACGAATTAGATGAATAATTAACTATGAAATTGAAGATTATTGTGTCTACTTTCAAATGGAAAAAGCGAAATAGGTAAAGGAGTTATATGTTATAAGATATTTAAGTTTTAGTGAAACAGGGCCAGAGCGATTTCTGGATCCCCTGTTCCAAATTTGAAAATTCACTATAAAAAGTAAAAAAATAATTAGGAGGTGCAATTTATATGCTAAGAATCCTTATTGAATCTAATTTTAAGATAAATAAACGGTATAGTTATATGAATTTTTTACATGGAGAAAAGTGGTTCGTAGTAAGTAGAGGACAGTGCAGTCAAGTCCTGAAACAGGGGTAATTTTAACTAATAAACTGTACTAATTGGCCCAACCAAAAATTTTATAAAAAAATTAGTAGATAGATATATGAGTCTAGATTTAGGAAAAATTTACGGATCTTTATTTTTAGTTTTGTAACTCGAGATATGATTTTTTTAGCGACCATGATGCAGAAAAACTGCTTATTCTGAAAGTCAAAATAAATGATGTAAAGTTGTTTAAATGATAAATTATGTTCGGTAACACCTCAAGCTAGACTCCGGTGACGGTCTCGGGCGTGGGGGTGTTACATTTGGTGGTATCAGAGCAGGTTTAGTCAGTTCTCAGACTAACGTGTTTTATGTACGGATTTTGCTATACATGCCATATGTGTATATTATGATAGTGTGACGACTTCTGACCTTTTAAATGTTTTTTTAATAGTAAATGGATCCCGATCCAACTGTGGCCGATGATGTAGAAAGTAATGCACCAGCTCCGGCTGAAGGGGCGGTGTCGACTGAAAATCCACCCCCCACTATTAGTCAAGGAGGAGGAGAAAGGGGTCGAGAAGCCTTTCTCCAGATGATGAGTGCTTGGTATACTGAGTTCGTTCGTACGAACCCGAATGTACAACCTCCCCCACCTCCCCCAATTCCTCAACCTGTACCTCCGATGCCTCAAGATATGGGTATGATGAAATTCCAAAGAACTCCAGTTGATAAAATCCGTAAGCTAGGGGCCGAAGAATTCAGAGCTAATGTAGATGATGATGCCGAGAAAGCAGAGTTCTGGCTTGAGAATTCTATTTGGGTATTTGATGAACTGTTTTGCACACTTGAGGAATGCTTGAAATGTGCTATATCTTTGTTGAGAGATTCAGCTTATAATTGGTGGAAGACACTGATTTCGGTGGTACCGAAAGAGAGGGTAACTTGGGAATTCTTTCAAGAAGAGTTTCGGAAGAAATACATTAGTGAAAGATTTATTGATCAGAAGCGCAAGGAATTTCTTGAGCTAAAGCAAGGTAATATGACAGCCACTGAATACGAAAGAGAGTTTGTTCGATTGAGTAAGTATGCCAGAGAATATGTTCCTACAGAGGCCAAGATGTGCCGACGATTTGAAGATGGGCTCAATGAAGAAATTAAGGTATTTGTTGGTATTCTTGAATTAAAAGAAATGGTGGTACTTATCGATCGAGCTTGTAAGGCTGAAGAACTACTTAAAGAGAAGAAAAAGGTAGAATCTGAGACACGAAATTGGAAGAAAAGACCAATGAGTAATGCACCCTCACAGCAACCCGAAAAATCAAGAAATATGAATCCTCGTTCCCAAGTTTCAGCTGGACAGTCATATGGGAATTTTAAGAAGCAAAATATGGGTCCTAAGTCCCAGACTACTTCGGCAGCTAGTGTAGGGAATTCGAGATTTGTTAAACCCGAGTGCCAGCGGTGTGGTAGAAATCATTTTGGTCCGTGCAGAGCAAATGAATGTTTCCGATGTGGTTCTCCGGATCATTTTATTAGAGACTACCCAGAGAGGATTGAAAAAGAAAAATTTCAGAGTACAAAAGCAGGTGGTGCAGATTCGAAAGGAAGGTATCCAAGAAAAGCTGGGAGTGAAGCAAGCAGCAAGAATGTAGCTAGAGATGCAGCAGTTAGACCTGAAGGAAGGGCTCCGGTTAGAACTTATGCTATTAAAGCTCGTGAAGATGCTTCCTCACCTGATGTGATTACTGGTATATTTTCTCTCTATGATGTTAATGTTACTGCTTTAATTGACCCTGGTTCTACTCATTCATATGTGTGCATGAAATTAGTATCTAGCATGAATATACCTGTTGAGAATACAGAATTTATGATTAAAGTGTCAAACCCGTTAGGCCAATGTGTTATAGTTGATAAAGTATACAAGAACTGTCCTTTAATGATTCGGGGTTATTACTTTCCGGCCGACTTGATGTTGTTGCCGTTTGATGAGTTTGATGTTATTTTGGGTATAGATTGGTTGACATTGCATGATGCTATAGTAAATTGTAAACAAAAAGTTATTGAATTAAAGTGTGAAAATGGTGAAACTCTGCGGGTCGAATCAGATAAATCAGAGGCATTGTCTAGTGTGATTTCTTCAATGTCGGCTCAGAGATATTTGAGAAAGGGTTATGAAGCTCATTTAGCGTATGTGTTGAATACAAAGGAAATTGAAAAGAAAGTGGAATCAGTGCCAATTGTATGTGAGTTTACGGACGTATTTCCAGAAGAATTGCCGGGTTTGCCTCCAGTTAGAGAAGTAGAGTTTGGTATTGATTTGATACCGAGAACAGTTCCGATCTCGATTGCTCCGTACAGAATGGCACCAACAGAGTTGAAAGAATTAAAGTCACAGTTGCAAGAGTTGACCGACAAAGGCTTTGTGAGACCGAGTTTTTCGCCTTGGGGTGCTCCGGTATTGTTTGTGAAAAAGAAGGATGGTTCGATGAGATTGTGTGTAGACTATTGGCAATTAAACAAAGTGACAATTAAGAACAAGTATCCATTGCCGAGAATTGATGATTTGTTTGATCAGCTGAAAGGAGCAACATGGTTTTCAAAGATTGATTTGAGATCTGGGTACTATCAGCTGCGGGTAAAAGAGTCAGATGTGCCTAAAACTGCTTTTAGGACAAGGTATGGTCATTATGAATTTTTAGTTATGCCGTTTGGATTAACAAATGCTCCTGCCGTGTTTATGGATTTGATGAATCTAATATTTCGACCATACTTGGACAAGTTTGTTGTGGTATTTATAGATGATATCTTGATTTATTCGAAAGATGAGACAGAGCATGCTGAGCACTTGAGGATAGTTTTGCAAACTTTACTAAACAAGTAGTTATATGCCAAGTTTAGTAAAAGTGAATTTTGGCTTCGGGAAGTTGGATTTTTGGGTCATATTGTTTCGGGTGATGGTATACGGGTTGATCCCAGTAAAATTTCAGCTATTGTTGATTGGAAGCCACCGAAGAATGTAACCGAGGTTAGGAGTTTCTTGGGACTAGCTGGATATTATCGACGGTTTGTAAATGGATTTTCTATAATTGCTGCTCCTATGACTAGATTACTTCGCAAGGATGTTAAATTTGAGTGGACGGAAGAATGTCAACAAAGTTTTGAAGAATTGAAAAAGTTATTAACAGAGGCACCAGTGTTAGTACTGCCCGAGTCAGGTAAAGAATTTGTGGTATATAGCGATGCTTCTCTAAATGGTTTAGGATGTGTACTGATGCAAGAAGGAAAGGTTGTGGCTTATGCTTCGAGGCAGTTAAAACCTCACGAGAGGAATTATTCGACTCATGATTTGGAATTGGCTGCAGTGGTGTTTGCTTTGAAGATTTGGCGACATTATCTATATGGTGAAAAGTGTCGAGTATATACCGACCACAAGAGTCTTAAATACTTGATGTCACAAAAGGACTTGAATTTGAGACAGCGAAGATGGTTGGAGTTATTAAAAGATTACGAGCTTGTGATTGACTATCATCCAGGAAAAGCAAATGTAGTTGCTGATGCTTTAAGTAGAAAACTGTTGTTTGCTTTGAGAGTTATGAACACTCAGTTGGAAATGTCAGATGATGGTTCCATTCTGGCCGAGCTAAAAGTAAGACCGATGTTTTTACAAGAGATTTGTGAAGCTCAGAAAAGCGATGAAGACTTGCAAGCCAAAAGAAAGCAATGTGAGGTTGATACAGAGTCAGATTTCAGAATCGATCTTGATGGTTGCTTGATGTTTAAAGATCAAATTTGTGTACCGAAGAATGAGGAGTTAATTCAAAAGATTTTGCAGGAAGCACATGGTGGTTATTTGTTGATTCATTCAGGCAGTACGAAAATGTATAATGATTTGAAGAAAATGTACTGGTGGAATGGAATGAAAAGGGATATATCGGAATTTGTATCGAAATGCTTAATTTGTCAACAGGTGAAAGCTGAACACCAAGTGCCTTCAGGATTACTTCAGCCCATTATGGTTCCAGAATGGAAATGGGATCGGATTACTATGGATTTTGTTTCAGGGTTGCCGTTGACTCCAGGAAAGAAAGATGCCATCTGGGTAATAGTTGACAGATTGACTAAATCGGCTCATTTCATTCTCGTACGTACAGATTATTCTCTTAACAAGTTAGCTGAATTGTATGTTAGAGAAATTGTTAGACTACATGGAATACCATTGTCAATCATTTCAGACAGAGATCCGAGATTTACTTCACGGTTTTGGCAAAAGTTGCAAGAAGCGTTAGGTACAAGGTTAAATTTCAGTACTGCTTTTCATCCACAAACTGATGGGCAATCAGAAAGGGTAATTCAGATTCTTGAAGACATGCTTCGATGTTGTGTATTAGAATTTCAAGGAAGTTGGGAAAGATATTTACCGTTGGTGGAATTTGCTTACAATAACAGTTATCAGACGAGTTTGAAAATGGCACCTTATGAAGCATTGTATGGTCGTAAGTGTCGGATGCCTTTGTATTGGACCGAACTCAAGGAAAATCAGATCTATGGAGTTAATCTAATAAAAGAAACCGAAGAAAAAGTGAAGGTAATTCGAGATTGTTTGAAAGCTGCTTCGGATAGACAGAAATCTTATGCAGATTTGAAATGAAAAGAAATTGAGTTTCAAGTTGGTGATAAGGTATTTTTAAAGGTGTCTCCGTGGAAGAAAGTCCTCAGATTTGGACGGAATGGTAAATTAAGTCCGCGTTTTATCGGGCATTATAAAATAATTGAAAGAGTTAGACCGGTAGCTTATCGGTTAGCATTACCATCTGAGTTGGAGAAAATTCATGATGTGTTCCATGTATCTATGCTACGTCAGTATCGTTCGGATCCTTCACATGTGGTTTCACCAATAGAAATTGAATTACAACAAGATATGACCTACGAAGAAGAACCGATTAAAGTTTTAGCTCGAGAGGTCAAACAACTAAGAAACAAAAGTATTGCTCTTGTGAAAGTGTTGTGGCAAAAGCATGGAATAGAAGAGGCTACATGGAACCCGAGGAAACTATAAGGAAACAATACCCACACCTGTTTACCGGTAAGATTTTCGAGGACGAAAATCCTTAAAAGGGGGGACAGTTGTAATATCCCGAATTAGGGCCTAATCGGAATAGTGGTTTCGTGATGACAAATCCGAGGTAGAAATAATTATTTTATAATTATTTTGATGTTTATGATATGATTTTATGATGGTGTGAAAATTTCGTGAAGAAATTCTAAGCGTAAAGTGCTTAATTTGAAATTAGGGACTAAATCGAATAAGTTGCAAAACTTGCATTCTATAAGTTTCTAGTATGAAATTGCTTTGGAATATTAATTAGGAGGTCTTAAATAGAAATTTGACCAATTTTAAGTTCATGGACTAAATTTGGACATGGATGGAATTTTTGAAAGTTTAGTAAGGAGGGGCATTTTGGTCTTTTGGATATTAACATGAAATAAAAAGGGAAAAATAACACAAAATTGGTCATCTTCTTCATTACCACGAAATTTCAAGGGTTCTCCATAGCTAGGGTTTGTTTCAAGCTTCCAAGCTTCATAGTAAGTGATTCCAAGCCCCGTTTTTAATGTTCTTTACGTTTTCATAGTCCCGGTAACTTGATAAAGCTTATGTTAGCAATAATTTAAGTTAGGGCTCATATTTGGAAAAATACCCATAGGTGAAATTTGTGTATTTTGATGTTTTATGATATAATGTGAGGTTTTAAATTATGTTAAACAACTTGTGCTACTCGGTTTTAAGTAAAAACGAGTAAAACGGCTTAATCGGTAAAAGTACATATTGTTCATAAGTAAGTGTTTTAATGGGAATTTGAGCTTGCTAATGGTAAATAAATGATCAGCATGTCCTAAAACATAAGAATTTGTGATAAAATTTAATTTCCGAACTTTGGGGCAAAAGTGTAAATATGCAAAAGTTTAGGGGCAAAATTGTAATTTTGTCAAAATTTGAATTTAGGACTATTTTGATAATGAGAGTATTAAATAAGCTAAATGTGTTATTTTAGATCAAGAAAGACGTGGAATCAACCTTGATCGAGGAAAAGAAAAGATTTTGGACTAAATTACAAAATTGCTATATTTTGTACCGAGGTAAGTTCATGTGTAAATAATGTAACATAATTGCTATTTTAAGTGATTTAATGCTATTTATATGATATGATACTTGTTATTATGAATATTATGCTTTGTGAAATATTATGTATTGGTATGAAAAGTATGTGATTAAATTGATAAGTATGAGATGCAAGCAACGTATTGGTTCCAATATTCTGAGGAGAACGACTGGGAAATGTGTAACTGAGGAAAATCCCGTTTGAACCTTGGGAATAGATTAGGATACAAGTGACATGTCACTAGGATGGTTGGGCATCCGAACTCGTTGAGTTGAGGCCGAGTTCACTTATGGATGCAAATGTCCGAACTCGTTGAGTTGAGTCCGAGTTCGTGAGATGTAACTAGGCATCCGAGCTCGTTGAGTTGAGTCCGAGTTCACTTATGGATGCGAACGCCCGAGCTCGTTGAGTTGAGTCCGAGTTCGCTTATGGGCGGGTTACATGATCGATTGATTACATATGTGGCACTTATGTGCAAATGATCCGTGTATCCGAGTTATATTCCGATGTGTTCAACGGGTAAAATTCTAACGGAATGGAAGAATACTCAAGATGAAAATGATATTTTGGTAAGTGTTGTGAAATGGACAATTTGGACAGGTATGTACTTAACCCTCGGGTTGAAACTTGATATAACAGAAATAAGGTGGTAAGATGATACACGATAGCTAGAAATGTGGTTTGTATCTTGGTGATATCATGCTATTGTTGTTGATATAATTGCTTTGTTATGTTACTTGTTATTTGCATGTGAACTTACTAAGCATTTATGCTTACTCCCTCCTTTTCATTCATTGTATTTTTTAGCGAGCCAACTTGGATATCGCGAAGGTCGAAGAAACGCTCACACTATCCGAGGAAGAATTGGTATATTGGTTTGTATGTTTTGATGTATGGCATGTATAGCAATATACTTGTTTTGTGTAAATAATCTTGTGATATGGTTGTGGTTTGGTTGAGAAAATGCTTGATAATGATTAGTAATTGGTATGGCTAGCCTAGATAATGTTGGATGCCTTGTGAGTTCAATATGTTATATAGTTCATGAGAATTCATAAAAAGATGAAACTTGCCATAAAACAGAACACTACAGCAACAATGACGTGAGTTTGAAAAATCACCAAAAATAGTAGAAAACGAATTAGATGAATAATTAACTATGAAATTGAAGCTTATTGTGTCTACTTTCAAATGGAAAAAGTGAAATAGGTAAAGGTGTTATATGTTATAAGATATTTAAGTTTTAGTGAAACAGGGCCAGAGCGATTTCTGGATCCCCTGTTCCAACTTTGAAAATTCACTATAAATAGTAAAAAAATAATTAGGAGGTTCAATTTATATGCTAAGAATCCTTATTGAATCTAATTTTAATATAAATAAACGGTATAGTTATATGAATTTTTTACATGGAGAAAAGTGGTTCGTAGTAAGTAGAGGACAGTGCAGTCAAGTCCTGAAACAGGGGTAATTTTAACTAATAAACTGTACTAATTGGCCCAACCAAAAATTTTATAAAAAAATTAGTAGATAGATATGTGAGTCTAGATTTAGGAAAAATTTACGGATCTTGATTTTGAGTTTTGTAACTCGAGATATGATTTTTTTAGCGACCATGATGCAGAAAAACTGCTTATTCCGAAAGTCAAAATAAATGATGTAAAGTTGTTTAAATGATAAATTATGTTCGGTAACACCTCAAGCTCGACTCCGGTGACGGTCTCGGGCGTGGGGGTGTTACAACCGAAAAGTTTTTACTTAAACATTTTTTGCCGGCTAAAACAGCAAAGTTGAGGAATGCTATCTCTTCTTTCGTGCAGATGGATTTGGAGACACTCTACGATGCTTAGGAGAGATACAAGGATTTGTTGAGAAGGTGCCCTCACATGGGTTACCTCTATGGTTACAAGTTCAAACTTTTCACAACGGTTTGAACCCCTCAACAAGACAGATGATTGATGCAGCTGCCGGTGGAACGATAAATAATAAAACACCTGAGGCAGCCTAATAAAAGAGATGTCACTGAAGAACTATCTGTGGCAAGTCATGAGAACAAAGCCCAAGAAAGCTGCCGGTGTTTTTAACGTTGACGCAATCACCATGCTTTTTAATCAGGTAGAACTTTTTAATAAAAAGATTGATAGTTTCGTTGGTTTTACACAGGTACATCCAATGATGCAGTGTGACTCAATTCAAGGAAACATGAGCAATCCAGAATACTCCTCTTATGGACATGGCATGGAAAACGAGCAACTGAATTATATGGGTAATAATTCTAGATCCCAAAATAATCCTTATAGCAACACTTACAATGCTGGTTGAAGGAACCACCCCAATTTCTCATGAGGTGGTCCAGGAAATCAAAAACCACCACCTCCTCAGGGATTTCAACAACCACCTTACCAGCAAGAGAAAAAACCAAACCTTGAGGAGATGCTCACGAAATTTATCTCAGTATTAGAAACCCATTTTCAGATACTGAGACGGCACTTAAAAATTAGCAAGCATCCATTCAAGGACTCAAAACTCAAATAGGTCAGCTTGCTAAGCTGATCTCTAAAGGACCACAAGGTGGTCTGCCGAGTAACATAGAAACTAACCCAAGAGAGCAACTTGATGCCATCACTGTGCACAACAAAGAGGGATTAGCTGAACGTAAATCTGAAGAAAAGTAAGAAAATGTGGTAAGTAATGGTAAGATTGAGGTAAGTCATGATATACAAAAACCGGTAAGTAAGGAGTATAAGCCTCGTGTCTCAAACCCGAATGGGACAAGGAAAGACCGCACAGATGAACAATTCGGTAAATTTCTTAAACTCCTAAAGAAATTACATATTAACTTACCATTTATTGAAGCTCTTTCATAGATGCCAAACGCTGTTAAGTTCTTTAAAGAGCTCTTAGCAAACAAACGGAACCTGGATGAGTCGTCTCATGTGGAGCTGAATGCAGTTTGCTCAGCCATTTTGCAAAAAAAGCTACCTAGCAAATTAAAAGATCCAGGGAGTTTTATGATTCCTGGTTTAATCGATAGCTTAGATGTTAAAAATGCTTTAGCTGATTTAGGGGCTAGTATTAACATAATGCCTTATAAACTGTTTAAACAACTAGGTCTTAGGAAACCCAAACAAACTAGGATGAGCATCCAATTGGCTGATAAAACTATTAAATTTCCTAGGGGTATCATTGAAGATGTGCTTGTTAAAATTGATAAATTTATATTCCCAATAGATTTTGTTATTCTAGACATAGATGAGGATAGCGATGTGGCATTAATTTAAGGGCGACCCTTTTTAGCAACTGCTAGGATTATAATTGATGTCGGCACAGGTGAACTCACACTTCGTGTAGGCGATGACTCAATTACTCTGCAAGCTCGTAATTCTAATAAAATTTTTAATAATAACGATATTATTACAAGTTCTTGTGAAAGGAATAACCCCACAGTTCAACCTTCTTTGCACGATAATCTTAGCAAAAGTACAATTAAGCCACGTCGAATTCATGCTATAACAAGGGAGCAGTTCATGAAGAGCAAATGTTACGGATTGACGAACTAGACGAGTGGCGAAACTATAGCAAGAAGGAATCTAAAATATGCCACGTAGAACCAAAGCATCACCTGATGACTCTAAGGTAAAGAAGGATCAATTTAAGGTAGGGGATAAGGTATTATTAGAGGAGGAGGATCCTCGAATTTCGAATTCAAAACTTCATACTCATGATACACCTTCCTTTATGGTAATGAAAATCTTTCCCTATGGTACAGTCGAGATAACACATAAAGAATTCAGCACCTTCAAGGTAAATTATACTCAACTTAAACCTTATTTTAATACTAAAACTAATAGCAGGAGAGAGGAGTTTCAACTCATCAAACCACCGTGACTGTCCAAGCTTGAGACAAGTCGAGCTTAGACTCTAAACAAGCGCTTCTCAAGAGGCAACCCGAGTACTAACACTATTAACCCGTCTATTTTTCATGTTTTTAGTGCAGATTTTTAACCCACACGGCCTGGACACACGGGCGTGCCCTTGGCCTTGTGAAAGTAGAGCAAAATTTCCAAAGCCAAGGGTAAGGCACGGGTTTCAACAAATTGCCACGACCTTGTGATATGGCCATAAGCGAACCTGTCAATTGAACACGGGCGTGCACATAAGAACACGAGCGTGGGAGAAGCGAACAAGTTAGAACACAGCCGTCCGACACGGTCGTGCGCACTAACACACATAAAGGAACACGGCCGTGTGACCCAACCCCCAATTAAATACCCTAGTTTCTATTAATTTAGTTTTATTATTCCCTTTTATTTTTATTTTTAACTTTTATTTTATTTTCTCTTTAGTTTTATTTTTATTTAGTTCTTATTTTATCCAAATTTCCATTAGTAATTTTTGAACCTTCTATTTATGGTTGTTTCTTAATGAGTAACTCCACCAATATTAACTCCGCAGCTTTAAAAGGGTCAAGGTGATAGAAACAATGATAAATCCACTGAGGAAAGCTACTCCAATACTACCATGTCCTGCTAAACCACGCTCATCTTCATTGTGATTGTGGAACCACTAGAGTATCCTCTCCCACCTTCACCATTGCCCAGTTCATCAAATTAGCTTTCCTCTCAATCCGCTCTCACAACTCTAAGGATTTATCCAAAATTTAGGAAGTTTCACTTTTCTCACTATCTTATGATTTTATGCTAAATGAATCTATCTTTGTACATTGAGGGTAATGTACATCTTAAGTATGGGGGGAATATACTTTCACTTTTTGCATTATTTTCAAATCCCTGAATTTTGTCTTGTCTCTCAAGTCACTTTCTCATATCACTATTAGAATGAATTCTGATTAATTTATGATCTTTATTGATATGTTTAAGATGAAGACATAGGTATTTGTGCTTTGATTATTCAAACTTTAAGACATTAGAGAATCAAGCATGATAAGTTGAAATTTTTTAGAATTTAAAATTTTTCTAGGTTGTTTCCCCAAATTTAGGTATTATATTGAAATTTGAAATTCACAGGATTGACATCAAAAGCCATAATTCTGGTGAGATTTTTAGCCTTTTGAGCATACATCCATTCATGCTCACTTTTATTGTTGCTTTGAGTGAGTCAATTTTGATTTGTTGTTCTAGAACTTGCTTCAATTATACATGTCAAGACCACACCATTGATTTGATATGTCAAGATGATAAAGGCATTTAGGTTTAACCCACTTACTCCAAAAAAGCCTACCCTCATAATTAACCATTAGTGAACTCTATTGAGCCTAACAAACCATTTATTGATGTACCCTTAATATTAACCTATAAACCTATTTTTGATTCTTTGAAAATTTCTCTCACTCTAATTTGATCCCCATTTTTGTCGAGATTTAAGTTGAATGATTATCTAGCTATGTTCGTCCCCTTTATTAGTAAAGTTTGAATATTCGATTTGTTCTTAAAAAAGCCATTGTAATTTAAAATGTTTAGCATATTATGTAATTATGTACTATGGATCTTAAACGATGTTATTCGTGAGCAAAAAGCTCAAATTTAAAAATATATTTCAATGATAGAGATTTTTTTAGTTAGATGATTTTTCAGTTCAATCTCGATTCTAACCCTCTTTTTTAGCTTGTGACCACACCCCTAACCAAAGCCCCATTACAACCTTCTAAAAACCTTTTGATCGATGTATCATCTCAATTTATAGTGGTGGATATTTGATTTTCACGTAAGCTTATGGTAATAACTTTTCATGTTGACTAATGAGTGCTTAATTTCTGAACCCTAAACACTTCGAGTGAACAGGGTGAATCTTTAGTGAGGATGTCAACTCTTATTAAATAACAAGTGAAGTCTAGGTGGATTCTTCTTTAGGTATTGCCATTATCATTTAGTATTCCCAAAGTAATTTTCCCAATTTATTCTTTGTCGCGTCTTTAGTTTAGTTTAGAATTAGTTAGTTTACAAACAAATCCCCCTTTACTTTTAGGCTAGATAATAGGAAGAAAGCCATTACTAATACTTTTAGTTTCTTGGATTCGATATTCCGGTCTTGCCACTAACTATATTACTACTCGATAGGTGCGCTTGCCTTTTATCATGATAGTAGTTAGTTTCTAGGTACGATTATTATTATTACTTTATCGTAATCACGATCACTCGCTGTTTGACTTGTCAGCAGGTTAAGGCTGAGCATCAGTTACCTTTGAGTTTGCTGCATGTGGTTAAGATCCCGTTATAGAAATGGGAGCGAGTAACGGTGGACTTCGTTAGTAGGTTACCTCTAACACCTACTAAGAAGGATTCTGTCTGGGTCATTGTAAACCAATTGACCAAATATGTTCACTTCATCCCGGGAAGGATAAACTTTTCTCTTCAGAAGTTAACTAAGCTCTACATATCGGAAATAGTGAGATTGCATGGTGTATTTGTCTCGATCATTTATGATAGGGATTCTCGCTTCACGTCTTAGTTCTGGAAGAAACTACATGAGGCTCTAGGTACAAGGTTGGACTTCATTACTACTTTTCATCCTCAGACAAATGGTTGTCAGATAAGGTGATTTAAGTAGTAGAGGATATGTTAAGGAGCTGTGTTATTGATTTCCGAGGCAATTAGGAGGATTATCTACCGATAGTGGAGTTTGCCTATAATAATAGCTACCAATCTTGCATTCAGATGACAGCTTACAAGGCACTATACGATTGTAAGTGTCGCACTCTTCTATGTTAAATAGAGTTGGGTGAACAACGTGTTCTGGGTCCTGAGTTAGTTTCCGAGATAGAGGATAAGGTTAAGCTAATTCGGGATCGTCTAAAAGCGGGTTCTGATAGGCAGAAATCCTATGCAGATCTGAAGGGAAAGGATATCGTGTATTTTGTGGGAGATTTAGTATTTCTCAAGGTCTCGCCATGGAAGAAGGTTCTGAGGTTCGGTCGTAAGGGTAAGCTGAGCCCTAGGTTTATCGAGCCATACCAGATTCTGAGACATGTGGGACCTATCACTTATCAGTTAGAGCTACCTCTGAAGTTGAATTGCATTCACGATGTTTTCCACGTCTCGATGTTGATGCGCTACCACTCTAATCCCATACATATTGTTCCAGTTGAAAAGATTGAGGTTAAGCCAGAATTGACCTTCGAGGAGGAGTCGGTTCAGATTTTGGATCACGACGTTAAGGTCCTACGATGGAAATCCATCCCTTTAGTGAAAGTGTTGTGCTAGAATCATAGCACTGAGGAGGCCACGTGGGAGACTGAGGATGCGATGCGTCAGCAGTATCCTCATCTATTCTGATCAAGTAAATTTCGAGGCCGAAATTTTCTTTTAAGGGGTAGAGTTGTAATGCCCCAAAATTCATATTCTTGTTTCTGTGAAATTATGACACAAATATAAGTCTACTTCAGTGGTTATGTGTTCTGGGTATGTGTGAGAAGTCTCAAGTTCAAGCCATGAATTGGGAAAATTTTGGTATTTTTATGAACAAAAACCTATCTTTGTTCAGTAGGCTTTGATTTGATTGTTTGTAAAAACATATCAGGATGGACTTGTTGGTCTGGTGGTTAAGTAGAGTGTTGGTGTGAAGGAGGTCTTGTGTTCGAATCTTGGCGTGGGCATTATTTTAACTCAGTCGTGGCTGAGATTTGAGCTATAGTAGACATCTAAATAGTGGGAAGTTGGTGAAGAGAATTAAGGGGAGTGATTAGGGGGTTATTAGATTTTCTTTCATTCTATTTTATTTTCTCTTTTGCAAATTTCTGTTCTCTTCCGTTTTTCAAAAATTTTCTGACGCCTTTCTCATTTTCCTCCTTTCCTGATTACTTCGTTCTCAATTGCTGCCATTTTATATTTTGGATCTTGCAATTATTGCTTTCTAATCCATTCTCTTTTTCCGTTGATAATTGGTAAGTGTTTTGGGAGTGTCGAAGTTTCATTCTTTCTTAAGTTTCAAATGGGGGGCTTATGTTCTGTTTTGGTGGCATAGAAACGGGTGGAACGAGGCTTTTCTAGTGCTGCTTAACTGTTGAAATCACGCAAGGGTTGAAGGTAAGTGTAAAGTGTTTGTTTTGGATCGTTGTTGGTATGATTATAGGGTTTGTAATATCGATTATAGGTTTGGGATTGCTCAGGATTACTTTTACAGCGAATCGTTACTAGGTGTGTATCCGAAATGCAGAAAACAGAATTTGACAAAAAGCCAAAAAAGTATTTTGTCGACGCCACATGGGCTTGTGGTCGCCCGTGTAGTAGACCGTGTGATAAAACACGGGCGTGTAATTAATGAGGCCAGGCCGTGCGCGAAGGACACGGTCGTGTGATGGCCAGGTGAGGTCGTGTGCAACACATGGGCTCGACTAGTTAGGTCGTATGGGCCACACAGGCGTGTAGGTCCACATGGGTGGTCCACACGGGCGTGTGGGATTTTGGGCTAGACTATATATGGCTGATTTCTGATAGTGGACTATGTGCATGTTATCTGTGGGGATTACACATTGAGTTTACGAAAACTCACTCTTTTCTATTTAATCTGTACAGGTAATCCCTAGATTTGACGGGATGGTACTGCGAAGGACTCGACGGTGGCCACACGTAAATTTTAGACTGTTTTTGTTGAATTTAAGATTTATTATTTATTTGGGTATTATTATGTAATTTGGACTTTATGGACTGTTCGTTTTAAATTTTCGGATGCTAATTGTTTTCGTGGATTACAACTCAAACACAATAAAATACGGTTTCCAAAATAAAAACTAAGGTTTCACTAAATAGAAATAGTTTTCTAAAATAAATGGTTGTTTAAGCTTTCACTAAAAAGACATGTATTAGGATAAACCAATTAATAAATGTTTTACTGAACTGAACTGTTTTTAACTTGATAACTCAATTTCAAACCCCATTCCATGTGACATCACCGAATTTGCCCGTAACGTCTAGGAATTACTACATTTTTGAGTTGATATCAAGATGCTTAGTATGTCAGCAGGTTAAAGCTGAACATCAGATGACTTCGGGATTACTACAGCCAATTACAATACCAGAATGGAAATGGGAAAGGATTACTATGGGCTTTGTGTCAGGATTCCCTTGTCTTCAAAGAAGAAAGATGCTATTTGGGTAATTATTGATCGATTGACAAAGTCAACACATTTTATACTGGTACGTATGGATTTTTCTTTAGATAAATTGGTTGAATTGTATGTATCTGAGATTGTTAGGTTACACGGAGTGCCAGTCTCTATTATCTCGAATAGAGACCCTCGATTTACGTCTCATTTCTGGGACAAATTGTAAGAGGCATTGGGAACTCAGTTGTATTTTGGTACAGCATTTCATCCTCAGACAGATGGTCAATCCGAACATGTAATTCGAGTATTTGAGGATATGCTTTGATGTTGTGTGTTAGAGTTTGAAGGTAGTTGGAAAAAGTATTTACCTTTGATTGAGTTTGCCTTAATAAAAACTATTAGTCTAGTATTAAAATGGCACCGTATGAGGCTTTCTATGGTCGAAAATGTAGAATAGCATTATATTGGACTGAACTCAGTAAGAAGAAGATACATGGAGTTGATTTGATTCGAGAAACTGAAGAGAAAGTAAAGGTAATTCGAGATAGCTTGAAAGTAGCCTCAGATTGTCAAAAGTCCTATGCCAATCTTAAATGAAAAGAGATTGTAACACCCCCGAACCCTAAACCGTCACCAGAATAGGGTTACGAGGCATTACCAAACATATCGGACAATTTACAAATAATTCTTAAATCAATAACAAACATATTATAATATAATAATAAATTCATATAAAATTTTTCTAATTGACTTTCTTTTCTTCTTTTTATTTATTTATTTTTTAAAAAACAAAACTTAATATAACCCATTTATAAATATTTAACCTTCCCTGCAATTTCAAATTGCAACCAAACCAAAACTAATATTTCAACCAATGCAATTTCATATATCTAGTCGTATTAAAATCATACCTATAACATTAATATGATAATTTACTCTATGAACATTCATATTACCATTCAAAATTAACTTGTAATTTTATTCATTCCATTCTAAATTTAGCACCAATTATACCATGTATATCATATAAATATTTATACCATTACATTAGTTTAAACACCAACATACCAAGTACCATTCTTTACAACAAAAATCATATAGCATTCTAAAGTGACCAAAATAACACCTATGTATATGCCACTTTTACCAAAAGAAGAATAAATCACCGAGTTTTGTGCTAGAGTCGGGATCGCTCTGGATGCTGACCCGAGACTGTGAACACCTATTAACCTGCACACGGAAACAACCGTACGCTGAGTATTTCATACTCAGTGGTATTACCATAATTCAAGATATAATATAATAACCAAGTAAATTAAATCATATAACTTTAATTCATATATAACTTTTCATTTCTCAATATTTACAATTCAATTTAGCTTTTCATTAGTTAACATCATATATCTTCACATTGAGCCATTATTTATCTCATGAACATTTAGTTCATGCTTTCCATTCACATTTTCAAATCATATTCCACAATCACGTTTCTTTTCACTGGCTCAACTGATTCATTCGTTCGATTTAACTTTTCATTTAATTACTCCTACTAACAGACTCGGACTTTGACGGATATACGGATCCAACAAAACACACCAAATTGGCACCCAGTGCCTCATCGGATAGTTCGAAGCAAAGTTGACACCCAGTGTCTCATTGGTAGAGCCGAAGAAAGTTGGTACCCAGTACCTCATCAAAACTATCCGAAGAAATATAGTGACACCCAGTGTCTCATTGACTCGAGGTCGAAGTATCCCTGAACTATTCCAATCCTATGGCATGCCAGCTATATCCAACTCAACTCGGCTAGTTAATAGGGTTTCCAATTCTCAATTCAAATTCACTTTCATTTCAAAATTCACTTTCAATATCAAATTCACTTTTCCATTCACTAATCAAAATTCAATTCAATACTAATACATATTTCTCATTCAATTCAATTTTCTAAATCCAATTCAATAAAGTTACTTACCTCAATATTTACTTACCATAAAATAAATAAATTTAAAATTAATATTTAATAATAAATAACTTGAATTATAGTACTACAAACCCGGATTTGTTCGATTACTCCTCGATAACTTTTTCCTTTCCTTTCGGTGCCGATGCCTCGGGTTCTTTGCTAGCTACGGAAATAAAAATAATTATACTATTAATTACAATACTAATTATAATAAATAATTAAATTTCTAGTCCATTCCTACCTTATTCCCAATTTAATCCTAACTAAGTTTACTTACTTTTCTAATTCAATTCACACTCTATTTCTATTCAAATTTCATCCAAACTCAAATTTAACTATTAAATTTTCAGCATATTTTCCTAATTTTGAATTTTCCTCAATTTAGTCCCTACAACATAAAACTTATGGCTTACTTCACAATTTAATCCTTTTATCAATTCTAACTTAAAATTCATTCAATTAAATCCCTAATTCATCTTTTTGTTCAACATAAACTATACTTGAAAAACTTATGAACTCTTAAAATATCAACTTAATTTCAATAAAACCTTGTTCTAAAGCTTTTAAAACATCTAATTTAAGAGAAAAGGGCTTAATTTAACTTACCAATTAAACTTCAAGCTTCAAATCCCTAGTTTTTCCCTTTTTCTTTTTCCTTCTTTCTTTCTTTCCCACTGTTGAATGCTTCTCTGTTTCTTTCCTTCTTTATTTCTTTCTTTTTATCTTATTAATTGTATATTATTATAGTATAATAATTATACTAAATATCGTTTATATTTTAGTTGTATATATTACAAATGTATACATATATTCTTCTACATTTCTACACTATCATCACCTTACAATTGTCACCATTTAATTTATTTATCAACAAAAATGTTATAATATAATTATTTTATTAATAATTATCTTTTAATTAATTTTCAAGTAAATAAATAAGTATTTAATTTTCAAGTAAATAAATAAATATAATACAAATGTATATATTCACATTATTACAATTGTCACTATTCAATTTGTTTGTTATACAAAAATCTCATAATTTAATTATTTATCTAATAAATATCTTTTACTTAATAATAAATAATAAATATCTATTTGCTAATTAAATATAAATATTACAAATGTATGTATTTTTATTAATACACTTGTACTTTATTTTTACCATACATTTGGCAAAATCACAATTTGTTTATTAACCGAAAATCTTATACTAATTATCTAATATAAAACCATAATAATAATGTTTAATATATTTTATAATTTAATATAAACCATAAAAATATAAAAATCTAATAAAAATCTTATATTTTTTTATTACTTATATGCCGCCTCATTTCTCACTAATGGCTTAGTTGTCATTTTAGTCCTTTTTACTTTTATTGTTCTTTAACTAACTTTGACCCCTTATTCAATTTAATCCTTTTTCCTAATTACTCTTAATTAAGTTAAATCCACCTAATTAAAACCTGATTAAGCACATTACTAGACTCATACTTATTCCTAATAATTGTTTACGAACTCAGTTTACTAAGACAGAGGCCTGATATTACACTTTTCTAATGCCCGTGAATTTTAGGTCATTACAGAGATTGAATTTCAGGTGGACAATAAGGTATTCTTGAAAGTATCACCATGGAAAAAAGTCCTTCAGTTTGGTCGTAAAGGTAAATTGAGTCCACGATTCATCAAGCCATATGAAATTATTGAAAGAATTGGACATGTTGCTTATCAGTTAGCATTACCGCCAGAGCTTGATAAAATTCATAATGTTTTTCATGTGTCTATGCTACGGCGGTATCGATCGGATCCTTCACATGTTATTTCCCCAACAGAAGTTGAGATTCAGCCCAACGTGATTTACAGTGAAGAACCAAGTAAGATTTTAGTACGGGAGACAAAAGAATTGAGAAACAAAAAGATAGATCTAGTGAAAGTTCTTTGGCAACGACATAGAATTGAAGAGGCTACCTGGGAACCAGAGGAGGCAATGAGAACACAATATATGAACCTGTTTACTGGTAAGATTTTCGAGGACGAAAATCCTTAAGGGAGGAGAGTTGTAATGGCCCAATTTCAGTAAAATCATAACAGTGGTTTCAAAACCACAAATCTGAGTTAAAAAAGAATAATTATTTAATATTATGGTATGGTCTATATGATGATAGGAAAGTCATATGAAAATATTGATAGGAAAATTTTATTGATTAAGTGATTAATTAGAGAAATGACCAAATTGCATAAAATGTGAAAGTTGAATTCTAGAAGTTAGAAGGATTAAATAGCTATAGGATTCAAACTGGAGGTCCTTATATGGTAATTAGACCATTAGTTAAAAGTTAGTGGATATTTATGGATGAATCATCCATGGAAATTGAGAAAAAGAAAAGGTCTAAATTGGAATTATAGAAAATTAAAAGATGATGATTTAGTTAACATGAAAATATCATCATATTATATCATCTTCTTCCCCAAATTTGATTGAAACCCTAAGAGAGAGGGAGAAAACTAATCAAGCTTAATTGGGTAAGTTTCCATGTTCTGTTTTTAGTAATTTTTATATTTTTGAATTGGGATAGTGAAATCTATCTAAATTAAGGATTTATTTAGAAAGTTATCAAAGTATAAAATTTGTGCCATGGATGAACATGCTGAAAATTGAAAATTATGGTAGAAAATGAAAGGTTGTTAGTAGATAAACAACTTTTACAAAGTGAATTTTGGTGAAAACATGATTTAGGGACTAAATTGTAAACCTGTGAAATTCAAGGAAAAATTCTAATTTTTGTGAAACATAGGTGCTGTAAATGACGTATATGAAAATCGGCTAGGCTTGAAAAGAGGAGTGAATTACATAAATTTTATTTATTAAGCCTCAGGACGAAATTAGAATTAATGAAAAGTTTAGGGGCAAAATAGTAATTTTGCCTAGAGTGTAAATTGAGTCCAAATGAATATGAAGTGTGATAAATTGATGATTAAATTCATTTATATAGATCTGGAAAGACCAAATATGAATTTGGATCGAGAAAAAGAAAAGATTTCGGATTAGTAGATTTTTGTACGAACAAATATCAAGGTAAGTCCGTGTAACTTAATAATAAATCTTGAAATACTTGAAATGCATGATATTTGATATGAAAGTTAAATTGAATGTTTAATGTATAAATATGATGAAATGGTTGACATTGCATTGAGAAAATGGATAAGTCCCGGTCGAATGAAGAAAATTCGGTGGATTAATGTAAAGGTGATTCTGCATATGTTGCAGACAGGATTTAGCTCGGACGAGTAACCCTGATAAGCCTCTCGAGCATTACGAGATAAAGTTCTACAAGTATAATATTGGTAGTCGCATATGTTGTGGACTACCGTAGTTCTGTGTGAGCATCAATGTATAACAGTAGTGATTGGTAGTTGCATCTGTTGTGGACTACCGTAGCTCTGCATGAGCATCGAGGTATTAAAGAGATTGGTAGTAATTTTGCATAAGTTGTGGAACTACCGTAGCTCTTCGTGAGCATCGAAGTATATGATTTACCCGAATGACTTAGAAAGGTGGATCGAGAGTTTAATACACCTTAAGTTTACTATATGAGAGTATCCATCGATATTTTGATAAATTCAACAGGAAAAACTTGGAACGGGATGATGAAACTTGAGATATTTTATTTTGAAAATGCACATGTGATATTGGAATTAAGCATGTTGAGAATATGATATGATAAGCTCATTTATGAGTTTATATTATGTGAAATTATTTGACTAACTTTGAGTGTTGAAGTTGTGTATGATAGGATAATGATCTATTTGCTTGAGTATATGCATGTTTGAAATAGAAACACTTGGTAAGTTAGTTTCTTGTTACATGAACTTACTAAGCACTAAGTGCTTCCTTAGCTTTATTTTCCCTATTTTATAGTACTCGAAAACTCGTGAAAGTTGGAGATAGGTCTGAGCATCATCACACTATCAACCGGCTCATTTTGGTATATAAAGGATACATTATTTTGTTATAATGGCATGTATAGGCTACTAAGACCAATGTTGATAATAAATTGGATGGATGTGAACTAGCCATTGGAATGGCTAGTGATAGTTTGATTTTGTTGTGTATAAAGATAAAATGCAATGTTTAGACATGTGTTGAATGAGTTGTTATAATTAGTTTAAGTATGTATTTGTGGAAAGGTATGAGATAAAGTAAGAAGGCAAGTATATGCATTAAGTTAGATGTTTAAATTCGCATGAAAACATTGTGGAATTGATTGATTGGTATTGGTATAGCTTTGTGCAGGTTTTGGATGGAAAAGGGTGAGGAATAAAGCTTGGGAAATAGCCTTATTTTGTCCACACAAGTAGACACAAGGGCGAGTGTCTAGGCCGTGTGTGACACATGGTCTTGAATATGGGCGTATAACCTGGCGTCTGTCCCTTGCATCCTAAAATTGAGAAACAGAATGCCCAGAATTGAGCACACGGGCAGAGACGTAGGCGTGTGTCACAGCCGTGTAAGGTACACGGGCATGTCTCTTGGCCGTGTGAAACTTGCATCTATTTTCGATAATTAATTTAACCACACGGCCTAGCAACACGAGCGTGTGCCTTGGCCGTGTGATCCAAATTTCTTCATGGGTTGCAAGTCAAAGAGTTACACGAGTTAGGGACACAGGCGTGTCCCTTACCACACAGGCGTGGCTCTTATAAGTGAGAAAAATTTAGAATTTTGCGAAAAATTTCCTGAGATCCTGATTTAGTCCCGAATCGATTCTAATGCATGTTTTGGGCCTCGAAGGTCTATTCAGGGGATGTTATGATTAATCTCGAGAAACAAATAGTGTTTAATCTGATTTATCTGGAAATATTATATAAAATTCCAGTAATACCTCGAAATCCTATTTCGGCGACGGTTACGAGTTAGGGGTGTTACATAATTAGTGAGGGAAATGGTAAATAATTAATTAATAGATATTTTTTATAGATTTTTACGTGGAAATATGTAGAAAAAAGTAGAAAAATATGGGAAAAGACGGATAAAAATCCATCAACCTCCATGTCTCTCACGTTACACTCCATAGGCCATTACCTTAACTTTTGTTTTTCTTTCAAATAAGTCATTTTCACCATTTCTAACCCAATTAAGCTAAAATCCTCCAATTTCCTTCATGACTAATGAGTGAAATCCATAAAGGAGTGTAGAAGTAATCTCAATTTCATAAGAAGTGCAACCATACTTATTTTAGAGGCGAGAGAAAATAAGGATTAGTGTTGAATACAAGTAATTGAGGTAAGAATGGTAAACTTTTCATGAATTACATGCTAGTTTTACTTAAATAACATAGATTATGATATGTGAGAATGATTTTAATGTGTAAATATTGTATGTTTGGATATGGAAAATTAAGGAAAAATGAATAATGTGGGAAATAAGTGGAGAATTAAAGAAAATAAGAAGCCAAAAAAAAAAAGAAGAAGAAGAATGTTTAATTCCAAGCTTTGAGTTGTAAGGACAACTAGAGTTTCATTTATTTTAAATATGTTGTTAATTGTTAAGGTCTATTAAGTGAATAAAAGTCTCATTATGATATTTAATTATATACTTACATGAAGAGTAAGACACGATAAGAGTTAAATATAAGTAAATGATGAATTAATTTTATTTACTAGGTAATATGTAATAGAAAAAATGAAAGAAAAGTGAGTAAAAGGACTAAAGAGTAAAAGATTCAAAAGTTAATAGAATTATAGTTACTATAAATAAATGAGTATATGAAGTGATATATGAATAAGATTAATGAGAAGATGATATGGTAATGTTGTGAATTTATTTGATAAAGTGTGAGAAAGAAAGGATTAAATTATAAAGGATATAAAAGTTATAGAAATTGCAATATTTATGATTAAATGGGTATATGAAATGAAATATGTGAAAAGTGATGTACGTAATGATGTGATAATTTGTTGATGTGTTTGATGGATTATAAGAAAGTAAAAGACTAAATTGTAAGATATGTAAAAGTGACATTTGATAAGTTTGATAAGAATCCATAAGGAATTATAGGAATTTATTTAAATTATGAGATATGTTATGTGTATTAAAGAGAATGAAAGTTCAGAATATTGTGTGACTGTTACAAGGACTAAATTGTAAATAGTGCAAAAATGACATATGAATGATATGTTTTGCAAAAGTAGACGAGATAAGAACTATTAGGATATAGATGGCATGGCATTAATGGAATATTAATGTTCTCTCTGTTTACCCGCTTCAATAGTGTCCCCTTAACCATTTTGTCGGTGTCCCATTCAATTCCATATATCCTATGTGTTATGTTCAGTCTACTGGACTTTTATAAAAATGTAAAAGATTTCCTCTGTCATATGATAAAATATAGTATCTGTTAAATGAAGGAATAAGAAAATTAAATATATTGAAATGGGATTAAATTATGATATAATAAATTATAGCAATAGATTAAAATATGTAACAATTTAATGGTAAGTTAAAGTTAATTAAGAGTACAAATTCTGAATAATATTATGAAAATGATTATAAAAAATTAGTATTTTTTAGTATGAGTAAAATGTTATTTATCTCAAGATTGTGCTTACTAAGCTAACAATAGCTTAACGTGTGTTTTATACGTGTAGTTAAAGAGTAAAAGTAAGGACTTTTGAAGACTAGAAGCATCTCATCACATTACATCAACAAATTTGATGAAAATAGTAAAGTTTCTTGGTTTTATTTCAGTAAATGACATGTACCTAGGTATGTTTAAAGGATGATGTGTTTAAGGGACTTAAATGTAAAACTAGTTACATGTTTTAAATATATGGAATAGTTTTCATGTTCAAGAGCAATATGTTAAATTATGAATATTTGGGATTGAAAATGCATAAATAATATGTGAATTGGTTTGGTTGCATTTGAAAGTTGTATACAAGGACTTCGAGGTAAAAGCTATAAAATTGGCAAAGAAAACTTAAAATTTTCAAACAGAGACGCGATTCCCAAAAGTTACATAGGCTAACCACACAACCGTGTGGCAAAAATGGGATATGACACAACCGTGTGACCTGACCATGTGGCAAACATAGGTTGTGACACGGTCGTGTGGATACTAAAAGTAAATGTTTTGGAACCACATAGTCCCAAAATTCATACGGCCCGAGGACACAACTGTGTGCCCTATTTTTCACAATAATCCTTATTTCACTTTAGAATAATGTTTTAGATGCAAGAATGTTTGAAAATTTTATTCGTTCTTGTTCAGTATAATTATAATATGATAATAACTAGCTAAAAAGATTAAAATATGATCTGAAAAAGAGTTCAATTTAATAGTTTTTGGCCAAGGTTAATCTGGCACCAAATGTGACATCCCTATAACTGAACTTGGAGATCGATTGGGTATAGGGGTGTTACAGAGTGGTACTTCTTAATTGTTGGTAAGTCTTGAACACATGAACAAATATTCGAATAAAATAACCACAATCAGTGGGACAAAGCTCCAAGAGTGTATTAAACAATTATCTTTAAGGTTCTATTTTTACCCTCACATATATTTTGGTGTGCACAAAAGTTACAACCAAAAAAACCACAAAAATATAATGAATGTAACACCCCTAACCCCAATCCGTCATCAGAACAGGGTTACAGAGCATTACCAGATCTTATGGATTAAATACAAACATTTTGTAATATTTAATGAGCATATTTGAAAACAACCACCATTTATACTTACTATCCCTTATATAGGCCCTCAAGGCCCAAAATACACGTTAAAATCAAATTGGGACCCCATCGGAAACCTAGAAAATCCTTCGTGAAATTTCAAAATTTTTTTAAGTTACAGGGGTCACACGCCTGTGTGACCAAGCCGTGTGACTCACACGGACATGTGACACATCCATGCCTTAGGCCGTGTGGCACTTAAAATAGAGCACACGGTCGTACCCCTAGTCCATGTGACTCTATGACTTGCAAAACATTTAAGAGTAGGGTCACACGACCACCCGCACGCCCATGTGCTAGGCCATGTGCAAATACTTGGGCATTCTGTTTTGAAATTTCAAGGTACAGGGGACACACGGCCAAACCACATGCCCATGTGTCAAGCCATGTGTCACACATGGTTGATACATAGGCTCAGGTTGCTGCCCGTGTGGACAAAAATAGGCCATTTTAAGGCCACTTTTCTCACCCTTTTAAGATATCAACCTGCATACAACACTCTCATATACCAATGTCTCAACCAAATAATCAAACTAACCAAAACACATTCTCAATATGACATAACATCACCAACACTTCATTTACTTATACTTACCTATTTAATTTCATACATAAAGTTATCAAGTCCTATTACTATCTACTTACCATTAAACATTTAAGATTCCTAACTATGTTTCAATCTATTTCATTTGTTAAACCAACCCTATACATGTCATATAAACCAAAATTTACATCGCAAAAACTACTGGATTAATCTGGATAGTGTGGCTTGATGTGTTGATCTAATCCACTGACCCCATGCTGATCTACAGAGAACATTAAACAACACGAGTAAGCTTAATAAAGCTTAGTAAGTTCATAAGCTTTAAATATAAATCTTATCAAACATACTAAATAATTTATTTAGATTAAGCATTTCACAACACTTCCTCCCAACCACAACTTCGATTGATGAATTCATATAATTGAGCTCAATATTAATAACTATTTAATTTCTTTCACATTAATCTTTATAAAATTTACCAATCCTCATCAAATTAGAGAACGTCTTACGGATTTGAGCACATTGTTTTCTTGATGCCATAGTCCAACTATGGTCTTACACAATTGCCATAGCCCTACCATAGCCTTACACTCGTAATGCCATAACCCAGTAATGGTCTTATCATCAGGATGCCATAGCCCAGCTATGGTCTTACACATATACATTTACTACCACGGTCCAGCCATGGTCTTATCCGTCAATTCATCTTGTGTCATGGAACAATCGTACTCAATCTTGCGTTCCATTTAACTTGAACTTTCAATTCAATTTCCATATTTTTACAATAATCATATTTCAATAACAAAATTTTGAAATAATACATTATATCATTCCTAAATTATCAATTAATCATGAAAGTTCAACCATATGAACTTACCTGGACCAATTTGTAGAATTTGTTGTAATTCAGGGGCTATTCATCTAATTTCCCTTTTTCACGATTTTCTTCGAGTTCTTGATCTATAATATAAAATTATTCATTCATTAGCATCTAATTCAATTCTAATTCACTTCACAATTTATACCCTTTAATTTTTGAAATTACACATTTACCCCAACTTTTACAGATTTTATAATTTAGTCCCTTATCAATTTTCCCACCAAATCAGCTAATTTTTCTCAATTAAAAATTTATTCCATTATTTTATCCTAAGCTATCTTACTGCCTTTGATTCATAGAAATCTAACAGCAAACCCTAATTCTTTTATTTTCACAATTTAGTCTTAATAACCAATTTCTATTGAAATTACTAGATAAAATCATCATATAATAAAATCAAAGCTTCAAATCCATATTAATTCATCATAAACTTCCAGCACTCATCAATGGTAACTTTCAAAATCTCCCATGAAATCAAAAACTAATCAATCAAATTGTTGGACCTAATTGTAAAAGTCTCAAAAACACAAAAATTTCAAGAAGAGAGCAAGAATTGAACTCACATGTAGTAAAAATATGAAAAACTAGCTTTTGGAGGACCTCCTATGGCTGTTTTTGGCTGAAGATTGATGAAGAAATGTCTAGATTCAATTTGGTCACTTATTTTTATTTTTACTTTAATTTCCCAAATGACCATTTTGCCACTAAGTCATAAAATTTCAAGATTTTTCTCTGCACAAACCGTTTTAGCCTTCTAAAAATGTGTAATTACCTTTTTGGTCCTTCCTTATTTACCACTTAAGCTATTTAATCATTTTAACAAGTTTTACACATTTTTTAATTTAGTCCTTTTTAATTAATTAGCTATCAAAACGTTAAAATTTTCTAACGAAATTTTAATACTAACCTAATGACACTCCGTAAATATTTATAAAAATATTTATGGCTCGATTTATGAAATCAAGGTCTCGATTCCTCATGTTCAACCTAATTTACCTAATAAATTCTTTTAAATCACAATTTTACTAATTTAAAAGTTTTCTAAAGTCATACTTGACTCATAAATAATAATTAAATATTAAAATTTTCAAACGAACTCGTCAGATTTAGTGGTCTTGAACCACTGTTTCTGATACCACTGAAAATTAGGTTATTACAACTCTCCCCCCTTTTAGGAAATTTCGTCCTCAAAATTTGTTACTTGAGAATAAGTTCGGATACTGTGATCTCATTGATTCTTTTGTTTCCCAGGTTGCCTCTTCCAAACCATGATGCTGCCCTAACACTTTAACTAATGGTACCCATTTATCCCGTAGTTCTTTAACCTCTCGAGCTAAAATCTTCACCAATTCTTTTGAATACACCATATACGGTCGTATCTCAATTTCACTATGAGGAATCACGCGTAAAGAATCTGATCTGTACCATCTTAACATAGACACATGAAACACGTTATGAATCTTTTTCAAGTTCTGGAGGCAGAGCTAACCGATAAGCCACGGGGTCAATTCTTTCAACAATTTTGTATGGTCCAATAAATCTTGAACTCAGTTTCCCTTTTTTTGCCAAACCGTAATACTTTCTTCCATGGTGACACTTTTAAAAATACTCAATCGCCAACTGCAAATTCTATATCTTTTCTTTTCAAATCTACATATGATTTCTGACGGTCCAAAGCAGCTTTCAAACTGTTCCGATGATTCGAACTTTTTCTTCAGTTTCTCATATCAAATCAACTCCCACTAACTTGGATTCACTCAATTCAGACTAATACAATGGAGTCTTACATTTTCTTCCGTAAAGAGCTTCAAACGGTGTCATTTTTATGCTAGACTAATAACTATTATTATATGCAAATTCGGCCAAGGGTAAATACTTTTCCCAATTATCTCCAAACTCAAGTATACAAATCTTAACATGTCTTCTAGAATCTGAATCACTCGTTCTGATTGCCCATCAGTCTGAGGATGAAATTATGTGCTGAAATTTAGTTTAGTACCCAAGTCTTCTTGTAATTTACTCCAAAATCTCGATGTAAACCTTGGATCTCGATCCAAAATAATAGATGTTGGAACCCCGTGTAGTCTTACAATCTCAAACATATATAATTCTGCTAACTTCTCAAGTGAAAAGTATGTTTTGAACGAAATAAAATGTGCTAACTTAGTCAATCTATCCACAATCACCCAAATCGAATCTTTCTTTCTCGAAGTCATAGGTAACCCAGATACAAAATCCATCGTGACATACTCCTATTTCCACTCAGAAATCATAACAGGTTGTAACAAAACCCATTGGTATTTGATGTTTCGCTTTGACTTGCTGACAAATCAGACACTTTGTTACAAATTCACAGATTTCTCATTTCATACTCGGCCACCAACACATCCGTTTCAAATCATAATACATTTTTGTACTTCCCGGATAAATAGAGTACATGCTATTGTGAGCTTCAAAAAGAATATCATTTTTCAAGTCTGAATTATTCGGAACACAAATTTTGTTATGATGATACAACATATCGCTATCATCAATGCTAAACCCTGAACTAAGATTGTCTTGTACCATCTATCGTTCAACACTAATTTTGGATCTTCATCTTGTAACTCTCAAATCTGCTGAAGGAATACAGAATTTGCTTTCAACTCTACTAATACGGAACCATCTTCATGAAGAGATAAATGAGCGTTTATCGCCCGAAGTGCAAATAATGACGATTTTTGACTAAGTGCATCTGTAACCACATTAGCTTTCCCCGGGTAGTAGTCAATAATCAGATCATAATCTTTCAGTAACTCTAACCACCATCTCTGTCTTAAATTCAGTTCTTTCTAATTCATCAAATACTTAAAACTCTTATGATCTGTATACACATAACACTTCTCACTGTGAAAGTAGTGTCTCCAAATTTTCAAAGCAAAAATGATTGCAGCCAATTCAAGATCATGTGTAAGATAATCCTTCTCATGTGGCTTTAATTTTTGAGAAGCATAGGCTACTAATTTCCCTGAAAGCATCAATACACAACCCAAACCATTTAGAGATGCGTCACTGTGAACAACATACGGTACACCCAGTTTTGGCTGAGCCAAAACTAGAGCTTCTGTTAACATTTTCTTTAACTGATCAAAGCTCTGCTGACACTCATTAGACCAAAAAAATTCAACATTTTTCTTTAGTAGTCGAGTCATCAGTAATGCAATCATTAAAAAGTTCTGGACAAAACAGCAGTAATATCCTGTTAAACCTAGAAAACTTCGCACTTTTGTTATATTCTTCAAAATTTTCTAATCCACCACTGTAGATACTTTGCTTGGGTTTACTCGAATCCCTTCAACTGACACAATATGACTCAAAAATCTGACCTCATGAAGCCAAAATTCACATTTGCTAAATTTTGCATACAATAGTTTCTCTCTCAAAGTCTGTAGCAGAATTCTCAAATGTTGTGCATGCTCAAATTCTGTCTTAAAATAGATCAGTATATCATTAATAAACACAACTACAATCTATCCAAATATGGTTGAAAAATCTGATTCGTTAAATCTGATTCATTAAATCTATAAAAGCAGCAGGAGCATTAGTCAAACCAAAAGGCATTAGCAAAAACTCATAATGACCATACCAAGTTCTGAAAGCAGTTTTCGGCACATCACATTCTTTAACTTTCAACTGATAATACTCGGATCTGAGGTCTATCTTCGAAAATAGTGCAGCACCTTTCAGTTGGTCAAACAAATCATCAATATGAGGCAAATGATATTTGTTCTTGATTGTAACCTTGTTCAGCTGTCTGTAATCTATACACAACTCAAAAAGCCATCTTTATTTTTCACAAATAAGACAGGTGCACCCCAAGGAGACATACTCGGTCTGATGAACCCTTTGTCTAGTAACTCTTACAATTGTGTCTTTAATTCTTTTAACTCAGCTAATGCCATTCTATATGGTGTTACTGGTATCGGAGATATTCCCGAAATCACATCAATCACAAATTCAACTTCACGATCAGGTGGTAAACTTGGCAATTCCTTAGGAAACACGTTAGTAAACTTATTAACCGTGGGTAGATATTCTAACTTCAATTCAGAACCTTGAGTATCAAGAATGTAGGCTAAAATGCCTTATTACCTTTTCGCATTAATCACTGAGCTAAAAAAGCTGAAATAATCCTGACTATTTCTTTCAGATTTGCAAACTCAACAGTAATCATTTTTCCTGTCTAACATTTCAGATCAATCCTTTTTTCTCTACAATTTATTATGGCATCATGCTTCGTCAACCAATCAATTCCTAATATAATATCAAATTCCCGAAAATGTAGTAACATTAAATCAGTAGGGAATTCATAGCCTTTTACTTTTAGTGGGCAATCACGACACACTAAATTTACTATTACACTTTGGCCTAATAGATTAGTGACTTGAACATCATAATTTGTAAGTTCAACAGACAATTTCTTTTCTAATGCTAATGCAGTGCAAACATAAGAATGTGTAGTCCCAGGGCCAATCAATGCATACACAGTAACATCAAAAAGATAGAATGTACCAGCAATTACGTCTAGAGCTGTAGCTTCCTCTCTCGCTCGAATAACATAAGTACGTGCAGGTGCCCTAGCCTCTGACCGAGCAGCCGAATCTCTCATACCCAAACGAGCAGTCCCAATAGCATTGCTTTGGCTTGAATGTTACTTCTTTGAGAAGTGGCTAATTGCTTTTCTTTTTGTTCTCCCTCCTCTTTTAGTAATTGAGGATAGTCTCGAATAAAATGATCAGTGGCCCTACACTTATAATAAGCTTCTATCTTGCCTCTACATTCACCAAAGTGATTTTTCTCACAATACTTGCATTTAGGCCTAGAAGCATTCTGTACAGTACCCACACTAGTTGTAGGTTTAATAATTACCCCGAAATCTTGTTGAGTCGTCTTATTCTTACTTAATCGTTCCAGCATTGAGGTGGATCGACAAAAATCATCTCTAGACTTTTTTTGTCGAAAATGTTGAAAATGATTTGGAAGAGCTTCTCTTGTAAAATTCTTTATTCCTTCTTTCACATTGAAATTTTCTATTGTACACCTATTCCATTTTTTGAGCACGATCTGACAGAACAACAAATTTCCTTATTTCAGTGCCCTCAATCATCATTGTGATTTTATCATTCAGTCCTTCCTCAAACTGAATACACATTTCTTCTTCAGTTGGTACAATTTCTCCAGCATATCTGCTGAAGTATACAAATTCCCTCTCATATTCGGCTACTGACAGTTTCCCTTTCATAAGTAAAGAAATTCCCTCTTCTTTTTATCTAAATATCTTTTACCGACATATTTTTTTTAAATTCACTCTGGAAAATTCCTAAGTGATTTTCTCTTTCGGCACTACGGCCACTATAGTCATCCACCAATTATAAGCTTCTTCTTTTAGTAGCGATATCGTACATCTCAAATAATCTTCGGAAAAACAGGCCATTTCTTCAAAAACTCTTACTATATTCTGAAGCCAATACTCATTTTTGACGGGTCATCATCTGACCTACCTCGAAATTCTTCAGCCCCAAAATTTTTGAGTTTTTTTATAGGAGTACGCTTACTAGATTCAATTACTAGAGGAGGTGGAGGTACAACTGGGGGCACTTCGGATGGTATAGTAGAGAGAGAAGAATGTTGAACCCGATTTCTCTCTTGCATAAATTCATTAAACCATTGATTCATAAACCCATAAAACATATTTTTAAGTTCTTGTTCTTGAGCTGGAGGAATTGGGACGTTACTATTTGTCCCGTATTCAGATGTCTGTACTCTACTATTAGCCTCATCATGTTCAGCATGTTCGGATCTATCTGACATCATTACAATCTATAAGAAAAATAATGTTAGATCGAATCATACAGATTACACTATATAATGTTAGATCGAATCATACAGATTACACTATCACAGATTTATATGGCATGTATTTCTAGACACTTTACACACTACATTTGTTCCGGGAATCGGCTAAACTGAAGCTCTAATACCAATAAATGTAACACTCTCAACCCCTATTCGTCACTAGAACAGGGATACAAAGCATTACCAAATCTTACGGATTAAATACGAACATTTTATAATATTTAATGAGCATATTTGAAAACAATCACCATTTATACTTATTGTCCCTTATATGGGCCCTCAAAGCCCAAAATACACATTAAAATCAAATCAGGACTGCACTAGAAACCTAAAAAATCTTTCGTGAAATTTTAAAATTTTTCTAAGTTGCGGAGGTCACACACTCGTGTGACCAGGCTATGTGACTCACAGAGCCATGTGACACATCCGTGCCTTAGGCTGTGTGGCACTTGCAATAGAGCACACAGTCGTGTCCCTAACCCGTGTAACTCTCTGACTTGCAAAACATTTAAGAGTAGGGGTCACACGGCCAACCACATGCCTGTGTGCTAGGCCGGGTTCAAATACTTGGGCATTCTATTTTGAAATTTCAAGGTGCAAGGGACAAACGACCAGACCACTACTCATGTACCCGGCCATGTGTCACATACGACTGAGACACTCGCCCATGTCTCTGCCCGTGTGGACGAAAATAGGTCATTTTAAGGCCACTTTTCTCACCTTTTTGAGATATCAACCTACATACAACACTCTCATATACCAATGTCTCAACCAAACAATCAAACTAACCAAAACACATTCTCAATATGACATAACATCACCAACACTTCATTTACTTATACTTACCTATTTAACTCCATACATAAAGTTATCAAGTACTATTACTATCTACTTACCATTAAACATTTAAGATTTCTAACTATGTTTCAATCTATTTCATTTGTTAAACCAACCCTATACATGCCATATAAATCAAAATTTACATTGCAAAAACTACCGGATTAATTTGGATAGTGTGGCTTGATGTGTTAATCCAATCCACTGACTTCACGTTAATCTACAGAGAACATTAAACAACATGAGTAAGCTTAATGAAGCTTAGTAAATTTATAGGCTTTAAATATAAATCTTACCGTACATGCTAAATAATTCATTTAGATTAAGAATTTCATAACACTTTCTGCCAACCACAACTTCGATTGATGAACTCACATAATTGAGCTCCACATTAATCTCTATAAAACTTACCAATCCTTGTCAAATTAGAGAACGTCTTATAGATATGAGTATATCGTTTTCTTGAAGCCATAGTCCAACTATGGTCTTACACAATTGCCATAGCCCTGCCATGGTCTTACACTCATAATGCCATAACCTAGTTATGGTCTTATCATCAAGATGCCATAGCCCAGCTATGGTCTTACGCGTATACATTTACTATCATGGTCCAACCATAGTCTTACGTTTAATGTGCCATAACCCAGTTATGGTCTTATCATCAGGATGCCACAGCCCAGCTATGGTTTTACATGTATACATTTACTACTATGGTCCAACCATGGTTTTATCCTTCAATTCATCTTGTGTCACAGAACGATCGTACTCAATCCTGCGTTCCACTTAACTTGAATTTTCAATTCAATTTCCATATTTTTACAATAATCATATTTCAATAACAAACATCATTCCTAAATTATCAATTAATCATGAAAGTTCAACCATATGAACTTATCTAGACCAACTTGTAGAATTTGTTGTAATTCAGGGGCTATTCAGCTAATTTCCCTTTTTCACGATTTTCTTCGGGTTCTTGATCTATAATATAAAATTATTCATTCATTAGCATCTAATTCAATTCTAATTAACTTCACAATTTATACCCTTCAATTTTTGAAATTACATATTTACCCCAACTTTTATAGATTTTACAATTTAGTCCCTTATCAATTTTCCCACCAAATAAGTTAATTTTTCTCAATTAACAATTTATTTCATTATTCTATTCTAAACTATTTTATAGCCTTTGATTCATAGAAATCTAACAGCAAACCCTAATTCTTTTATTTTCACAATTTAGTCCTAATAATCAATTTCTATTGAAATTACTTGATAAAATCATCATATAATAAAATTAAAGCTTTAAATCCATATCAATTCATCATAAACTTCCAGCACTCATCAATGGTAACTTTCAAAATCACCCACAAAATCAAAAGCTAATCAACTAAATAGTTGGACCTAATTGTAAAAGTCTCAAAAACACCAAAATTTCAAGAAGAAAACAAAAATTGAACTCACATGTAGTAAAAATATAAAAAACCAGCTTCTGGAGGACCTCCTATAGCTGTTTTTGGCTGAAGATTGATGAAGAAATGTCTAGATTCAATTTGGTCACTTATTTTTATTTTTACTAATTTCTCAAATGGCCATTTTCCCCCTAAGTCATAAAATTTCAAGATTTTTCTCTGCACAAACCGTTTCAGCCTTCTAAAAATGTGTAATTGTCTTTTTGGTCCTCCCTTACTTACCACTTAAGCTATTTAATCATTTTAATAAGTTTTGCACCTTTTTCAATTTAGTCCTTTTTAATTAATTAGCTATCAAAAAGTTAAAATTTTCTAACAAAATTTTAATAGTAACCTATTGAAACTTTGTAAATATTTATAAAAATATTTACGGATCGATTTATGAAATCGAGGCCTCGATTCCTCGTTTTCAACCTAATTTACGTAATAAATTCTTTTAAATCACAATTTTACTAATTTAAAAGTTTCCTAAAGTCATACTTGACTCATAAATAATAATTAAATATTAAAATTTTCAAACTAACTCGTCAAATTTAGTGGTCTCGTACTACTGTTTCTGATACTATTGAAAATTGGACTGTTACAATAAGAGCTAATAACTATTTGTCCTTTTCACTACTAAAAATAGTTTAGGGAGAACTGAGTAAAATATAGTAAGAATATCAAATTCTATAGAAAACTTTTACATTCTTTTGTGTGTCTTACAAATGAATTTTGAATATTATTTATAAGAGTTCTCACATCTCTTTTTTTTTTATTTAATTTTGATGTCTCTTCATTGAAACAAAACTATCATATATATATTATATCTTAATAATAAACATATTATTCAATATATATATAATCAGATAATTACACTCAATGTTAATCTAATAATAAAAAGACATAACTGATCACTTTTAATCATCAATTATAATATTTAGATTACTAATAACATTTCACTCCTAACTATTTAAGCATTATAAATATTTTGAAAATGTTGAAACTAGGGCTGAGCACAAAAAACTTGACCAAATTGAAAATCGGCTCAAATTGAAGCATTTGGATGGTTTATGGAATGTAAGTTCAAAAATCGTAGATACCTGAAATCGAACTGAATTCTATTTTTTATTTAATACATAATTATTTTAATTTTTTATGATATAAAAATAAATATTTTATATTTAAAATAGTAAAAATAAATTAAAAGTTATTGAAAAAATTATTTTTTTAAATATTTATGAAAAAAATCTTGAAATTTTGTCAAATAATATTCAAAAGCCATAAAATAAAGCTCATATTATCAAAATAAATGTAAAAAATCAAAACAAAAAATTAATTTAAAAAACCGAGAACCATATCATCCGAATCGAATGGTGATGGACGAGTCAAAAAATTAAAAAAAATCTAATCGAACTAAACCAAAATTACCCCTAATTAAATGAAATTGTTTCCATTTTATAACATGCTTGATCATTGTACTCATTTTTAAAATATAAACATCGAAATAGATATAGCACAACAACCTGGACAGTACTTTCACTTATATTTTGATATTTAATTATGAAATGAGAAATTTATTTGAAATGAACAGTTTTTAAAAAGAAGATCATTTATTTTACTTCTTTTACATCGATTTGTTATTCAAATTATTTAAATTTTAAAATTCAAATCGACTCGAACTTGAATAATTTGATTTAATTAACTTGAAATTTAATTTTTTTCGATTTTTTCAAATTAAGTCGAGTTTTGCTCACTCTTAAGGTTGATATCATAAGTCAACCAAATCTTAATTTAATTAAAAAATATTTAAAAACTCATTACTTTAACAAAATAATATTTATTAATATGAAAAAAGTTTATAAAATATTACTATGACAATATTTGAACTAATTATACCCCTCCCGACCTGAACATGTGTCAACATGATAGGCAGCTTGAGAAATGCTTGTGATGTCCTTTGACTTTCACTCGAAAGCCTTGACAATCAATCCCTCAAATCTTCATTATCCATCCGGTGCTTGGTCCGGTAGAAGACCTAGTTACCCACTTCCTCTTGAAAGGCGTAAGCCACCCACTCTCATATCCACTTGCTTGACAAGCTTTTTTTATAGTAACCCGCTTTTTAGGTGCAAGCATTCAAATATGAACACACCCTCAAAATTGTTGAACCCCACTTGGCATAATGATCTTGTTGATTGAATAAGTAATACAATAGGTCCTCACGATACATGTCCTTCATGTATTTTATTATGACAACTTTTTCTATAACAACTCGTCACATTATGTTAGTAGACAAAATGATATCCCTTATAAGTATTTTCTTAACAATGAAGAAGAGATCAAACTTGAAAAAATTATAAATAACCTCTACAAAATTACCCTTAGAAATCTCATTCTCCTCATCAAACAATTTTTCCTGTCCTCCTGTTATTTCTATTACTCCACCTCTTTAAGTGAATCCAACTCTTAAAAACTCACTCTATATTTCTTTATGCAGATTATATCAACAAAACTTGAAGTACATAATCATTCGATGGAATGGGTGAAATTTATTACTAAATCTAAAAGAAAATACGTAGAAACAGTTATAAATAAATGAAAGGAAAGTGGGAGGAAAAATGATATAATCTGGTAGCACCGTCATTAATAGGTCGAACACTATCGCTCATATTAATGTCTCCTGCGTGAGACTGCTGGCTGAGTCTCCATATTTCGAAGTCTTGGAGTCGCCGCCATTAATATGAAGGAGGGTAGGTCACTCCCAATATTTACTCCATTATAGGTAGGGTGAGGGTCCACCATCACCTACACACCCTTCTGCCACCTCTTTAATGTTTATCCACGCGGCCCAACAACCTCCACTTCATCATCCTTTTTTGCATGAATTTCCTCTCTCCGGTAAAACAAAACCCACCATGCTATAACCAAGCACCTCATTCAATTCATATGTAATTGTGCGGTAATCTTTTTCTAGAAGTAAATATTGGGTACAACACCAATATATAATAACGAACTTTCTCAAAAGAATAATAATGTCAAATTAACTATTTATGAATATTTGAAATCAAATAGTTGAAGTGGAATCATGGTTACAAGTTTTAGATGGTAGTTTGAATCCTCAAGTACCTTTTTCATAAATAATATTATGTAGGATGTTAATATATCTTTTATGAGTTATTAAAAATTTTCTATAAAATTAAGAGACAAAACTCTAAACAAGGACAATACTTTTTATTAAAGAATTCATCAATTCTTAAGCAAACAATATTTTAAAAAAAAATTCTAAAAAAAATTTCAACCTCCTTTCAACAATAATTATTCAATTTAGTATTATAATTTGAATATATGAATTCATTTTAAATTTGCATTCAATGAGTTCCATTGGTTCAATTCAAATCTATTTATTGATTATATATTCTAATTTTTAAATAACTATGCAAATTCAAACTGAAATATTAATAAGTTCTAACCATGCCCTCCGTATACATATTTTTCTCACATTTGAAAATAATCCCTCAATTTTCACCTTTTTTTCGGATTTTTAATTAAAAAAAATATCACTTCACCAATTTATAAGCATACGAAAGTCATGTAAGCAAATAAAATTGTTGACATGACTAACTTATGAAGGAAATAAGTTATTTGAAAGTAAATTTATTTGGGCAAACAGATAAGTATCTATTTTGTTATTTGGCTATAGTTCTGCTTTTAATCTTCATATTTTAGTTAAATTACTTTATTTTTAAGGCATAATAATTTATTTTGCCTTCTAATTTTATAAGAAAATTATTTTAGTTCTCTATTTATTTTATCGTCTCTTTTAACCATTGAACTTGCATTGTTTATTAAATTACCTCAAAATGAATAGAAAAATTAACATTTGTTAGCATTATTGACGTGGCATCCATCTCACAATCCACATTTATGCCACGTTAGTAAAGTTAACGGACGTTGGGTGATTTAATAAACAACGCAAATTTAAAAGTTAAAAAGATTAAAAAAAATTAAATGAAAGGCTAAAATAATTTTTTTATAAAGTTGAAGAGCCAAATAAATTATTACGCCTATTTTTAAAGAAAAAGTTAGTTGAAGTATTAAAATTTCTATGACATTAACGTGATAGCTCGAATAAAAATTAGAGAACTAAAATGATCAAAAATATTAAGTCAAAATAATAAAAAGGACCAACTTTAGACTCTAAAATTATCATTATGCCAATTTATTTGCTTATTTGACTCTTTATGCTTATAATATTGACCACATGAGATTTTTTTTATATATATAATATCTTGATTTGAATGGGATTGTAATTAAAAATTTTTATCAGACAAGGTAAAATTGTATTATCTCATTTTCACCCCTTTAGGCCTAAATTTTAAACTAAAAGTGAAAAATTAAATATTTTAGATGTGGAAAAAGTAAAAAGATTTAATTAGATGTATTACAAAATATAGATATGGTAGACATATTTTCCTTTTTCTTTCTCATTTTAAGGAAACAAAATCACACTTAGTACTTACGATTACGAATCGCAGCATAAAACTGCAGAAAAGCAGCTTGCAAAACTGTAATTTTCCCTTTTTGACCAAATGGAAAACGGTAATTTGATAAAAAGTAAAAAGCGATAATTTTATAACTTTCACAATATCTGCAGTGAAATGTCAACGATTTACCGCGCTTAACGGTTGTAATTGACTGTGCCCATATCAGCAAGCTTCCTCGACCTATTAGCGGAAAACCCCGCTGCGGTGGCTAGCTGGGGTTTCATTGTCGGCCTACCATCGCCGGTAAATGATATGTCAGGCGGCAAACCGCCCTTCTGGTTCCAGTGCCGGTTCGGACTCGCCCTCACCAGCGGGCTCATGCAAAAGGCTAATCCCGATACGCTCTTTACCCCGCTCCTCGCCGCCGTCGGTGTCCTCTTCCACCGTGGGGAAGCTTCTGGCGAGAGTCCCGATGGTAATCGATCACACCCATCTCCCGTATCTGCTACAATCACCGGCGACATTCCTCGATCTGTGATCCTGTATGATTTCCTATCCCCGGTACTGAATTGGCCGAATTCTTCTACATGAGTTGTCCTCGAAAATTGCTGCTTTTTTCGACGAACAGCAAAGAATGCCGAGAACCAAGACGGAGATGACGACGACGAGGACGGTTCATCTGACAAGTCCCGACGATAACGAACGTTAGGATCCGAATTAAATTTCTCGGATCTCGACCTGAACAGATTCGAAAAAAGCGAGACCCTGTATTTCTTCTTGAATGATCTGGCCGCTTCGAAATCCCCGTTGGTCGTGGCTCCGTAGGCAGGACCCGCCTGAGGAGTGCTGTAGAATCGCTGGTGGTGGATCCAATTGTTACAGTCGTCGTCAAATTTCCGTCGACTGACGTAAGGAGAAACGGACCGAGGGAAAACCAACGGCGGAGGGTCAGGTTTCCGACGACTCTCAGCAGCGCGTGCTAATTGAGCCTGAGCCTGAGCCTGAGCCTGAGCGGCGACGACCGCAAGAAGACGCTCCCGGAGACAAATGGCGCAGACGCCGACGCTGCTACTGAGGTCAGTTAAATGTTCCTTACACCTCATTTACTTAAAAACGCAAAACCCTTAGCTTATTAACTTGTCTTCCGTGATATCATCTATAAAGAGAAAATGTTGATTGCATGAGTGGGTTGTTGCTGTAAAACGAAGGAAGGTACCTGATGAAGAAATTAAAAAAAGGGAAAACAGTGTCCTTTTCTCAGTTTTAGTAAAACAGAGGAGAAATAATTAATGAAAAACAGAGAGAGAAAGCTTGGTGTTTGGGGTTTCACGTAAGAGAAAAGAAGAGTAAATGTTGGGTTGTTCTTCATATTTGGTATCTATCTCTGTCTATATAACTAGCTTCATTAATAAACATGGTGTTAGTAGGAGATGGGATTTATGGTAGGTGTTGGTTCTTGTTACCAAATGTATCGAGGGGGCTCGCCGCCCTGCATCTTCTTAAAACTGCAAATTAGTAATTGCCTGCCTCCAACTTAAATGGTATATTTATGGTTTAATCTATTTTACTCAAATTTGAAATTTAATTTTTATATTTTAATTTAATTGGATTTGATCTACTTATTTTTACAGTATGATTAACTAATATTATTTTTTATGCTCAAAATTAGGATTTAATTTCCATATTTTAATTTGACTAAATTTGATTATTCTCTTTTGGTATGTTGAATATGTCCGTGTTATTGTTAAAAGTAATGAAATGATTTTTCTTCAAATCAGTTTAAGTTGCTAGTTGACATGTAAATTTATTATTTAATTAAATATGGTTTATTGAATTCTTATGTATCCCTAACTGTGATCATGATCAAATAATAGTAAAAAAAAATATAAACATCATCACTTTAATGATAACAGTGACATTACATAGGTAAAGGGACCGAATTATGCCAAATTAAAGTAGATAGGTTAAAATCTAAATTTCAGCCTAGTAAAGGGGCTCAAACCATAAATTATCAAACTTATATATTTTGTACATTTCTATTGGTAATAGGATTAGCTGATACTTAATAATTACACTACAAGATTTGTTGGCTTTTCAGCTTTATTTTGAATCCTCAAAACTTATGCAGCCTTAGTGCTTTGCTTTTGGGTTTAGGGTTCATCATTATGGTCCAAATACATAAAAGATATCAGTAAAAGGGTAATGCCAACACCCAATGGATTCTGAGGAAACAAAGATCCAATCAATCCATGTTAACACGCTTAATTAGGGTTAGTGCTTTGATGTAAGAAAAAGGAAAGGTCAATGTGGAAATAATTTCAATTAAGAAAGAATCAAGTAAATCTTGGGCGATATTCAATGATAGAAATGAAAGTGGTGCCTTCATTTCACATACAATAGAAAACGGTACTAGGAGTGACGAATAAAAAAAAAGTGTGAGAGCAGTGTTGATGGGACTAAAAAAGGGGGCAACTAGGGCTAATTAGGGCAGGCATCAAGAGCTAATTGAGCATCCCACTTTGTAATTAGGCAGCTTGTTGGCATATAAACAAACCAAAAGTGATGTGAATAGCTTCTAAAAGACCCTTAAATTAATAAAAATAGATACAATTAATCCTCTGGGCCCGGTAAGCTTGGCCACATAAGTGTTATCCCAGCATCTCCATTGCTGAAACTCCAACCGTTGGATATATTGACATGATATTGAGCAGTTGAGGCGCCTAAAATTACTATTTTGCCATAACATAATTTATTGTAATGTTTGAAATTTTTACAAACAAAATTCCTATAGAGGAATATTGTTATTTTGAATGAAGAAAAGAAAAAGAAGGTAATGATGTAAAAGCAAGTGGTTGGTGTGATTATCAAACAATGAATCCAAAACCAATCCAACACGGCAAAAACTTGAATTTGTTTGGACAAATTCACGTTGAAAACATGATGGACGTGGTTTTGTTTGGAACAATGTATTGTAGCTTTCGTTATTTATTCTGGTGGGAGATAATGGTGAAAGTAAATAGGTGGCAATCAAATTCACAAATCTACTTCCTAATTTCCTATTTGCTCAATAAACATCTTTTATTATCAGTGGGAAATTCAAACACGTATATTTACCTTTTTAATTTAAACATTTTAATCATGATTTACACAAACATATAAATATCAATAAAAATATTTTCAAATTTTAAATATTTTAATAGTTATAATAAATTTAAATATGTTTAAAATTTTATCTTATATAACATCTTCTTCTCTTAAATATTATGTAATTTTTCTTAATTTTTATTCTTTGCATCCGTAAACCTAATTGAACAATGAGATAAAATTATCATAATTTCTAGATTTGTGATTGTCCCTTTATTATTTGATCAACTCAATTAGTTAAACTATTTTAAACAAAAATTTAACTAATATTTACAAAATTAAATTAATTACAATATGAATTTATTTTTTAATATGATATTATAAAAATAGTAGACATACCCTTTTGAGAACATAATATATATCAATTGTTATATAATTAAATTGTGATTATATAATAATCATTATAATATTATAAATATTACAGTGTGCATTCTTCTATTAATGACATGCAACTTAAACCTTAAACATGTAACTAATCTTATGGTATACTATAATATGTACAATTAGTATTATATGATTAAGGTATATATATATATATATTATAATAACATAATTGTATATAGGATTACACATCAAATTTCATTTGGTATGTCGGTTGGAAATAACATCGCTATATGTAAAATTCTACCGAATTGGCAAAAACTCTTTACTAATAAAGAAGGTAAGAAAAGAGAAACAAATGAAGAAGAGTGATTTATTTGAACTAAAGATTGACTAGTAAAAAAAAATATTTTCTGTAGAAAAGAGTCTAGTTGATGCAACAAAAAAGTCTAGCCTATATACAATTATTTACATATTTAAGGTTTAGATTTCATATCGTTGATCGAAGAATACACATTGTAATATGGAAATTTTTTGTTATGTAACAGTGACCATGTACAATTTAATCAATTTTTTATTATGTAAATCAAAACAGTTGGGTGAATAAATTTGAAATATATGAAACTTACAGGGATTGAGAATAGTATTAGACCAATAAGAAATAAGTTGTTGGATTATTTTCTGAAAAAAGGTAAGTGAAGTCATTATATTTCTTGGCCTTTTGTAAGAAGAAGAAGCAGCTTTGAAGCAACCCAACTTTCAATTTCTTTATAGATAGTGCTAGAATCCCCTCTTTTTTTGGAAAAATATTGCAATTTTTCTCAAAACCCAAAACAAAAGAGCAAAGCCCAATGTCACTTATCTTTCAGAATTAGAGGTAAAACATCGTTTAATCTCACCGCTTTTTTTATTATTATTTTAAGACTAAACGAATCTTTTTTGCTATTGTTGATTCGTCAATTTTCTTCCATTGTTTATGCTAAAGCGTATGTAATTTATTAGTAAGTTACTTTTTTCTTTTTTTTTTTGTTCTTTAAGAATAAATCTTGCCCAGAAAGCTCGTCTTTTGGTGCTGTGTGTATAAATATTTCATTTCGTTCATGAATTTAAGGTCCTAAGTTAGTAAAAAGTAGACAGTTTTATACATGGTTATGGTTATGTTCTACGTTTGGTTTGATTACTTTTGTTTCTCTTAATCAAGATCAACCCATAGGGTAAAGTTAACTTTTTTGCTAAGATATTTGCTTTTTTGCTGACAATCACAGAGCCAAGTTTATAAGCATGGAAGTCATCTCATACAATTCCCCTCGATGCTGTAATTTAAATCGGAGATTAGTGGTAAAGAAAAGTTCAAGTAGACAGCAAGTAAAGATCCCTTTGTATAGAAAACACAGAATTTTATGTACTATCGTTCAATTTAGAAGTGGGTCACTGGGTTTACCTAATAAACATCACCTGTTTTTGAAGAATGTTTATCATGGGAAATGTTCAAGGCCATTCAAGGCTCTTGAAGGGTTTAACAATGTTGATTCAAAGGTCTTGAGTGGGAATTATAATGGTTATGTGATTGGCAGTGAAGATGAGATGGGGAGGATGTCAGAAACTGGGGAATCAGTAACCAAAGTGTTGATTCCAGGGTTGCCTGACGAGTCCAACGGTGAATGTGGTGCTCGAATAAGCAGTTGTTTCTGGCAGTGGAAACCCAAATTCAACGTTCATTACGAGAAATCGGGTGCTGAAAACGTGAATTCTCCGCCGCTGCTCTTCCTTCCTGGTTTTGGTGTTGGGTCTTTCCATTATGAAAATCAACTGAAGGATTTAGGCCGTGAGTATAGGGTATGGGCGATCGACTTTCTCGGGCAAGGCATGTCATTGCCTTTTGAAGATCCCACTTCCCCTTCCAGGGAGGAGGGTATCACTGAAGGGAAGGATTTTTTGTGGGGATTTGGGGATAAAACTGAACCATGGGCAAATGGTCTGGTTTACTCCATGGATTTATGGCGGGATCAGGTTCGCCATTTCGTAGAAGAGGTACAATTTACATGTTTACATACATGTCATTTATCTAGACTTTATGCATCTTTATTTAAGATGTTAATGGTGCGCATACACTACTTAATTGCTACATTTGCTTGCTGTTGTTTTAATTTGCTTGTTTCACCTGCTGAAGGGGAAGTCCTCCCCCTATAGACTTTGACAAAAAGATGGTTTAGCGAGGAAATCTTGTATTCTATCTAACGTGGCTTTAGGATTATGAATTTGATATCGTACAACTCTTTGGTTTGAGTTGAATGAAATGTAAAGACTGCAGTATTGACCTAAATTCTTTCTCTCACAGGTCATTGGTGAACCGGTTTACATTGTAGGGAACTCACTCGGAGGATTTGTTGCTCTATACTTTGCTGCATGCAATCCTCAATTAGTGAAGGGTGTTACACTACTTAATGCAACTCCTTTTTGGGGATTTTTTCCTAATCCAATAAAATCTCCGAGGCTAGCTAGGATATTTTCATGGTCCGGAACATTTCCTCTTCCCGAAAACATTAGGAAGCTGACGGAATTTGTGTAAGTTCTTTCTCCTTTTTATTTAGATGATACGGCCTTCTCACCATGTAATTGCCATTCCATCACCATTAAATGTTTAGCAATTGTTTTAAGAGTTTCAAAAAAAGCTTAAGGTCAGCTGCTGCACTTTCTTTACATCAAATCTCTTCTTGTTCTTAACTTCTTTTCGCACCTTTTGATTTCAGTTGGCAGAAAATAAGTGATCCTGAAAGTATCGCGGATGTACTTAGACAGGTTTATGCAGATCATTCTATAAATGTTGACAAAGTCTTTTCTCATATCCTTGAGACAACACAACACCCTGCTGCTGCAGCATCGTTTGCTTCAATTATGTTTGCTCCTCAAGGAGAGCTGTCTTTCAGGGAGGCTTTATCGGGGTATGTAGTATGAATAATTTTTTTACTGTTATAGCCAAATCGGACCATTCTATGTGGAAAGGTTACCAATCTGCTTCAAGTTATGGACTTTTGTGTTTATTTGTTACTTTTAGGTGTCATATGAACAACGTACCTATCTGTCTCATGTATGGAAAAGAAGACCCCTGGGTTAAGCCTGTCTGGGGACGTCAGGTGAAGAAGCAAGTTCCCGAAGCTCCATACTATGAGATCAGCCCAGCCGGTCACTGCCCTCATGATGAAGTTCCTGAGGTATATTTTTGTTGATAGGCTTCCTTTTCACATCTTATCGGCATGTAAAATCGGTCGAGTACTGTAAATTGTCTATTTTCCTTTAAATTTATGGTCCCTAAGCCATTGGATCGGAGCTTATTTGTCTTATGTTGTGCTATTTCATACAGGTGGTGAATTATTTGCTACGAGGATGGATAAAAAACCTGGAATCTGCCGGTGCAGTTGGATTGCCGTTGCTTGATGATATGGAAATCGAAAGCATTCAAAGTAACATCACTAGGGACTTGGAATTTGTGAGGGAAGGATCAAAGAAATCCGTGATGGTGAGATTTTTAGGATCCAAATTCTCACTTTGGAACTTGATAAAATCTTCCTTGAAATCTCGCTTTGGCAAGTTAGAAACAAAATCGCCATTGCCGGATCATATGTAAATTTCAGTGTATTTATGCTGACATAGGTGAATGGATGATCAATTAATTTTAATGTATGATAATGGTTTGTAATTTGTTTCCAAATTTCAAAGCAAATGCAGATTAATAGCATCTTCGAGAACAAAAACACATCTGAAACCTGTTTTTCAAGCTTCAGAAGATCGGTTTAGCTCATCCTTATTTAATTTTTATACCAACCTAACAGAACGCTTTCAATTGCCATGTTGAAGAAAGTATGGTTAAATCTAAATCAAAGTTAACAATTATGATATGTGTTTGATTATTCTATTTGCTAAGTCAGCTTTTAACTAAAAAGATTAATGTACCTATTTTTCAAGTAAAGAAAATAAAATGCAACCTAACTATTAATATAAAGGCCTTTATATTACATATAACATTATTAATTAGCACAATTATGATAAAAATAAATATTTTATTATTTCGACCTACCAAACTGAGTTACAAATATAAATGTAATTAATTAACCACAATTAGTATGTAGAGTAAATTAGTGGAACAATGCACAAAAGATAGTGTGTAGAAATAGTAGTTGATGGTTATGAACCAAAAAAGGTAGTATTTGGTGCCTATGAAAGTACAGGTAAAACTAATCAAACATAAGATGATAGTCTCACCCAAGCCAACATGTATAGTAAAGCACACACAATCCATGGCATAATTAGAGGTTAAATATTTCTTTGGGATTCCAATTTGGCGGGCTCTTAGCTCATCGCCACCATATCCCCAAAACATTTACATTTTTCATGTTTTGTTTTCCAAATCCCAAAACCCCTTTTTCCTTTGCTGTTCGATATTGAAAAAGAAAAAGTCTCCAACTTTACATGCATTCGCAGCTCACCGATGAAATTATAAAAGTTTCGAGTTTTGGGTTGTATTGCTTGTGAAGTCTCAAAATTTCTCTTCAATAATCAAGACCCAGAAAAAAGGACCATCTTTTTTTATGGGTTACCTTTCTTGCAAAGCAGAATCGGCAATCTCTGTAATCTCCGCCGCCAAAACGACCCAGAATTCGTCTTCAAAAGCTGCCGCCGCCGACAAGCAGGAAAAATCCATCAAGATCCAACAGTTTGATTACTGCGACCTTGAAGCAGCCACCAAGGGCTTCTCTGACCAAAGGCTTCTAGGCAAGGGTAGCCATGGTGCTGTCTACAAGGCTGTTCTCAGGGGACGTCACGTTGCCATCAAGAGACCGTCTTCGAGGAACCCAGAAACCAACCAAGAAGCCGATAACGAGATCGAAATCTTGTCAACGATTCGGAGTCCCAGATTGGTTAATCTTCTTGGCTTTTCTAATGACGCTAAACATCGGTTGTTGGTTGTTGAATTTATGAGTAATGGTACGTTGTATGATGTTCTTCACTCTAATTCTTCAAGGCCTTTGAATTGGGGTCGAAGAATTCGATTAGCTTTGCAAGTTGCCAAAGCCTTAGAGACACTTCACTCACAAAAACCTCCAATTATCCATAGGGATGTTAAATCTGCTAATGTGTTGATTGATAGGAATTTCAATGCAAGACTGGGTGATTTTGGGTTGGCACTTAGGTGTGGTGTTGATGATTACAGGCTTAGATCAACCCCACCAGCTGGTACCATTGGTTATCTTGATCCAGGTTATGTGACCCCTGATAATTTGAGTACAAAAACTGATGTTTTTAGCTTTGGCATCTTGTTGTTAGAGATTTTAAGTGGTAGGAAAGCTATTGATGTAGCACATTCACCACCTTCTATTGTTGATTGGGCAATCCCTCTTGTAAAGAAAGGGAATATTGTTGCTGTTTATGATCCAAGGATTTTACCTCCTAAGGATCCTATAGTTAGGAAGCAATTGGCTGTCATTGCAGCTAAATGTGTGAGGTCTTGTAGGGAGCGTCGCCCTGCAATGAAAGAGGTGGTCAGTTGGTTAACTGGGTTAAGCAAATTGGTTCCTTTACATTCATGGAATGGTTTCAACAATCCATGTATGATGGTGGAAACAATGGGGCGTCCGGTTGAATTTAGAAATGCCCAGGAGAACTTGGATGCAGTGCATGGTACGTTCGCTGCGAAGGACTCGCGCAGAGTCTATTCTGATTTAGGCTTTAGGAGTAACTTGATGGAACTTATGGGCATCACCAGCATTGATGGGGAGGCCAAAGCTTCTTCTAGCCATAGATTTGGTAACAAAAGCTATGGTAACCAAGTAAAGAGCCGACAAAAGAATGTTGGAAATGAGAAGGATGGTTTTGGTTTGAGGAGGAATCATTCAGATGGTGAAAGCTGTGAACTGTTTTCAGGGAAAGGCGACAGATTTTCTCGACCTGGTTTCAGTTCTCAGGCTGTAGGTGACATTTAGTTCATCATGAATTGTTTTTTTTTACATTGAAATGATTAGCAATGGAGAGTAAAAGTTCATGCTTTTTAGGTTCTCTTGGTTGCACCTCTACTTCATGTATATTTGTGGGTAACCTGTTCAACAACCAATCAACATTTTCAAGGTTCTTTAAATTGTTACCATCTTGGTGTGTATATGTTGATTAGGATATTGCTTATTGTCATTTTATACCCTTGTTTTTGCTGCAAAGCATAGATATGATGAAAATGCTATTAAATCCATAGATGAGGTGATTTCAAACTCACGAGTTAAATACTGATTTTGATATTTTTGTAATTTGAACATGATGTTACAGTAATTGAATAATATATTCAACAATTTGCTTATTTTTGTTATAATTTAAATGAAGTTGCCAAATTGACACTTATACTTTTTATGGAATTTTCATCCAAAGTATCTCTCATATACAAGGCTACCTACCTGCAAATGCAAGCTTGGAAGTGTATGAATGCATGATGATGGGGTTTTAGTTTTAAAAGCCAAAAATAGTTTGCTTTGAGGGTTCTTTTGTGGTCTTTGTGCCTTCCTGAAATAGCCAATGTTACCCAAAGCATACAGGGCAGCAAGAAAAACGACGTTAATAGCTAATATGATAAAAAAATAATTGATCCTGATGGGCCATTACATATTTAACCTTACTGATATTATTGTATGTCTTATCTCATTTCTGGAAAATCAAGAGCTATTAGTGTATTATTTTAATGGTGGGTCAACTTGGAAAAAGGGCTGCTCAAAGTGGGAATTTTGTATGGGAATGGGATCTTCTCAAAATCTACACAGCTCTCTCTCTCTCTCTCTCTCTTGTTTGGATGGTGAAATTTCCTAGCTGTCTCTTCAATTTATTTTTTATAAAGATATCTTCCGATTTCATGATTTGAGTATCATCGGGTTCATAGAGGATTAAAGTAATACATACAAGTCACTTAATAAAATTTTTAGAAGACTCCAACTTGTTGCTTGTTAAAGTGTTAAGGAATCATATTCAAACAGTATAATTATTTTTTTCTTTTTTGGGGGTGTAAACGAAAGAGGTGTGTACAAATGGAATAGTCAGTCAAGGAAGATGGTAGGAAACTGAAAATTTCAACATCAATCTCTCTCTTTCTGCCCAATTGACTGTAGTTTTTGAAATTAGTCCACTGAGAAAATGGGAAACCTTATTGCAAGTCAGAATTCCAATAAAGAAAGCAGGTGAAGCAAGGCTTCTAGAATCTAAGACCAACCCATAAATTTTAAGTCACAACTTGGACAACAAAAAAATATATTAACTTTAAAAGGACTTGTAAATACAATAAGAGGGTTCATTTGGTGTTTGCATAGAGGCATTAGGCACAAGCAGCCACCCAAAGTTAACTCTTAATGGTAGTAGTTTGGGGGCAAAACCCCTTCGATTGTGCTGACAAATAACAAAAAACCCAGTATTAAGACAAGAAGAAGATGATGACACAAAGCAAACAAATTTGGTTTCAAATGCCAAGACTTTTAGAGTAAGGGGCAATGTGTCTTTTAGTTGTTAGCAGGAAGCATGAAAATCTAATATTCCTTTTGCAAATATCAAAAGGTTATTTAGTTTTTACAGCTCAGGTAGGACTTGCATTTGGGGGTAATGTGGGTTTATTTTGCTTTTTCGAATATGCTCATCATTTGAGCTGATTATGTGTTGTACAGTTGTAATGCATGGTTCCGTTCCTTCCCTTTGAATGACTGGGTGAATGTGCCCACCTGCCCCTAACAATGGAAATTTCTTTGGGTTTTTTTTTATTTTTATACAGGGGTATTAAGAAAGACATAAAAAGAACCATCCCCATGGTCCATAGAAAATGAAACGTCCATTTCATTCATCATAAAAGAAGTAAACTGAACTGGATTCTTCTTTTCATGCTTTCTTCCATCACCTGCAACTATTTGCAATAATTAGAGGTCCGATATTTCTAGATAAACCTTAGTTTATGTTATTTACTTTCTTACCCCCACCAAACAAAACATCTTCTTCTTCTAATCTCTTAATTTCGTTTTTGAATTTCAGCAAAATTCCAAGGTAAGTTGTTGAAAGAGAAATTATTTTAAGAATCTAAAAATCTTAAAACAAAAAGTGAAACTTCCTGATTATTGCAAATAGTTAACGTGTCTGTCTAGTGTTCTTTCCAAATTGTGGAAAATGTCAAACAAAAGGGCCACTTTCTCAAGACACGACACTATTCTTCTACTGTAACTGTCTTTTAGGTGATTGAACCCCCCCCCCCTTGTTTTTTCCAACGAATTTGATGCTATAGATTTAAGAGTTCCATTTTTGGTTTTCGGATTACAACCAGATGGACGACCAACCATTTTATTGTTTATTTCATTTTTGTTCGATTTTTTTTTATTTCTTAAGATATCTACTGAAACGAGTTCAGTAATTAATCTTTTACATTTTATAGATCCATTAAGGGAATAGATATTAACTTATTCTCATTCATTTGTATGATTTTTATGAATTTATAAAAAAATACTTTTTAATTGACTGAATAAATGAATGAAAAAAATATGATTTTTAGAAATTATAATTTCAGCACCACATCCAACAATTTCAAAAGATTTATGTAATTTTTGTATTAATCGTTAGTATTTTACGTTTGTTTTAAGAACTTATCAAAACAACTAGATATTGGATTGTACCTATTACATTCTATAAAAAGCATTTTGTACCATACTTCAAAAAAGTATTTCGAATTTCGAATTCTAAAAATATATCTTTGATTTATTTTCTTACATTTTCTTATACAAACATAAGATTTCTTTAGATTACTTCAAATTGATATTAAAGCTCTTTTATATATATATATATATATATATGTTACACGATCCGCTATAGTATAAATATAAAAAAATTATTAATCTATTATTAATTATTTATTATTATAAATGCTACAGTTGTCATTGATCAAGAAGGAAATTCAAAAGAAATTTGAATTTTTGGTGCGATCTCCCGAGAATTGAGACATTTAAATTTCACTAAAATAGTTTCATTAGCTCTCGAGATATTATAAGACGAGACCCAAGTATAATTATAGTATTTAGAGTACTTAAATGGCATAGATTAATTAGTAGATTGCATCTCACATATATACCTTTACTAAGTAAAAAAAAAAAAAGAACACGTTGATTATATCAAAATTCGGGAACAACAAAAATTTTAGTTTACCATGGGTAAGAACACTATTGCTGGCATAATAACCTCTATACAAAATAGCAAAGGCTAGAGTAGACTATATTAATGACAAGTAAATCCTTTGTATGTAAAAAATCTCGATATATTTTTGGGATAAAGGTGATCATAAGGCCTAAGACAACCGATAAAGCACTTTATCACAATCAACTTTGTACGCCTACTTGGACATTAAGCATTTACCTATAAAAATGAAATTTCTTAGAATGTATAATTGCAACTCTGAAAACCGATATCGGATAATTTTTTTTCTTACATATGGAACGGAATAACATATAGGTTTATTTTAAACAGACTATTTCTATTTTCTTTATTGAGATGCTTCCTCAACCCTTTCCAAGATATAATCGAATAGTTTTGTTCTTGAATCAGTTGAACATTGGATTCAAATATAGTGAGAATTTTTATTTTAGATCAGATTGATCCTGTCAGATTTTATTTTAAATAATAAAAATTAAATATAAATATTGATATTTTATTAACAATTAAATAGTAAAATAGATCATTAAGGGGAGCTTAATTTGTACTTGACAACTCTTTTAAAACTAAACCATGGGTAATAAGCTGATTTTCAGTTTATTTACTGTGAAATAGCAACAATATGTTGAGAATAATGAACCCTACTACTCAGAGCTTGGCCAAAGTGACTTCAATCCCTTGTCAAATTTAAGTTCCAAAATTGACCAAAAAGATCACCGTTACTTATATGATACTTTCTTAATAAATGGATTTTTTGACAGTCAATCCATTACTACCTGGGGTTTCAATTGAATCCGAAACCTGATGATGAATGCTTCAAAAGATGTATCAATGGAGAATTCTAAGATACAGCAACCAAAGAAAGGAAATGAAATTATAAGCATTTATTAAAACCCTTCTGTTTTCATATTAATTGATAATAATAATAATAAAAGAGGAAAAGCATATGGGTTTTACAACTAATGGACCATGCAGAAACCAACCAATGCAACAACATCATGTCAATCCAATTTGCTCACTAATGGAAATTTTTGTTCCACAAAAGTGGGGGAAAGTGAAAACTGGAACTAATGGAACCAACTCTACTTCTCAATACTACAAGATGTCTAATAAAAAACAATCAACATTATAGTCCTGAAAACTATTTCCACTAACTGCTTTGGGGGAAAAGGAAAAAGAAAAGAAAAGAAAAGTATTAATGTGAAAAGGGAAGTCAATGTTTTAGCAGGAAGCAAGTAATGGAACCAAAAGAACCAAAATCCTGCAGGCAGCAAACAAGAGAAGCCATTCTTTGTGCACATCAAAGGATTAATTGGTGCCCCAAGTGTGTGACCGCACGAGGAAAAGATAAGCAGACTTTGGATTCCATCCTCGGGAGATTTTGTGTATTCTCATAACTTATCTAACATTCTGCCTTGTCTTAATCATCCTTTTGAGAGTTGCAAGCCAAAAGTTGCACTCATCCCACTCACTAGTAGTGAGAAGAACCTGTTTGAGAGAAGAGATCAAAATTTAAAAAAAATTGAAGTGTTTCTTGCTGCCAACATCGTGAATAACTCAGCATAAACATCCGTTCCCATCCATACCTGGATTTGCAGAGCTGTACCAAAATCATTATTGTCCAAAGCCTGGCAGAGCTGAATAAGTTTATCAGAAGCATTTTTTGAAATGTCTCCACTATTAAGTTTGGCGAATAAGGCGCCTATTTTCTTTGAATTGTCTTCTATTTCACGCTTCTTCACTGGGTTTGCACGTGCACCTCCCAGTGCTTGAGATGTCTCATTAAAAAGTGTAGTTAAGGTAGTGATTACAGGTTTTTGGTGGGCTGAAAAAAGCAAAGCAAAGTTATCACCAAAAGTAGTTATATCAGCATATATATATATATATATACATACATTTCCAAATCTATTAGTTTGCTGACATCTATGAACAGAGATTAATGTTGAAACAAGCACACATTCGATTGATCATTATTTAGGGAGTTCATAAGCCACAGGTTATACCTTCAATCTTATTTAATGTGGACCATGCAAATTCGAAAGGAGGACTAACTAGAGTAAAGAATATTAAAAAAAAAAATTACAATTATCATTTTTGCGACAATTTATTATTTTTTGTAAGTTTCCATGAAGGTAATAATGTTAGAGATAAACTCTTTAACTATTTGGATAGAAAAACACCCATTCTGGAATTATCCTAGAAGAGAAGTGCACATACCATACATCCAGAGTATCTCCACAATCCAATAAACATCTATGACATTAGCATTAGCATTACCAACCAAGAAACTAGCAATTACCAGGTACATTTGAAGTATCAGCAGTCTGCACTGTTGGTGGAGGAGCAGCAGGTGCTGCAGCTGGCTGTACTGATGCTGACTGTGTAGTGTTGGGTGGTTGCATTGGGCCCATACCAGGTCTTTGAACAGATGTGTTAGTAACTGGAATAAATCCCCTAGGTGCTGGCGCCGGAGCTACAACTTGTGGCATTCTGGGGCCAGGAGCTGCTCCCATTTGGGATGGGACAGGTGCAAATGAACCAGCCCCAGGGGGAGCAGGATAAGTAGGATCAGCGGCACCCTGAAAGCCATGCAAAAAAGATTTCAAAATACCAGTCTTGGAAGAATGTGGCTATACACATAAACTAAATGTGGCAAAAATAATTCAACCATAAACTAAATGTGGCTATACACACCGGATATAACTGAGAACCCAAAGAAGTTGGCTGCTGGTATTGATCTGCATTTCTTAGACCAGGAGGATTTGAAGGAACAAAGGGTCTGACAGTAGGCTGAGTGGTTTCAGGTGGAGGAGCAAAATTTGTCTGGAAGAACAAGAAACCTTTAGTCAACCATCTAGCTGATATGCTAAATTCAAAGAAAGTCATGCATTACAATAAAATAAAAGCTAGAAAAAACTAGTTAGCCAGAGATATAGTGCTAATTTCGGACAACAGAGAGCCTTCTCCGTTCAATAGCTAATCTTCTTTCTACAAATACTCAAGTTGTTTCTTCAAACCAAGATACGGAAAATATCAAATCCAAACAAACAGATAATGCTAGTACGGTTCAGATTTTCAGCCTTTTCCAGTTTTCTCCTCCCCTCGTGGATCTCAGAGGAAAGTCATCACAAACTGTAGACATCAGCAGTTTGTACGTTGAAAAACTATCAAGTCAATCAAGATTGCAAGTTAAAAAGCCGCAAGATGATCCCATGCTAGTTTTAGCCTGGCCTTGCTTTCCTAATTAAATCCAATTTTTCACTCAAACAATCTCTAAACAGGTACTCACTTTTCCTGAGAATGCATCCAAATGAATGGCATGATTCATAGAGTGAAGGAATATATCCATTGAACCAGCCAGTCTCTAGGTGCTGAGACAGCATGCCAGATTAAATGTAAAACCAGGAGAAAACTACTAATATTATTGCAACTTAGCCATTGCTTCTACCATAAAATTGAGTGTCGTGCACAAAAAGAAACCAAATACAGCATACCTGGGAAATATGAGGAGCTTGGGTTGGAACAAACATGTTGGCAGGTGGTGCTTGAGGTAGATATGAGGGAGGAGGTGCATATCCTCCATATTGTGAAAAAGATCGCTGATAATTTTCATCATAAGCACTACCAGGAACACTTGGCTGAATTTGTGGTGCAGCTGGATCCTAAGCAATGGGGGAAAGTAACCAGAAAACAAAAAAGGTCATTGACAATATCAGAACAGAATATCAAGGAGCATCCAATTAAGACAGATAATATAAAAGAAATGTGTATGATAAAGTACCGGATATATATGTTGTGAAGGCTCAAAGCCTGGTACACCAGTTGGATGAGAGTTCTCAAAAACAGCAGATTTACCTTCTTTCACTGCAACAATTAAATAATAGATATCCTCAACAACTACATATTAGTGGGGCCACAAAGCTCAAACATTGGTAAGCTATATTCATGTCCTCATAAATATTGCTAGTCACAAGAAAACCTGTAAAATAAATTGAAAGAAACATGGATACCGAAAAAAGAATTATCTAATAGTTCTCGACTTAATCTAGAGCACCAATACTTAAGCACTCAAAAAAGTTCTCTACCAAGTCAACAGAAGTTGACATTTTAGTTACTGGCACCACCTTTTTTACGTGATTAATTTGAATAAACATAAATTAGCACGGGTAGATCAAAAACCCATATGTAACAGCACTAAAGCAGTAACCACCGGCCATCTTCTAAAACACATACCAGGTTCAGTAGAAAGTGCAATACGATCTTTTAATATCACTAGTTCAGGTGACAGATCATCAGAACCCAATAGTTTTAAGTATTCCATTGCTGTTGTTAGAAGTCCTTGACTGGCCAAAATTTCAGCATATTTCTCAACAAGCTTGCATAGGGATGCACTAAACCGCTTCTGACCAGTTGCCAAAGCAAGGACAATGGTCTTTTCCATTAAATCCTAGAAGACAATCACCTATTGTCAGATTTCTGTTCAAACAAACTTAATTTTGTTTGTTTCTATGAATTGCTAACTTACCTGGAGAAGATCGACATAAGATTTTCCATCAAGTTCAGTTGTCAGGCACCTTGACCAAATCTCTACTGTTTTATCAATATTCCCTGCACATATATAACAGAGAGTCGCTGCCAGAGTATTCCCATAGGCCATTAGTTTGGAAGCAAGCGTATCACAGAGTACAGTCCACTCCTCTCTCTGGGCAAACTGCTCAACAAATATGACAAAGAAGTCCGTAATAGTAGCAATAAGAAGTTATATAATTTGTGGCTACACCACAATACATCTATTTCCAAAATAGAAACTTACAGTACAGAGGAGCGCTAGTGTTTCTTTCCAGAACTTCAAAGGCCTGGTGTTGACAAGGCTCATGAGATCATTGTTCACCATTGCAGAGACAACCTGAAACAGCAGAGTTGAGACATAATTTTCCAAAAAAAAGAAGGAGAACAAATAGCAATCTTGTAGCCAATGAAAAATATAACTCCTGTAAAGAATTAAAATCTAATTCCTATTTCTACAAAGATATATATAGTTAAACCATTCAGTGCAAAGAAAATATAAAAGTTAATTCACCTTCAGGTATGGAGAACGGCTCATCTTAAGATACTGATCACATGTGCTAGCCCATAAGGAAGGATCACCAACATGAGCAATAACTAAAGCATCAGCCATTTTATTTGCAGCAATGCACTGAGCAACTGCTCCCTTATAATCACCCACCACCAATGCACGTTGTACAGCATCATCAAATGATGGATCTGAGCTTTCCTCCACTCCTTCTGGTTCTTGAGGTCTTAAATCAGTGCTGCTAACTGTGCTCTCAACAGCAAAATTATTTTCAGATGTTGAAACAGGGGTATCAGCTTTGGGACTCGGAAGATTGTTGAAGAAATCTTCCCCATTATCAACTGCAAATGGAGCAGCTTCTTTCTCACCCTCATAGCCCACCTTTTCTGCCACTTTATCCTCAAGTGTAATATCATTTACAATCTGAGAGATGTTATCTTGTACAGTATCTTTTTCTTCGGGCAGACTAAAACCAAGATGCATGAGCAACTTTGTCCTTGCTGTCCCATCATCTTCAAACATCACCTTTAAGAAGCCCCAAGTTTCTCGATCATCCTGAGATCTGTATAAAATTTCAAATGAACCATCAAAAGTATTAACTAGTAGAAGCAACAAATTATTTGACAAAAGACAAGAACGAAAATAACTACAATTCCTTAATTCAGATGACATACTCAGATTCTTGTTCTTTCTTTTCACATAAAACCCTTAGTGAAGACCTCTCCCCACTCTGTATGACGGATTCAAATTCAGATGAACGACTGACCAGAGTTTCTTCAGCAACTAAGTTATGCAAAAATACCTAAAAATAACATATAGGAGCATAAGATCCCAAAAATAACACCAGTGGCATTCAAATATAGTGGAACAAAAACAATGGCTAACAATATTTACCTCTGATGATGCAGAAGTACCTGAACCAGATGACCGAGTGCAAAAAGATACAAGTTTTCCTCCAAAACCAAACGATGCCCCAACAGGACGTTTATACCATTTAGGAGCTCTCAAAGACACTGCATGAAAGAAATTAAAATTAATTAGAGAAAAAGGAAGTACCAATGAAAACATATAATCTTAGAAACATGAAGTTTGTTTTTTAACAAAGATCAAGAATAAAGACAACTAAGCAGAGTTGACCAATGACCACCTATATTCCCCAACTTATATTGGCAGTCATCAGTATGTTTCTCCTGCACTACCAAAGCTTAAGAGCACTAAGGTCAAACATTGATAAAGATGTCATATATACATAACATATACATGTATACATATGCTATGGGCACTAAGTTCAATACAGGCCTACCCAACCCAGTCTACAATCATACATGGAAAACATGGATATTCCTACCAGAATCAAATTGAAGGCTACCAAACCAACTGCTGCAGTCAAACATATAAATATCAGGATTAAAACATGAATTACCTGTACCAAAATCGCTGTCTCCAACACCATATCGGCTGCAGCCCTGCAAAATAAAGGAAAAAAAATTACCCAAAAGTGTTAAATCTAGGATCCAAGGAAGAAAGAGTTCTGAGAGGCAAAATTGTTGGTACTGGACAAGTATCTTTTTATTGAACAAACCAGCAAGAGATAAGCTTCAAAGATTTGCCACATAAATTACGAAAGAACAGTGGCAACAAGATTCATAAAATGCCATCCCAAAACAAGTGTATGATAATGATAAACAGATTGCAATTGATGTCTCATACATATTTCCAACTTATAAGAAATTTTTGTTTAAAAAAATGTGATTATGAAAAGAAAGAAACTTAAACAAGGTCACACCTCAATGTTGTAAATGCCAATTTTGCCGTCAAATGAAGATGCTGATATTATTCCAGGTATCATCGGATACCAGTGCACATCAAAGTTCCAGTTGGTACCTGCAGGCAATTCACAGACAGCCTATTCCCCAAAAGAAAAAAAGAAAAAAAATCATAATTCAAGATATACTTGTTTGATAAAAATAACACACAGATAGACAAAAGGAAAGCCTAAAGCATTATATCAATAATTAACTCATTCACCCACCTCTCCAGTTACTGTATCCCAACAAATAGTCCGATTATCTTTGGCACATGTGAGTAAATAAGAGCTGTCAGAGGGACACCATGCCATTGCAATTACACCTGGAACAATAGATGCATAAACGGAACAGGGAGATGGATAAGTATCAGAAAAATTGAACAACAAATGCCCTGTACAAGAAAAGTGATGAAATCCTAAATTTATCATGGATCCCTATGACTGAGGCTGTGGGTCACCTACTCAATCTTAATATCTAATTATTAGTCCAACCTTGGGAAGCTAATTACATGCATTGCATATTCTATGGTCTACTATCAGCTCAAAACGAAAAAGTTAAGCAATAATTTAGCCCTTCCATCGTCATCGCCATTCTTATTGAGAAAAAATTTCAGGCAACTGCTTTTCAATTCTAGAGAACGTGAGAAAAGCAAAATTGAAAATAATCAATAGCATATAATTCTTGCATCAAATACAGAAACAAACATCCAAAAGTTAAGAAAGATAACATTATCAGCAAGTTTAAAACAATGCATCAACTTGTCAAGCACCGTTACCTTTTGTGTGCCCTGCAAACTCCTTCACTGGTGACATTATATTCCGCATGTCCCAAAGCTGTTGCAAAAATATCAGAAATTAACAAATTCCCAACAAATGGTAATCCTCAATAGAAGCAAATATAGTCTACAAGATCATTACCCTAAGCGTTGGTGAACCATCTTCATCAGATGCAACAACAAGTTGAGTGGCAACATCAGGATGCCACTGCAAAACAGAACATCGCCTTCTTATTGAATCTGCAAAACTGCAATAGAAGGAGGGGGGGCAGATTAGGCCAAATGATGTGCCACGTCAAAACGGAAGCAACATGCAAACACCCAGAAAATTTTCTCTTGGTAGATAACATGAAATTTACCTTATCACTGGTTTTTGCTTCTTCAAGTCCCAAACAACTGGAAAATAAAACCATAAATATTATCTTCCTGCCTAAGCTTAAATGACAAGACAAATAGTCCAGTGTCCATTCATTTGCTCACCAGTTGTTCCATTGTATGAAGTTGATGCCAATATGTGTTGAACCTTGCTATTCCAAGACAGATATGAGATTTCACCTTGAGAAGCAGAACCGCTACCCTGCATGATTAAAAACCAATATATATATATCAGACGCCTCCATACATTTTCTTCCATCTTTTTGGAATGGGGAGGGAAAAGGGCCGCGGGGCCGGGGGGGGGGGGAGGTTCAGACTGATATCCAGCTGAACAAAGCATATAAATTAAAAAGGCAAGCTTGCTACAGTAAAGACAACATGCATACAGAGGAGGCACATACCTTAAGAGGTGGAAAATGAGAGGGTTGTGCAGGTGCTGCCAGATCCCAGATGCAAATTTCACCATCATCTGCCCCAGATGCTAACAAGTTTGGAGCAATTGCATTGAACTCGAGACCGCGAACCTGAAAGATGGGGAAAAGAATAGAAGTAACATAACATGCAATCTCCAAATGCTTGACAAAAAAAAATCATGTATTGTGGTCAAGCATTTATTACAGAAAAAAGAAACTCACAGGCCCTTTGTGCCTTGAAAGATGTCCAACAAGAGCTTGATCATTTGCCTCAGAGCTGGGGATACGAAGCACGAAAATTACTACCATTTAATCATATATAGCACCCAAAAAAAAAAACGAAACTAATAAAAATAGCACAGATATTCTGAAAAGAGAAATATGAAAGTAATCAAATCCAATCATCTAGAAAACAACGACCCTATATGAACAGATAAAAAGTTGCTACTTCCGCAGCAAAGTGTCCCCATCAAAAACCAGTTAAATAGGGGGAAAATTCTCCCGAAAGATAATGCTAACCTTTTACTTACTACTCTTAGCATCTAATAAAATACAGCATGGTCCAAATGTAACCAGAAAGCCAATATCAGGAAATAAAAAGGTTTCCCGCCCTTTAACCATATTCTATATATCATCCAGTCATAACCCTACACAACAATCAATATGATTCATATGCTGTACAAACAAGGGAACAGAACACAACAAATATGAGCATATTTTGATCTAATCAATGAACCTCCAATTATCATTAACTATGATTCCTAACAGCCCAAGAATACCATTGACACGTGAAAGAAAATGCAAATCATGCCTGTAAAAAAGATAAGAAGTCAGGCACAAAGAATTAACATTCATTTTATCCGGCTTATTCCAGCTCCAAGAACAAACAAAGCAATAAAAATTGAACATGGAATTAAATTTCAAATAACAATTCATCCAGAGTCAATTTCAAATTTCAACCAACCAGTCATCAAAATACAGTTACAATAAGTATCTAGAACTCACAAATCAAGGGCACAGTACTACTAAATGAAACCTAAAATACTGTAGCCTCAAAGTAGCCAGAAAATTAGAGAATGCTCACATCAGAAATGTCTCAATGCCCATTAGGTAACAGAATAATATAATCCCAAGTAGCTAGAAAGCCACAACATATTCCCATCCATGCAACACTTTACACTTAAAACCAACAATATAATCCAGTTAACTAATAGAATAAAAAATGCCCAATTAATTGAAAGTCATTTCCAATTCAATCGAATTTAAAGCCAATTAGCTAAATCCAATGTAAGCACAAAGAAATTCAATTTACCGGATCAATTTTAAAGGATTCCAAAGATCGATGCTACCATCAACGAGGCCACCAGCAATGAGTCCGAGAGAAAACTCATCGGAACCGGATCCGTTCTTGCCCCAAGCTAGGCGGTTAAACCGCTCTGAGCTTGGGCACTCGCCTATAACGGGGAGCTCGAGATCGTCACTCTGGAAATCAAACTTGAAGATCTCGAGATTCGCCGATGAACTGAAGGATAGATCCACCGCTCCGGCCATCGTCCCAGCCGCCATGTAGGGCGCGTCCGGCGCCAGTGCCACTGACGCCGATCTGTTCACCCGTTTTATACACGCCATTAGGATTAAATGTAAATTTCACGGTTCCTTATCCCCCAAAATGCCTATCAATTTATCTGTAGATACAGTGAGAAAATGAACAAAGATCGAATAACGATTATCAGCGCCTATATGTGAATTGAACGTGATCTGATTTGGATTAAAACGATGAGAATTTGGACAATTAGGATTTGATCCGATTTTGGAAATTCAGAAAGAGAAGAGAAAGAGAGAGAGGGAGGGGGATCGACGAGGCAAAAGAAGATTTAATGAGCGAACACATAGTGAGTGGTTTCATTTTTATTTTTATTTTTATTTTTCTCTTTTCGGCAATTTCTGATATTTATATTTGGTCAAATTTACTTTTAGTCCTCTTTTATACTTAATTTTAAAATTTAATCTTTTTACTTTAATTTGAAATTATCTCAAGTTTTATAATCTCATTATTTAATTACATTTTCACCATTTACTAAATTGTTGATACAATTTTTTTTAAATACCTTTTTCATTTAAATATAATAATATATATATATTTGTCAACATGATTATATAAACGAAGATAAGGAGGCTCGTAATAGGTATAGCAAAACAAAAAATTAAAATCAGTTAATTTGATTTGATATCTATGGGTTAAATATAAAATTAGTATTCAAATTTGTCTACTTCTCTCAAATTGTTACTTATGATTTTTATCCTAAATTGATATCCAAATTTTTTTCCCTCAAATAAATTTACACCCAATACTAAAGACGTTAAATTTTTATTGATATGATAGTCACGTGGTATCCTATTATACCATCCAATCACCACCGAAATCATGTCTCTTAAACCCCTTTTCGTTTTCCTCCTCATCTTCCAGCCATCGTCAACCAACCCCCACCACTTCTTCCCTTTTCAAAATAACCCATGAAGACTGGCTATCCTGACACCTAATTTTTCAGTTTCATTCATTTTTTTAGTTCTTATATAGTTCAAGCTTTGAATTATCAGAAAAATAATGGGGCTTCATTAAGTCACACAATTTTTTCAATACCTTTTAAATAATTTATTTACATTAAAACAGTTTGATTAGTTCTTTTGAGAACCAACTGGTCAAACTAGTTTGAAATCGATTCAACTATCAATTTAATTGATTAATTAGTTTGTTTCAACTAATATATATTGGTTCCCAGGTCAATCAAGTTTTTACCTCACACCAAACTGATACCCCAATGGTTCTTAGTTTACCTAGCCAATGCAATTCAATTTAGATAAAATTGAATTTTGGAATTTATGTTTATATTTTTAAAATGATTTTTATATTTTATTTTTAAATTTGAAAGAGTTTTTTTTATAATTTTTAGTTTTTTGAGAAATTTTTTAAAATATAAATTTTATTTTTTATTTAAAAATATGAAATTTTTTATTTTTTAGATTTTTATATATTTTTAAAGGATAAGAACTAAATTGAAAAACAATAAATATTGAGGGCTAAAAAAATTATTTTACTTTTGACATTGTTAACTTTAAATGCAAAATTAAATGAGGACAAAGCTTATTTGATAAAAAAATACATGTGTAATAGGCCAAAATTGCCTGGCCCAATCAAAACAACCCACTAAAACAAACCCAAACCCAAACCATTAAAAGCTAAACCCAATAACAACCCAAACCCAGACCACTAAAAACTAAACCCAATAACTACCCAAAACCTAGGCCCAATATCAAACTAGCCCAATACCCCTAATAAAAAACAAAAAATTGAAACCCTAGCAGCAAGGGGTTAACCCTTGCGCCACACGCCCTACTTCCCCGCATCGTGCGCCCCTCCACCACCCGCCACCCCCACGTAGCGTGCCATTCTCCGTCACGCCTCTCCTACATACCTGCAAATAGGGGAAGACCAGTTGTAAAAAAGGCTATAAAAGCAGCATTTAAACAATGTAAAAGGAAGGACTTTTTTTCGATATAGAGAGCAATACAAAAGATTTTGAATACTAAAACCGATTCAAAAACCCACTAAGCATCCAAAAAGCAGTAAGCAAAAGGGAGATCGGAAATGCTAAGGGTATTTTTTTTCCTATTTTTTTCGATTTTTCGAAATTACATACATTTCTTATTTCCTTTTTTTAAACTATTTTCATATATATAATATAGAATAAAAATTATAATAAAAAAGGAGAATTTTACAGCGGTGCCGGTGATGGCGGACGGCTGCGGTTGGCACTGGAGGGCTTGCCGGAGCTTGCAGGTGGGGAGAGAGAGTTGAGAGAAAAAAGGCTTTGTTTTTGAAAGGAAAAAGAAAAAAAAAAAATTTTGTTAAACTTTTTCGGTTTTATACCATTATTAAAACGGCGTCGTTTTGCAAAGTGGGTTTAGAGGCCAAAACGACATCGTTTTGAGCCTCTGACCCACGACCCGACCCACTCCGGGAAGAAAATCTGCGTGTTTTTATGCGGATGGGCTAATTCCGATTTTAGTCCTTCTGCATTTTCTTTCTTTTAAATCAAGTTCTCATTATTTCCAATTTTGCCTAATAATTTTCCCTCTGTTTCAATTGGGTTCGCAATCGAACGACACTGTTTCTGGTGGTGGGGTTATTTTCTATTTCGGTCCCTCCATGTTGAGCGCGTGTTTTAATTTGGTCCTCCCCCCTCTTTTATTTCTAATTTTGCCCCAAGCTCCAGTTTTTAATTCAATTTTATCTCTGTTCTAATTAATTTAGCTGTTTTATCATTAAATTAATAAATTTGAGTTTTATATTTATTATATTTATTATATTTATTATTATTTTGAGTATTATTATTCTATTATACTATTGTTTACTATGTCTTACGATTATAATCGTTAGTATTATTATTTATAAGTATTACTATTATTATTATGTTAAATAAATAATTTCTTTTAAATTTGTATATGTATATATTTTTAATGGTTTTAGTATATAGTTATTTTATTTTAAAATTCTCTTCTATATATTTCTTTATTTTAAAAATTAGTATGATATTAAATTCAAATACTTTTATAAATTATTACTTTATATATACACATAATTTTTATTAATTGTTTTATATATATATATTATTATTGATTTCATATTATTTTACGTAAATATTGTCTCTTTATTTATATATATTATTTTAAATCTAATTATACATATACAGTTTATATCTTTTAAAGATCCCATTTTAAATTATATTTTGCTTATTTCAAATATTTTCTTTTATTATTGTTGATATGTATATACTGTATTTAAATTAAGTATTTCACTTTATGTTTGTATCTTTTAGTCTTACTATTATTTGGTTGTGTCATATTATTGCATTATATTATTGCTTCATGTTTTACAACTATACTCTTGATTCTTTTATGGTATGATGATTCAAACTCGGTTTTATTAGATAGATATTGATTATTACATTTTCACCCCAAACAAACTAAATAAATGTATTTTGAGTCGATTTTATAATTGTCTATTTGGGACTTCTCTAAAATAAGGCAATATTTCATGTTTGGAAGTTCAAAAAAATCGTGCCCTAACGTGCTGGGTTGCGATTTTTTTTTCGTTCGTCCAAATGTCTAAATAATCTTTTAATTCCATGTTTTGGGAGGTTAAGGGACGATTTTGGTTTCGAGGGTTAAAATGTTGCATCTTAACGTACTGGGTGTGATGTTTTATCCTTTTGGAACAAATGAGTCTTAATATCCCAAAATAAGTCGTTCAAACATTTTTAAAGGTATTGTATTTCAAAATCTCTTCAAATTTTCAGCAATAGGACAATGATTAATCAATTTGGTACCAATTTTTGGGCGCTACGAGGGTGCTAATCCTTCTTCGTACGTAACCGACTCCCGAACCTGTTTTTTTTAAATTCGTAGACCAAAATGTTTTATAAGATGATCCAATCACACCTCGAAAAGGGTTGGTGGCGACTCCATATTTTTAAGTTTATCCAAGTTTTTTTCAAATTTAAAAACGATTTCGACAGCTTGGTGACTCCACTGGGGACCAATAAGAGAGTCAAGCCGTAAAATTGATTAATTTATGTCCTTTTGTCGAAAATGAAAATGTTGATTTGAAAATTTATGATTCTTTTGTGGCGTTTGTTTGGGTCATATGTTTGTCGTGGCTAGAGTCCTGTAGGATATTTCTGCATCATATTACATGACCGTTGTTGTCACACCTTTTAATTGGAAGTGAGAAGCTATTTCCTTCATGAGGTTTTCACCTCCGTCCAGTATAGTGGATCGCTTTCGGGATACATCCGTATTTATGCCTTCGTGAGATTTTCATCTCAGTGCAGCCATAGGGAAATGTATTCCCCTGAACTGAACCCGGTCTATATAAGCTTATAATGGGTGAAGATCGAGGAATCTGCTGGTTCAGGTGCCCCTTCTTTAGAACCGAACCACATATAGAGAGACCTAGGAGCCTACCCTAGGTAGAGCCACGCCAAACTCTAGTAGTCACCCGGACAGGGGTTTTGTGTTGTTTATTTCTCCTGCATTAACGTGTTCTCTTTTGTTTTGATTGCATTACATTGCATTATCATAGAAAGGATGTGTTGATTAATATTCGATTGCTAAATAGAAGAGCTTGTCATAAGAAAACGAATTTCTTGATAAAGTAGATTATAATACGGTCATCCGAATATGTCCAGGTAAACACAAAGGAAGAAGGTTGATAGTCTGCGGAGGAATGCAAAACTTTGCCCGAGGGATTCAAATTGACAAAGACCATGCAAGAGCCATCATGTCTCGACTTTCTTAAAGGAGCTAACGAGCATCGCGGCGATAAGTGAGGAATGGATCGCGGCTCGGATCAAGCAGAGGGTGATAATAGGGACATCTTTTGGAAAGCTCACAGGATTCGACCATAACATCTAGATATGAAGAAGAGGATTAGTGTCCTCACCTAGAACATGAAGGCAAAGCCGCATATGTAATTTGTTTTATGTAAAGAAATTTATTTTCTAGAAAAGTTCTTCTAATGGAATTGAATTCAGAATCAACATCACTCTCTTTGTGTATTTATTCATTTTATGCATTTGTATTACATCGCATCATATGCATTAAAATTCATAGAAGGACCTTAAACCCTAAAATCGTGGCAGTTACCCTGGAACATCACTACTACACTCGAAAGAAAATGAAAGCCATGGATTAGAGGTTAGAAAGGTTAGAACAAATGCAGAAGGAGATGCAAGACTAACTGCAAATTTAGGTGCAAGAACAGTTGGCCAAGATCCAGCAAGAGATGAGGGATCAAATGTTGAACTCCTAGAAAAGCATGTTAGAATTCCAAAATAACATGATAAGTCAGCTAATACAGCTGTTTAATGGAGGGTCTGACAAAGGAAAAGGCCCTATGGTTGAAACTAGAAACGACAACGAAGACTCTGCTTGTCCTACAAGTTTTGCCCCAATAAACGTTCAAGCATAGCCACTAAGGGTGTCTGTTAATGTCAAACCACTGTATCAAACCAATACTTCGGCACCAGTAAACTGCCCGACAGGCTTAAGCTCTAACCCCGGAGATAATCTGGCAAAGCCCATAGTCCTCAACTTCGATGATGCAGCAGAGGTGGAAAAGGCAAAATCGGAGCTCTCAAAACAATTCGAAGACTGTTGCAAATAGTTGGAAGAGAAGTTCAAAGCATTAGAAAACACTGATTACCAATGTGGAGTGGATGCTAAGGAGTTGAGTCTGGTCCCAGATCTGGTACTTCCTCCAAAGTTCAAGTCAGCGGAGTTCGAAAAATACAACGAGACCAGCTGCCCTGAGGCTCATATTACAATGTTCTGTCGAAGAATGACTGGATATGTTAACAACGACCAGTTGTTGATTCATTATTTTCAGGATAGTTTGACTGGAGCCGCGGCCAAATGGTACAATCAGTTGAGTCGTACCCAAGTCAAATCATGGAAGAATTTAGCGCAAGCCTTTATGAAACAATATAATCATGTGACAGATATAGCGCTCGACAGGATCACGTTACAAAACATGAAGAAAAAGCTAGGCAAAAGTTTCAGGAAGTATGCTCAAAGGTAGAGGAAATTCGCTACACAAGTCCAGCCACCACTGCTAGAAAAAGAAACAACCATGCTCTTCATTAATACCTTGAAGGAACCTTTTATTAATCACATGCTGGGTAGCGCGACTAAGAGTTTCGCGGACATAGTGATATCCGACAAAATTATTGAGAATACAATAAGGTGCGGAAAGATAGAGGCTGGAGAAAGCACAAGAAGGTCAGCTACGAAGAAGAAAGAAAACAAATTAAGTAATGTGAGCTCAAGGTATTCAAAACTTCTCACTGTTAATCAATCGAGAACAGTAGTCACGGGCCAGCAGGCCTCACCAAGGTGGGAGCCCAACACGAGGTAGAATACGGAGAAGTTCCAGTTCACTCCCATACCAGTGACGTATAGAGAGTTGTACAAAAGTTTGTTTGATGTACATGTTGTGGCTCCTTTCTACCTAGAACCGTTGCAACCCCCATACCCTAAGTGGTACGACGCAAACGCTCAATGCGAATACCATACGGGGATCGCAAGACACTCGATAGAAAACTGCACTTCATTCAAAAGATGCGTCAAAAGGCTTATTAAAGCAGGTGTTGTAAAATTCGACGACGCACCTGGTGCAGGAAATCCGTTACCTAGTCATACCAATAAAGGGGTAAACGCGATAGTCGAGAATATAGGGAGGTGAATCAAGCTGAATGTTGCTGAAGTAAGAACCCCATTGAAGTTAGTTTGGAAGGAAATGCAGAAAAGAGGGTTAGTCCCACAAGAGTTGATGAGCAAATCCGAAGATACATGGAACTACTGTGAGTTTCACTATGAAAAGGACCATGAGATCCAGAACTGTAGCGAATTCAAGGCCCTAGTGCAGGGTTTAATGAACAACAAGGAGTTGGAATTCTTTGAGTTTATCAAAGAATAGGATGTGTACTCTTTAGAAGGAGGGTCAAACGGGGAAGTCTGCAGGGCTAGCCCCTTTGTAGTAATTATCTCGCGGCCCAGAATCAGTAAAGTTGGGGAAAGGGTTACACCAAGAGTTATAATTCAGAAACCAGTAGCTTTCCCTTATAAAGACAGCAAAAGGGTGCCTTGTAATTATAACTGCAGTGTGACAGTTCTAAAAAATGAGAGTTCGGTCAGCACGCCAAACATAGAAGCCGAACCCGTAAAAAGGAAATCCTTTGTGATAAGACAATGAGAAAAGAGGACAGAACCACTGGTTAATGAACCAGTAATGGAGAACAAAGCCAAAGAATTTTTCAAGTTTCTGAGACACAGTGAGTATAGTGTTGTGGAACAATTACACAAGCAGCCGGCTCGCATATCAATATTGGCTTTACTTTTGAGCTCGGAGACGCACCGTGACGTACTGATAAAGGTGTTAAATGAAACTTATGTCGCTGATGACATCTCGATAAACAAGCTAGACTGCCTTGTCAGCAACATAAGCACCGACAACTTTATCTCTTTTAGTGATAATGAAATACCACCGGGGGGCATGAGATCTACCAAAGCTCTGCATATCACTACCCGCTGCAAGGGGTATACACTACTGTAGGTGCTGATTGACAATGGTTCGGTATTGAACGTCCTGCCTTTATCCACATTAAATCGATTGCCTATAGACAGCTCTTATATGAAGACATGCCAAAATATAGTAAGAGCCTTTGATGGCACCGAAAGGAAAGTAACGGGAAGGATAGAGATACCTCTTCTGATCGAGCTAAATACATACGCGGTAGATTTTCTAGTTCCTATAATTATCTATTGGGGAAGTCATGGATTCATTCAGCAGGGGTAGTACCATCATCGCTGCATCAGAGGTTAAAGTTAGTGACGGAAGGCCGATTAGTAACAATAAGCACAGAAGAGAACATTATCGTATTCGTTGCTAGTGATGCGCCGTACATAAACAGTGATAGTGAAGCAATTGAATGCTCTTTTCGGTCGTTAGAATTTGTGAATGCGAATTTCATCACCAAAGGAAGCAATATCCCGGTGCCCAAAATTTCTAAAGCTACGAAGATGAGCCTGCAGCTGACAGTGGGAAAAGGAGTGTTGCTCGGAAGAGGACTTAGGAAATATCTCCACGAACGGGTAGAAGTGCCAATCTTAGCAAGTAAGTGGGATCGTTTTGGCTTGGGGTATGAGCTAGACATACAACAGAGGAAGAAAGAGCTGGAGAGGAACAAGAGAAGAGAAGAGCAAGATTAAGTGGGGCAGAGGTCAAATGGAAACCAATGACCTTTCCCCATATATCCAGTACATTCGTGGCAAGAGAAGTTATCAATCCTGAACTAAAGTTCACAAGTGAAGAAACGGCTGAAGATATGATGAAAACTTTGAGCATCAACGTCATAGTGGAAGAAGGGTCGGAGGAAAGAAACTTAACGGGTATTTGCCCCTATGAGCCTGGAAGTGTTCTAAACAACTAAACTGTAGAAGAACTTCCTGTAGTTTTTAGAGCTAATATAGAGTAATGTTCAAAACACACTTATTGTTTTCTCGCCTAGGAACAATAAGAATCTTCTGTGAAATAGGCTCATGCTCAAATCATTTTTATTTCAATAAAAAATGTATTTTCATACCTCATCGGGCAATTATTTCTTTTACTTCATTTTGTTTCATTCCATTCATAATCATACCATGCAAATAAGGTTTTCGTAGACATTCTTTTGTACCTACAATAGGTCACCAGATATCGATGTCATGAGCAACGCCGCTATGGACCCGGAACTCACTTTTGAGTAAGACATATGCCTACAGAGATTACAAGATTTTAAATATGACGAAGATAGTAGTTTATCTTCGAATTTGTTGAGGATGGTAGAATGGGAAGAAAAACAGATTCTGCCTCACGAAGAGACAATTGAGATTGTGACCTTAGAAGTGGGGAAATAGATGAAGATTGAGACTTGTATAAATGAGGAAAGAAGGCAGGATCTCATTAAACTGCTGCAAGAATTCAATGATGTCTTCGCATGGTCGTATCAAGACATGTCGGGGTTAAGCATTGATATTGCAGTGCATCGTGTCCCAATAAAAGAAGAGTGCAATCCAGTCCAACAGAAGCTCCGAAGGATGAGACTTGATGTAGCAGTAAAAATAAGAGAAGATGTCAAGAAATAATTTGATGCTGAGTTTTTACAAATAGTTAACTACTCAGAATGGGTAGCCAACATTGTCCCCGTCCCTAAGAAGGATGGAAAAGTACGGATGTGTGTAGATTACAGGGATCTAAACAAGGCTAGCCCAAAGGACAACTTCATATTGCCTCACATTGACACCCTAGTGGACAATGCGGCAGGCTACTCACTATTCTCTTTTATGGATGGGTTTTCTGGATACAATCAGATCAAGATGCATCCTGAAGATATGGAAAAGACAACGTTCATAACCTTATGGGGAATGTTTTGTTACAAGGTGATGCCATTCGGTTAAAGAATGCGAGAGCAACATACCAAAGAGACATGGTAACCTTGTTTCACGACATGATGTACAAGGAGATCGAGGTTTATGTCGACGACATGATTGCAAAATCCCGAACAGAAAAGGAGCATGTATAGGTTTTGAAAAAACTATTCTTGAGGTTGAGGAAATTTCAACTAAAGCTCAATCCAACCAAGTGTACTTTCAGGGCCAGGTCAGGAAAACTGCTTGGCTTCATAATCAATGAAAAGGGAATTGAGGTCGACCGGGATAAAGTTAAGGCTGTGCAAGAATTGCCTCTGCTACGCACTCAAAAAGAAATTCGAGGTTTTCTAGAAAGACTAAATTATATCACACGGTTCATTTCATAATTAACTGAGAAATGTGACCCCATATTTCGTCTTCTTAAGAAATACAATCCAGGCGTATGGGACGATGAATGCCAGAAGGCTTTTGACAAGATTAAACAATACTTGTCGAATACTCTAGTACTAACGCCACCCAGTCCTGATAAGCCATTAATTTTGTATCTAACGATATTTGACAATTCAATGCGATGTGTACTCGGCCAACACGATAAAACAGGAAAGAAAGAAAAGGCGATATATTACCTCAGCAAGAAATTTACTGAGTGTGAAATGAGATACTCGTCAATTAAGAGATTATGTTGCGCCTTGGTCTGGACAACTCAGAGGTTAAGGCAGTACATATTATACCACACGACGTGGTTAATCTCAAAGCTAGACCCTCTTAAGTACATGATGGAGTCAACTGCCTTGAATAGAAGAATGGCCCGATGGCAAATTCTGCTCTCCAAGTTTGACATAGTCTATGTAAACCAGAAGGCTGTGAAGGGGAGCGCGATAGCAGATTTTCTAGCCAGTAAGCTCTAGAAGACTACGAGCCCTTGAACTTTGATTTTTCTAATGAAGATCTAATGTATGTGGCGACTACTGAGGAAGAAACGCCCAAAGATCATGCTTGGAAACTGAATTTCAATGGAGCATAAAATGCCATTGGTAACGGAGTTGGGGCAGTTCTGATATCCCCAAGTGGAGATCATTATCCATTCACTTGCAAGTTAGATTTTGACTACACAAATAATATGGTAGAGTACGAAGCATGTATCATGGGAATTCGAGCAGCCATAGACAGCAAAATCAAGGTGCTAGAGGTATATGGAGACTCTGCATTGGTGATTTATCAGCTCAAAGGTGAATGGGAGACAAGAGATCCCAAATTAATTAGTTATCGAAAGTTAGTTCTAGAGTTAATTGAGGAGTTTGATGACATCACATTCTTTTATCTCTCGCGTGATGAAAAATAGATGGCTGATGCCCTAGCTTCATTAGCTTCTATGATCAGAATAAATGAACAAGAAGATATAAAGCCAATCCAGATGAGTATTTGCAATGCTCCAGTTCATTGCTGCAATATCGACAAAGAAGAGGAGAGAGATAATAGTCCTTGGTATCATGATATTCTGCGATATGTGAAGAGTCGTGAATACCCCAATCAAGTAACTAAAAATAATAAAAGAACATTGAGGAGGCTGGCCAGTGACTATGTCTTAGATGGAGAGATCCTGTATAAAAAGAGGAAGGATCAGGTGTTGTTAAGGTGTGTTGATGCCGTTGAAGCTAAGAAAATCTTGGAAGAAGTCCATTAGGGTGTCTGCGGGACACATGCCAACGGCTTTACAATGGCTAGGCAAATTATGAGACTCGGGTATTACTGGTCCACAATGGAAGGAGATTGCGTCAGTTACGCCAAGAAGTGCCATAAGTGCCAAATCTATGGAGACAAGATCCATGTACCTCATTTACCTCTTCATGTTATGACTTCCCCATGGCTTTTCTCAATGTGGGGCATGGACGTCATTGGGTCAATCTTACCAAAAGCTTCTAATGGGCATCGATTTATTTTTGTGGTCATCGATTATTTCACCAAATGGGTAGAGACGACTTCATATGCCAATGTCACGAAGACAATAGTTAGCAAGTTTTTGAAGAGAGAGATCATATGTTGCTATGGTATGCCGGAAAGAATCGTATCTGATAATACATTGAATTTGAACAACAAAGCGATAGTGGAAGCCTGCAGTCAGTTTAAAATTAAACACCATAACTCGTCGCCATACTGCCCGAAAATGAATGGTGCAGTTGAGGCAGCTAATAAAAATATCAAGAAAATTGTGGGGAAAATGACTAAGACCTATAAGGACTGGCATAAAAAGTTACCGTTTGCCTTCTTTGCTTATCGAGCATCTGTTAGAACTTCTACTGGGGCAACACCCTTCTCATTGGTTTATAGGATGGAAGCAATTTTACCCATTGAAGTTGAAATTCCTTCACTCCGGGTTTTATCAGAGTTAAAGTTAGACGAAGCAGAATGGATCCAGTCCCGGTATGATCAGCTGAATTTGATTGAGGAAAAAAGGTTAAAAGCCATCCGACACGGTCAGTTGTACCAAAAAAGAATGATGCGGGCTTACAACAAAAAAGGTCTGTCGTAAGGAATTCCATGATGGAGACCTGGTATTGAAGAGGATCCTACCGACATAAAAAGATTTCAGAGGAAAATGGATGCCTAATTGAGAAGGACCTTATGTAGTGAAAAAAGCCTTTTCTAGAGGAACGTTGATATTAACTGAAATGGATGGCAAGAGTTAGCCTAACCTAGTGAATGCGGACTCAATCAATAAGTACTTCGCCTCAGGAGAAAATGGGCCAAGGTGAAAACCTACAAAGGGCACTTTGAGACCAAATGGGCTTTGAATTGAAAACCCGTAAAGGGCAATTCAAATTTTTGATGAGAAATGGGGCATGCGCTAGTGCCTGACTTAACAATGAGGAGATATGCTACGTCTTAGGAGCATCGACAAAATACTCTAGATCTCCTAGACACATGTTAAACTCAGAATCGTCTCCAAGAATTTCATACAGGGAAGCTCAGCTTTGATATCTGGGGCACCAGTTCTACCCTCACTCATTTGTACCTTAGCAATATTTGCTTTCTTTGTTCAATCCATTCTTTATGGATTTTAACCTTAATAAATTTCAGTTTTATCTATCTTTATAATCTTTTTCAAGCATTTCATATTGAAATAATGATTAACGAACTAATAATGCTTTCACAAAAGAAGTTTTGCATATTACTCTGAAGGTCTCTAAATAATGCAAGAACCTAAAACTCACCAAGCTTAAAGGGTTAGGAGTACTTGAGAGATAAGGGTCTAAGCAATGACTACATCCTCAGATTCTCTATTGACAATATCAGCTGAATAAGAAGACATACGTCAGGGATATCACCTTAACAAATAGCAAGTAATGTCAGCCCAAATATTAAAAAACGGATCATTCGCATGACATTTTGCATTCATTCAGATAACATTCATAATACATCTAGTTAGGAGCATTTGACTCATTCCGATCATGGCATCCTAATCATTTGGCATAAGCATAAATCCTAGGAAATCAATTCTATAGATGGATTCCCCAGTGGACAATGTAGCAAGATTGATTAAAACTATAAATTTATGCAAATCTTATCATCACTGAGCAGGAGCGGAGCAGATTCCAGCAACCAACCTTATCTCTTTAAAGTTGTAGTGGAGCAGGTTGAAGATACAAGCCTTATCTCCACTGAGTAGGAGTGGAGCAGGCTAAATATAGCAGATCTTATCTTCACTGAGCAGGAGCGAAGCAGATCAAATTTCGGCAGATCTTATCTTCGCTAAGCAGGAGCGGAGCAGATCAAATTTCGACAAATCTTATCTTCGCTGAGTAGGAGCGAAGCAGATCAAATTTCGGCAGATTTTATCTTCGCTGAGCAGGAGCGAAGCAGATTTAAGCCACTAGCCTTATCTCCATTGAGCAGGAGTTGAGCAGGCTAAATATAACAAATCTTATCTTCGCTGAGCAAGAGCGGAGCAGATCAAATTTTGACAGATCTTATCTTCGCTGAGCAGGAGCGGAGCAGATTTAAGCCACAAACCTTACCTCCACTGAGCAGGAGTGGAGCAGGCTAAATATAGTAGATCTTATCTTCGCTGAGCAGGAGCGGAGCAGATCAAATTTCAGTAGATTTTATCTTCACTGAGCAGGAGCGGAGCAGATTTAAGCCACAAGCCTTATCTTAACTGAGCAGGAGTGAAGCAGGCTAAATATAGCAGATCTTATCTTCGCTGAGCAGGAGCGGAGCAGATCAAATTTCGACAGATCTTATCTTCGCTGAGGAGGAACGGAGCAGATTTAAGCCACAAGCCTTATCTCCACTGAACAGGAGTGGAGCAGACTAAATATAGTAAATCTTATCTCCACTGAGCAGGAGTGGGGCAGATCAAATTTAGACAAATCTTATCTCAATGAAACAGAAATAGAGCGTTTTGAAGCGACAAGTTCTATACCCCCGAAGATGCAATGGGTTAGAGCGAGGCTACTTGAAGAGAAGAAGCACCAAGAAGTCAGGACTCGGCCGACCCAGGCAAGTTTGACCCTTTCTAAAGTCTTTGCTATGTTCTCGTTACACGAAAACGAGCAAAGAGGGGCAGCTGTAATAGGCCAAAGTTGCCTGGCCCAATCAGAACAGCCCACTAAAACAAACCCAAACCCAGACCACTAAAAACTAAACCCAATAACAACCCAAACCTAGACCACTTAAAACTAAACCCAATAACTACCCAAAACCTAGGCCCATTATCAGATTAGCCCAATACCCCTAACAAAAAATAGAAATTTGAAACCATAGCAGCAAGGGGTTAACCCTTGCGCCGCACGCCCTACTTCTCCGCATCGTGCGCCCCTCCACCGCCCACCACGCCCATGTAGCGTGCCCTTTTCCATCACGCCTCTCCTACATACCTGCAAATAGGGGAAGATCAGTTGTAAAAAAAGCTATAAAAGCCGCATTTAAACAATGTAAAAGGGAGGAATTTTTTTCGATATAGAGAGCAATACAAAAGATTTTGAATACTAAAACCGATTTAAAAACCCACCAAGCATCCAAAAAGCAGTAAGCAAAAGGGAGATCGGAAACGCTAAGGGTATTTTTTTCCTTTTTTTTTTGATTTTTCGAAATTAAATACATTTCTTATTTCCTTTTTTTTAAACTATTTTCATATATATAATATAGAATAAAAATTATAATAAACAATGAGAATTTTATGGCAGCGCCAGCGACGGCGGACGGCGGCAGTCGGCACCGGAGGGCTGGCCGGAGCTTGCAGGTGGGGAGAGAGAGTTGAGAGAAAAAAAGGCTTTGTTTTTTAAAGGAAAAATAAAAATATGAATTTTTGTTAAAATTTTTGGGTTTTATACAATTATTAAAACGGCGCCGTTTTACAAAGTGAGTTCAGAGGCCAAAACGACGACGTTTTGAGCCTTTGACCCATAACTTGACCCACTCTGAGAAGAAGATCTGCGTGTTTTTATGTGGATGGGCTAATTACGATTTTAGTCCTTCCGCATTTTCTTTCTTTTAAATCAAGTTCTCATTATTTCCAATTTTGCCCAATAATTTTCCCTCTGTTTCAATTGGGTTCGCAATCGAACGACACCGTTTCTGGTGGTGGGGTTATTTTCTATTTCGGTCCCTCCTTGTTGAGCGCACGTTTTAATTCGGTCCTCCCCCCTCTTCTATTTCTAATTTTGCCCCAAACTCCCGTTTTTAATTCAATTTTACCTCTGTTCTAATTAATTTAGCTGTTTTATCATTAAATTAATAAATTTGAGTTTTATATTTATTATATTTATTATTATTTTGAGTATTATTATTCTATTATACTATTGTTTACTATGTCTTACTATTATAATCGTTAGTATTATTATTTATAAGTATTACTATTATTATTATGTTAAATAAATAATTTCTTTTAAATTTGTATATGTATATATTTTTAATGGTTTTAGTATATAGTTATTTTATTTTAAAATTCTCTTTTATATATTTCTTTGTTTTAAAAATTAGTATGATATTAAATTCAAATACTTTTATAAATTATTACTTTATATATACACATAATTTTTATTAATTGTTTTATATATATATATATATATTATTGATTTCATATTATTTTACGTAAATATTGTCTCTTTATTTATATATATTATTTTAAATCTAATTATACATATACATTTTATATTTTTTAAAGATCCCATTTTAAATTATACTTTGCTTATTTCAAATATTTTCTTTTATTATTGTTGATATGTATATACTTTATTTAAGTCTTTCACTTTATGTTAGTATCTTTTGGTCTTACTATTATTTGGTTGTGTCACATTATTGCATTGTATTATTGCTTCATGTTTTACAACTGTACTCTTGTTTCTTTTATGGTATGATGATTCAAATTCGGTTTTATTAGATAGATATTGATTATTACATTTTCACCCCAAACAAACCAAATAAATGCATTTTGAGCCGATTTTATAACTGTCTATTTGGGACTTCTCTAAAATAAGACAATATTTCATGTTTGGAAGTTCCGAAAAATCGTGCCCTAACGTGCTAGGTTGCGATTTTTTTTTCGTTCGTCCAAATGTCTAAATATCCTTTTAATTCCATGTTTTGGGAGGTTAAGGGACGATTTTGGTTTCGAGGGTTAAAATGTTGCATCCTAACGTACTGGGTGTGATGTTTTATCCTTTTGGAACAAATGAATCTTAATATCCCAAAATGAGTCGTTCAAACATTTTTAAAGGTATTGTATTTTAAAATCTCTTCAAATATTCGGCAATAGGACAATGGTTAATCAATTTGGTACCAATTTTTGGGCGCTACGAGGGTACTAATCCTTCTTCGTACGTAACCGACTCCCGAACCTATTTTCTTGAAATTTATAGACCAAAATGTTTTATAAGGTGATCCAATCACACCTCGAAAAGGGTTGTCGATCGACTTTTTTTTCAAATTTAAAAACGGTTTCGACAACATGCACTCTCAAAATTAAAGTATAGAATTAAATTTTAAATTTTAAAGAGTATAGTACTTTTGGCATATTTAAGCCTTCTCCTTTGGCATTGGAGGGAAAAAATAGGTGGATGTATTTAAGAAGTTCTGTATTATAAAGACATGATTAAATTAGTTTCTCTATTATTAATGTAATAATTTAATTTTTATACTATTAAAAGGAATCAAATAAGAGTAAATTTAGAATAGATTTAATATTTATTGTTTAAAAAATATCATTTATTGTTTAACAAAATTAATATTTTTAAAGTTTTTATGGTTTTATAAATGAAATTTTTTTTGTTTGAAATTAAACTGTAATAAAAATAATTTTTAACATATTTTTTATACAGTAAATGTTAAAAATGTTATAATTTGGACTAATTTGATTGTTTTTAATAGTATAGGGACTAAATTGATCCATTTAATAATAGAGGGTCTAATTTGATCATACCCTATAATATAGGGACCTCTCAAGTACTTTAACCGAAAAAAATCTTTGCGCTTCGTTAGCATTCGAATCAGGACATGACACATGGATCCACGTTTAACATTAAGTAGCTTAAAAGACCAAAAAGGCCCTTTACCTAATATGGTTTGGTCTTTGTTTGGGCTTGGGACTGAGCTCAAAACCAAATCCTGTTTAGAATCCAAAAGGCCATACGCAATACTATTTTAGGCGACTCAATAACCCAATTATTGCAATTAATTCAAAGGCATAATCATAAATTTATGCTCACTGTTTACATTTTCTAACAATTTCGCTTTTTTTTTTTTTTTAAGTTAAATTTTATCTTAGCCTTTCAAAAAAGAGTCAAATTATTATTTTTAAAGAAAATGATACTAAAACATTAATTTTAAAATGTTATTGGCTTGGCAACTCGTATGGTAGTCCATGTGCACATCATGTTAACATAATATTATTTGTATTATATATCACGTGAACAAATAATTCAAAATTTATAAAAAAATAATAAAATTAAAATTCTAAAAATATAAAAAGTTCATAAAATTTAAATAAAAATAACATGAAATATACGTGGATTCTCATGTAAGTTGCTGTAAATGGCCAAATTTGATTCTTTAAAAGATTGAAAGCTAAATTTAACTCAAAAAATAAGAGCTAAATTAATAAAAGATGTAAATGTTAAGAACTAAATTTAATATTATGTAATAAATAAATAATTTCAAGCTGCAAATTAAAAGATACTGATTAAAACAAAAGTCTTATTATAATATCATATCGATAATTTAAAAGTATTATGCTCTTTGGGATTTATTAAAGAATCATCATCTTCGAGATTTTATTGAAGTCTTTAGAAAAATTTATAAGTATCTCTCAACTTCAAACCCCTAATCTTAATATATTAGTGGGATGATGCTGTAACAAATATTAAACTTTAAAAGAAGGGATAAATCTTAAAATTATATATGACTTTTGTTTTAACGTGTTTGTGCAACTTTATATGTGAAATTTTGATTTGATCAAATTCTCACAAATTATTAACACGGTTATTAATATAGCATCATTTAATATTTATATATTTATCTCATAAAAAAATAAATTGATGTATTTTTTTAAATGTGTATGATTAAATCAAAAGTAAAGTTTAATATATATATATATATTTGAACTACAAATAAAGTTCCGTGTGTGTAGTTGCATCAAATCAAAAGTTATGTATCAAATTACACATTAAATTAAAATTCATATATAATTTAAAGATTTATTTCTTAAAAATTATAAAATTAAAAGGGTTTATATATCAATGGAATCCTTAACGTAACAAACACTTAACTTAGTACCGTAATCATTCTAATCGTGAACTTCAACTGGTTGTAAAAACCCCATTGCCGCCGACGCATCAACTATTTTACTATCCTCTTAGTAGACAAGGATAACTTTAATCTCCCAATTCATTCTTAAAAACCTCTTGATAATTCTCACCAACACATTAGTACCCTATATGGACTCTCACTCTTTAACCAGAAATATTTTCTATGAATTATCCATCTCTAAGATTACCTTAGTAGATAGGGGTGAATACAAGGGTAATAAAAAAAATGTAAAATTGCATTTTTAATCTTTTAGAAATAATCAAATTATAAATTAATATAGAATAAAATTACGTTTTAATCTTTAATAAAATAAAAAATTATATTTAATCCTTCAAAAATAATGAAATCATAAATTAATAAATAATATATTTTATATTTTATATTTTAACATCTCAAAATTTTATAATTTAATTTTGAGCCCAATCTGCCATGCTTGTTGCAACCCCTCCGAGGCTCCCAAAGTACACCAAAGCCAGACACGTACCAATATTCTTAGCGAAGCCCATTATCTAGGCTCATAATTTCTTATTTTAACAGTTTCATTGCATTTGTATCTTGAACAAAAAAATATTTTTCAACTAATTTATTTTCTTGAAAAAATAGGAAACCCAAAACAACCTGTTAACCGAAAATTATTCCAAATAAATACAAATATACTGAAATTTGGTTTAATCATTTTCAGTAAAGTTCATTCCAAAATTATATGAAGTTAAACTTTCTTTCATTTTTGGCCTATTCTTGGTTGCTGTTGATGCTTCTTTTAATAATTTTGGCCAAAATTAAAGCATGTTGTTAATATTTCTGTAACTGTAGATGCTCCTTTTGTTTACATATTTATCGAGTATTTTAGTATTTTCAGCTAAAATTAAAGCATACTCTATTAATTGAATGTTTATAAGATTGAGTTGTTTGTGACAAATGTCATATAAAAAATGGTTTAGAACTTAAAAGAGTTTTAAATTCAATTTGTTGATTAATTAGTTCGAATTTCGCATGAATTTTTTGTGTATTAATATTTGGGGGTTATCTAATGGCGGGAGGAAAATTCATTTGGTTGATTGAGATTCTGTTTGTCAACCGCGTGTCTGTGGAGGACTAGGATTTCGGCATTTAGAGGATCAAAACTCCTCTTTCTTATTGAAGTTGGGTTTTGACATAGCGACCAAGGATGAAGCTTTATGGGTCCAAGTCTTCAGGTCCAAGTATGGGATGAAAGAAAGGTTGTTCGAGAGCATAACATGAGAAAAATGTTTAGCTATATGGAGAGCCTTTGCTAAGGTTTGACCTTTGTTACGTAAAAATTTATGTTGGTCTATTGGGTGAGAGATTCTATTAGATGTTAGAAAGAGCCATGGATCCCAAACCTGGGTCCTTTGATACATAATGTGCCTTCTCATAATAATTTGGTGTCGAATTGTTTTTTAAGCGAAATGGTTACTAATGATGGTTTGTGGAACTCAGACCTATTTAGAGTATGGTTTCTTGAAGACATTGTTAAAAGAATTGTTAGCATTCCTCCCCCATCCTTCAGCAGGGAGCGATCGAATTAATTGGATTGGTACCCACAGGTGCTTTCTCTATCAAAAGTGCTTACAAGTCTTTCCATCAAAATACATGGAATTCGAATGATAGATGGTCGAAGATTATTTTGAAGTTTTAGGGACCCCAACGTGTAAGGGTTTTCTTATGGCTAGTATACAAGCAACATCTTTTAACTAATGTGGAAATATCATGGAGGGGGATCAGACAAAATAGTTCTTGTTTGTCGTGTTGGCATGGGACTGGAAACTTATTACATGTCCTTAGAGATTGCCCAACTGCTAAGAAGGTATGGCTAAATGTCGTACCCATCAGTATTCGAAACAGGTTCTTTTCTGGCAATCTTTTCGAGTGGATGGAAATCAATTTGGGTTTTCAAATATGGTTACCAAATGTGGGGGTTCTTTGGCCTAGTCTCTTCGGTTTTATCGCTTGACGCATTTGGAAAAATAAGAATCTTTTTATTTTCTATGGATATTGTAGAGCGTTGCTGATATCATTAAGTCTTCAATAAGCTGTACAAAACAATATATTGCAACTCTTAAGAATGATTCCTTTGGATAACTCAAACTCGCTCATAAATTAGATACGATGGATAACTGGATTTCTTTAAATACTAATGGAGCTGTTAAGTTCAATACAGGTCAGGCTACTGCTGGGGGGTGGCGTACAGTCAAGATGGACAATGGATCGCTGCCTACAACAGGTACTTGGGGTTTTGTTTAGTTTTTTATGTTGAGTTATGGGAAATTTTAGATGGTCAATTTTCATTCAAAGAGAGGGTCACAAGAGGGTCCTCATCTACACCGATAACTTAGAAGCGGTCAAAGCCCTTCAAGACATTCATTCAACTAAAGCAAACTCAACCTTAGTCAAAAGGATTCAATGACTTTGCAAACAATTGAGCAATGAGAAATTAAGTATATTCCTAGAGAAAAAAACTCAAGTTGCGGATTGTCTAGCCAAGATGGCTTTAGAAAGAAACTCAACATTGCAAGTATTCGACAAGATTCTTGAAGAGTTAGTAGCTGTTGTTGAGTCAGCTAGAGCAACAAATTTGATTATGTCTGTTTAAGATAGTTTGTTTGTGCTTTTTCACCCAAAAAATATTATAATACTTTTATAATATTGGGTTTTTTTAATTAATTAATGATTTAAAAATTTTAATGATATTTAAAAAATAAATTTATTTAAGTGTTTGTGCGTATTAATATTATAGTATTTTTTAATTTTTATTTTTTAAAATTAATTAATTATTTGAAAAAAATTAATTATATTTTAAAAATATAAATTTACTTTGATCAATGTTTTTAAAATATTTTCAACATTAAAAGTTAATTTTTAAATTAAAAATTTTATTTAGTATATATTTGTGTCAATTTGTTTTATAGTTTCTATTTCCTATAATTTATTTTATTTAATTATATGTAGAATTATAATTATTTTTAATTTTTAGTATTTATTGTAAGATTTTAGCCCAATTATGTGGGCTCAATTAGGTCTAAAATAATGTGCCCAATTTAAAGGGATAAGAATTTTACTTTTAATAGAAGTTAAATTTTATCCATTTATTTGGTTACTTGATATACGTACCGGATTAAAAGTTAATCATTATAATTTGATTCTCCTTTTACCTGTTAAGCTTACACATATATAAAAAGTAAAGATTACAGCCTCCATTATTTAGGTTTGTGTAATTAATAGAAGAGATCAAGAGGGAGAAATAAATTTATCAAGTGTTATTCTTTGTATTTTCGTCAAGTCTAATAGCCAACTTCAATTCTGCATTACGTATTTCTTAAACTTGTGAAAGTGATGTAAAATATTTTAGATCTAAATATAGTTCAAAATGGGGAAAATAATTTATTAGGTGTTCTTCTTTGTGTTCTTCATCAAGCCTAATGGCCAACTCCAATTTCACATCAAGTATTTCTTGAACTTATGAAAAGTATATTATTCTAAAAACCCTAAATCATTGATTGTGCAATATTAGAGATTTGCTTTGCATAATATTTAGATATAATAAATTTTACACGTGATAGCATAGCCTGAGCTAAAAAAAATATGGTTTTTCAAGTGAATTTGTAATTGTTTCAAATAAATTACTTATACCACTTAATTATTTTTATTTTATTATTGATGATAATTAAAAATTATGATTCTTAAATTTTTTGATTAAATTGAATGATGTGTGTAGCTAGCCTTAATCTTTTATTATTATTTGTTTGAAATTGATAAAAATTATTCTGTTGCCATGAATTGATAAATAAGATTGAATATTTGATATTTATAGATTCTCTATTCTGCTAATATTTCTTATTGATATGACCCATCGGTTTTTAATCTTTAAATCTTAGTTAAATAATATGTTTTTTTTTTCATTATTGCTGAAAAAAAACCAGAAGTTAATAAGACAAAAACCATAGAATGAGAAAGAAAAGATTTTGGCGCACAATGATGATGTTGATTATTATTATTATTATTTAGTTATAAGTTTTTTTTTCTTTTCTTTATTATTTTAAGAATTAATTCAATGATAATTGTTAATTATGATATTTATATATGATATATATAAGTTGTTAGTCATCAAATTAGTCAAATTAGAAAGCTCTCATAGATGTAAATTAAATTATGTAAATAATAGAAAAGTGAATAGTCATTAGAACTTTGAAATTTGCTCAAAGGTAATTTATTTATTCTATGAATAGTGAAAAATTATAGTGATAAATTAATTTTTTTTGTTAGATAGATATTTGAATGTCTAGAAAGTCTTGTATATTCAATGAAAATTATTTATTTGTACAATAAGATTATCGGCATTTATTTATGATATTATATTTTAGTATCTCTCCAGAATATACTTGGGTTGTTTGCACATTTAAATTTAAATAAGTTATATTATATTTAATTTTTAACAATTCAATATAAAAATTGAAAAAATTATTTAATATAAAACTTGAATATTCAAATTTAAATATATTATATATTTTTGAAAATTTGAATACATAATTATAATTAAAACTGTGTTTAAGTTTTTTTATTTATTTAAATTAAAGGATACATAAAAATGATATAAGTTTAAAATGCATTTTTTAAAAATAAAATAAAATATTAAGTTATCATTAATTTTATTCAGAAAAATATTTTTAAGTATTTTTTTACTTTTAAAATTAATTTAAACATGATTTTTTATTTTTTAAATTAAAATGAAAAAAATTAAACATTAACAGATTTTAAATTTTAAATAAGAGAGATTGTAAAGTAGAATATTAAATATTTATTTTTCAATATTTTTTAAAACAGTTTAATTATTAATTTATAAATATTAAAAATTTAAAATTAATATATTCTTAAATTTTAAATTTAGTTTTTTCTTAGATAATCAAATTTATAAATTTAAATAAAATATATGTTCTTAAAATATGTAATTAAAATTACAATTGTAACAACTCGATAGTTAAGGGTATCAGAAAGTGCATTCCCGGGACTCCATTCTCGTGAATCGGACTTGTAAATTGTGTAGTTAGTTAGGTTTTGGTTAAGTGAATTTACTTGAATTAAAAGTAATTAGGTATAAGGACTAAATTGTGTATAGGATGAAAGTTGAATTATAGATTAAAAATAAATTAAAGGGCCAATGTAATAATTATATCTATGTTATAAAAATATGTTAAAATATGTTATCTTAATAATTAAGTAAATATATATATTATAATAAATTAAAGTATAATAAAAAACACCTAGGGACTTTTAGGGTTTAAAGTTCAATTGGTTAATTAATTTAGTCCATTTTCTTGTAATTTTTATGTTTTTAGAATCCCGATACCTAGGGTAACCCGACCCATGTTGAAATTTTAGCAATTATAAGTTTTTAAGTGTTGTCAATATTGAATAATTTTAGTATTAGAGATTAAATTGATAGATTTTTAAGTTAGAAATGGAAAATGATTAAATTGTAGAACAAATTATAAATTTTGAGTATTAGGGATTAAATTGTAAAAAAATTAAAATTTAGGGGTTTAAGTGAAAATAGGGAGTTAAATTTAGTTTAAAGTGGAATTTGTATGAAAATATAGAATTAAATGTGAAGAATAAAAATTAGTCTCAGTTTAGGGACTAAATTGGAATTTAGACAGATATTGCGTAAAAATTTAAATATTTAATATTCAATATGAAATTGAAATTTTATTGTATTGATGAATTTTAATTGTTTTAATTCTGTAGCTAACGTCATACTGGAATCCTCGACTAAAAAAGGGAAAGATAAAATCGATGTCAAATAGCTCAGAATTCCTAGTTTGTATTTTTATAATCTGAACCTAATTACTAATTCTTGTATTTTGATTTAATGCATATAATAAGTGGTTGAGGTGAGTATTTGGCACTTTGATATTGAATTGGTATATATATTATGAATGTATTGATTATTTGAATTTAAATGAATATATATGTGTAAATGTGATAATGTACAAATATGATAATTGGATATTGGTTGTATTTGGAAAGTGATTAGAACCCTATTAACTATATCGGGTTGAGTCGGATATAGATGACATGCCATAGGATAGGAAGAGTTTAGGGATTTCTTCGACTTCAAGTCGATGAGGCACTGGGTGCTAATTTACTTCGGTTTAACCGATGAGACACTGGGTGTCAAATTTATATAGCGCTGGGCACAGTTACTACTTCAGATTTATCCGATGAGCCACGGGGTGCCAAACTAGTGTGTTGGTTGGATCCTTATATCCATCCGAGTCGTGTTAATAGGGGTAATTAAATAAAACGGTACTGTCGAAACCATTTTTATATTTGAAAAAAAGGGGATCGACTTTAAAAATTTGGAGTCGCCACCAATCCTTTTTTTAGGTGTAATTGGGCCACTTTATAAAATATTTTGGTCTACGAATTTTTAGAAAACAGGTTCGGGAGTCAGTTACGTATGAGGAAGGATTAGCACCCTCGTAACGCCCAAAATTGGTACCTAGCTGATTAGTTAATGTCTTAGTGTCAAAAATTTGAGAAGATTTTAAAATGCGATCCTTTTATTTAAAAAAAAAAAACCTGAGTAAATTAGATAAAATGTAAAGACCTACTCATCTCAAAGGGGGAAAATGTCATACCCAGTAAGTTAGGGTCCAACACTTCACACCTTCAGAAACAAGCTTGTCTCTGATTTTTAACACTCGGTTTAGAAAGAATATCCGGTTACTTGGGCCTTATGGAAAATTAGAACCCAGTAAGTTAGGGTACAATTTCTCAAAATTCCCAAATATCAAACATTGCCTTTGTTGAAATCCTTACCTCAAGATAGCGAAATGTTGCATCCAGTGAGTTAGGGTGCAGCATCTCGAGCTCCTGAAGATAAGCTTTTTATTTGAAACTCACGTATTTTGTTTTCAAAAGGGTACTCGGTTACTTAGGATCGACGAGAAAAAATCGAAGCTCAATAAGTTAGGGCACGATTCTCTCGAAGCTCCTAAATATCAAGCATTGCCTTATTTCGAAAACTTTTGAAATAAAAAAAGATTTCAGAACTTAAACGATGTTGAAAGGCGACCTTCTAAGCGAATGAAATACGATGGAATGATAATATAAAACCCAAAAATAGTAATTCACAAAATAAATGCTACACTAATATACCACAAATAACTCATAAATACCAATTAATAATAACAAAACACATGATAGCAATAACCGCACAACATGTGTTAATTTAATGCTAACATCGATAATCCAAAACTAAAGAATTTAACAAAAATGTAAAACAAATTGAAACAAATAAAATGTAAAAAGTTTAAAAAAATAATAATAATATGAAAGAATGAAAATTTGAAATCATCATACAAAAGTTTAAAATAATTAATAAAAAGTAAGAATAAATAATATACTAAATAGTAATATATAAATTAATTTAAAATAAATATTATTTAAGAAGAAAATCAAAATAAGTAACATACAAAATAATTTATATCAATCCAAAGAAATAATATACATGAAATGGAAAATTTAATATAAATAATTTATATACAAGTAATAAAAAATGTTTGAAATTAACAAAAATGTATAATAAAATAGGGTTCTTAAAGAAATAAATTATATACATAGATTACGAGAAAAATATATGTGAATATATATATAAATAGATTTAAAATAAAATATATATGTAAAATATTATGAAACTAACAATATGTACATTGAGTAAAAAAAATTAATATAAAACGTGTATATACATATAACACAATGATGTATAGGAGTATATAAAATACGAATCATGTAAAATTTTAAAACCGAGAAATAAAAGAGAATTTAAAAAAAAATTATATGGCAAAACAATAAGAAAAAAAAATGGAAGGAAAAAAAGTAGCGAAAAAAAAGGAAATCACCTAAATCGAAAAACGATTTCTTTGCAATTTGTGTACTCGGAAATACTGTTCTTTCTATTGATCTCCATCCCTCATATACAATCCTTTTCAATGGCTTTTATAGCCAAATTTTACAACTTAGGCAAGTGGGGTGATGGAGTTAGTGGGGGTGATAGAGGTAGTGGATGGTTTAGTAGGGTGATAGAGTTAGTGGTCGGTTTAGTGGAGTGATTGGTTTAGTGATCGGTTTAGTAGGGTGTTTAATTTGGGCTGGTTTGATTGGGCCCGTGCAGAATTGGGCTCAACAGCTGCCCCTCTTTGTTCGTTGTCATGTAATGGGAACGAAGCAAAGGTTACAAAGGCCAATTTTGCCCGGTCTTGCTGAATCTTGACCCTTAATGCTCATCTTCTTCGAGTACCCTTATTCTAATCCACTGCGTCCTTCAGAGTAAGGAATAGGTATTTTGATATGTTCTAGTGGCTCTGCTCCGCTCTTGCTCCGTGAAGATAAGATTTGCTATAATTTTTAGCCTGTTACCCTACTGCTTAAGGAGTTAAGGTTCACCGTCTTCGATCTGCTCCACTACCGCTTAGGGAGACAAGATCTGTAGTTTTTAGCTTGTTACCCTACTGCTTAGGGGGTTAAGGCGAGTCTTCGACCTGCTCTACCACTACTCGGCGAGCCAAGATCTATGAATTTTAGCCTGTTACCCTACTGCTTAGGGGGTTAAAGCGAGTCTTCGACCTGCTCCACCACTGCTCGGCGAGCCAAGATCTGTAAATTTTAGCCTGTTACCCTACTGCTTAGGGGGTTAAGGCGAGTCTTCGACCTGCTCTACCACTACTCGGCGAGCCATGATCTGTAAATTTTAGCCTGTTACCCTACTGCTTAGGGGGTTAAGACTAGTGGTTTGAATCTGCTCCATTGCCAATACATGGAGATAAGATCCGCTGAAATTTGATCTGTTTCACTCCTGCCAGTGGGATGAGATTTGCTATATTTAGGCTGTTCCACTCCTGCTCGGCGGGATAAGGCTGGTGGTTTGAATCTACTCTATTGTCGATACATGGAGATAAGATTCGTCAAAATTTGATCTGCTCCGCTTCTGCTCAGCGAAGATAAGATCTGGAGTTTAGCATGCTCCACTCCTGCTTAGTGAAGATAAGGCTGGTGGCTAAAATCTGCTCCATTGCCGATACATGGAGATAAGATTCGCCAAAATTTGATCTGTTCCACTCTTGCTAGTGGGACGAGATCTGCTATATTTAGCCTGTTCCACTCCTGCTCAGTGGGATAAGGCTGGTGGTTTGAATCTGCTCCATTGCCGATACATGGAGATAAGATTCGTCAAAATTTGATCTGCTCCGCTCCTGCTCAGCGAAAATAAGATCTGGAGTTTAGCTTGCTCCACTCCTGCTCAGTGAAGATAAGGTTGGTGGCTGAAATCTGCTCCATTGCCAATGCATGGAGATAAGATTCACCAAAATTTGATCTGCTCCGCTCCTGCTCAGCGAAGATAAGATCTGGAGTTTAGCCTGCTCCACTCATGCTCAGCGAAGATAAGATCTGGAGTTTAGCCTACTCCACTCCTGCTCAGTGAAGATAAGGCTGGTGGCTGAAATCTGCTCCATTGCCAATACATGGAGATAAGATTCGCCAAAATTTGATCTGTTCCGCTCCTGCTCAGCGAAGATAAAATCTGCTATATTTGATCTGTTCCGCTCCTGCTCAGCGAAGATAAGATCTGCTATATTTGATCTGCTCCGCTCCACTCAGCGAAGATAAGATCTGCTGAAATTTTTAATTTTTAATTTTGCTACACTGTCCACCGGGGAATCTATCAGTAAAAGTGATTTCCTAGGGCTTATGCTTATGTCAAATGATTAGGATGCCATGATCAGAATGAGTCAAATGCTCCTAACTAAATGTATTATGAATGAAATTTGTATGAATGTAGAATGCCATGAGAAAAATCCCATTTTTAATGCTTGGGTTATCATTACTAGCTGTTTGTTAAGGCTATCGCTTCACTGACGTGGGTCTTCTTGTTCAATTTATATTTTCTGACAGAAAACTTGTAGAAACAATCTCATTTTGTTCAACTGGTTTGCCCCATTATGACTTCAAGGTCCAGTCCACTGTATTTTTGGGACATAGGGCTTGTATCATCTTCAAACCCTTCCACTGCAACTCAAGGGAATATAATCTGATTCTTCAATCCATTCTCACCGCAATTCAAGGGTATATGATTCGACTCTTCTTCCATCAATTTGGTTTGTTACACCGTTCCTTGGGTGTCATGACCAGATATGTATACATGATATTTGCATGAATACAAAATATTATTTCTCTCGAGAATGATCTCCTTTTCAAACTTGGGTTGACATTGCTCGTTATTTGTCAAGATGATATCTTTGACAGAAAATCTTAAGAGGAGGTCTTTCAGATAATTCCAACCTCTAGGCTTGGTAAATTCTAAACAACAGTCTTGTTTCAGGTTCCTGTATTATTTAGAAACTTCCAAGGTAATAAGCAGAACTTCTCTTGTGAAAATATCATTAGTCCTTTAATCTTTATTTCAATGCAAAGTGCTTGAAAGAGATCATGGCAAGGGACAAGAATGAAATTAATTAAGAGTATAGCTTGAAACAATTAAATTAATCGAAGATAGCCAAGAAAATAAAATTGATTGGGGCGTATCTAAAAAAGAATAAGGTAATCAATGATAACAAACATGGGTAGGATAGAAAATTAGGTGCCTCAAATATCACAGCCTGAGTTTCTCTGTACAAACTTCTTGATGACCATTTTGAGCTCAATATGTGTTTAGGTGATCCGAAGTACTTTGTCAATGCCACAAGATGTAGCATATTTCCTCATTGTTAACTCAGGCATAGTAAGACTACCGCATGCCCCACTTTCGATCCAAATTTGAGCCGCCCTTTTCGGGTTTTCAACTCAAATCCCCTTTGGTCTCAAAGCGCCCTTTGCGGGTTTTCGCCTTGGCCTCTCCTTTTCTTTTCATTTCTTTTTCTCTTTATTTTCTTTATTTTCTTTATTTTTTATTTTTTCCTCTTTTTTTCTTTTTTTCTTCTTCTTTTTGAAAGCGAAGTATTATCGATTAAATCCAAATTCGCAGGGTCAGGCAAGTTCTTGCCATCCATCTTGGTCAATATCAATGCCCTTCTAGGGGTAAGGTTATTCTCAATTTGACATCTATTTTCTCTGAGATCCTTTTGTATGGGAAGTATCCTTCTCAAAACTAAGTTTCCTTGATAAAATTTTTGGACTTGATAAAATTTTTGGACAATCTTTCATCATCACTTCGTATCATCTTGGTGTATTTGATTGTGACGGATAATTTTCGACCTCCTTTCTTCAATCAGGTTCATTTGATCATCGAAACTGAATTTATTCGACTCCCACTCTGCCAAAACTCGTGGAGAAGAAAACTCAGCTTTAACAAACAAAACTGCATTCATTCCATAAATCAACGAGCAAAGTGTTGCCCTGGTAGAGGTTCTGGTAGAGGCTCCCACGATCCTTTTTTTTTTTGCACCGTTCATTTTCGGACAATATGGTGTTTAATCTTAAATAGACCGAACGCTTTTGATATCGTGCTGCTGTTTAAATTTAGTACATCGTCAGATGTGATCTTTTTGGTACTTTAGACTGACATAGTATCTACTGGCTATTGACCTCGCGTCATTGGTACATGAAGCAGTCTTCGTCCATTTGAAAACGTAATCAGCGACCACAAAAAGATGAATCGCTACTTGTAAGAGGCTTTTGGCGAAATCGGCTCGACGACATACATGCCCATATAGAAAAAGATTATGGGTTCCACCATTTCTTTGCTTCATAAGATTTGCTTCTCATCACCGTCATCAACAGATCATAAGATAAGCTACAACCTTAGTAATCTTCAAAGTCCTGAGATCCCATTAAACACATATCTTGCTCAAAAAGAGATTTTAAGTTAGCAGCAGTGCCGCTCATATCATTGATATCTGGAGACCAGTTATGTGGGCGAAGCAAGATCCGAAAAACAATAGAGTCCAAGAATGTAATCATGAATGAAATGACAATAAAGAAGAAATTGTTTGAAATAAGAAACAAATATGCATTTTATTGAAAATAAAGAATGCTGGACATAAGCCTATTTCACAAAAAGAATTCTTATTGCGTTTAGGCTTAAAGCAACAAGTGTGTTTTGAATATTACTCTAGATTAACCCTAAAAAAATACAGGAATCTCTTCTACCGTCCCATTGTTCAAAATACTCCAAGGTATACAAAGGTTAAATTTTCTTTCTCACATCCTCGATTATCGCATTTACCCCATTATCAACATGGTTGGGTAACGGATTTTGTACACCGGACTGGTTGTCAAACTTCACAATGCCCATGTCAACAAGCCTTTCGACTAACTTCTTAAAAGGGATGCAATTTTCTATCGAGTACCCCGTGATTCCCGCGTGGTATTCGCATTGGGCGTTTTCATTGTACCACTTTGGGTATGGAGGTTGCACGGGTTTCGAGTAGAACGGAGCTACCACAAGCGCATCAAATAGATTTTGGTATAACTCCCTATAAGTCATCGGGATGGGAGTGAACTGGAATTTTTCTGAGTTTAGCCCCGAGCTGGATTTCTGCCTTGAGGGGCCTTGAAAGCTAGAAGTCACGGCTTTCAGTTGGCCTACAGTGACCAATTTAGAATACCCTTCGCTCACATTGCTCACTTCATTTTCATTTCTCTTTAGGGTTGACCTTTGGGTGCTTACTTCTGTACCTATCTTCCCGCATCTTACCGCGTTTTCTATCATCTCGCCGGACATTATTATATCTGGGAAGCTCATGGTAGTGCTGCCCAACATATGGTTAATGAACGGGGCCTTTAGAGTGTTGATGAAAATCATTGCTATTTCCCTCTCTAAAAGAGGTGCTCGTACTTATGTGGCTACTTCCCTCTACCTCTGTGTATACTGCCTGAAGCTTTCACTTGACTTCTTCTCCATGTTCTGTAACGTGATCCCGTCAAGCGCTATATCCGTTACATGGCCATATTGCCTCATAAAGGCCTGCGCTAAATCCTTCCAGGATTTGACTTGGGTACGCTCAACTGATTATACCATTTTACCGCGGCCCCCGTCAGACTGTCCTGAAAACAGTGAATTAACAACTGGTCATTGTTGACATATCCCGTCATTCTCCGACAGAACATTGTGATATGGGCTTCAAGACAACTGGTTCCGTTGTATCTTTCGAACTCTGGCATCTTAAACTTTGAAGGAAGTATCAAATCTGGTACCAGACTTAACTCTTTAGCATCCATTCCGCATTGGTAATCAGCACTTTCCAATGCTTTGAACTTCTCTTCCAACCATATGCATCGGTCTTCAAACTGTTTAGGAAGCTCCGGCTTTGCTTTTTCCACTTCTACTGCATCATCGAAGTCGGGGACATTGAGGGTTATAGGATGGTCTCTAGGGTATGAACTTGAACCTATTAGGAAATTTACTGATGCTGAGGTACCGGATTGATACTGAAGTCTAATATTAACAGACACATTCGGTGTTTGGACACTTGTTGGGGCCAAACTAGAAGGACAAGCAGAGTCTTCGTTGTCATCCCCAATATCCACCATAGGGCCCTTCCCTTTATCAGGCCCTCCAGTTAACAGTTGTGTTAGCTGGTTCATCATGCTTCTTTGGGACTCCAACATTTGGTCCCTCATGTCCTGTTGAATCTTGGCTAACTATTGTTGCATCTGAATTTGCAATTGGTCTTACATCTCTTTCTGCATCTGTTCCAACTTTTCTAACCTTTGATCCATGGCTTTCGTCTTCTTCTGAGTGTAGTAGTGATATTCCAGGGTAACTAGAAATAGCCTCTAGTTAATAGGGTTCTTTTATGAAATTTAATGCACACGATGCGATGTAATGCAAATGTATGTTAATGAATGCAAAAAAGAAAGAGAGGCATTGATTCTAAATTCAATTCTATTAGAATAACTTTTCTAGAAAACAAACTTCTTTACATAAAATGGATATTTATACGGCCATGCCCTTATAGTCCAAGTAAAGACATCGATCTTTTTCTTCATATCAGGATGTAAGGTCAAAGCTTACGAACTTTTCAAAGGATGCCCCTTTCAGCCACTTTTGCTTGATCAGGGCCGCGACTCTTCACTCTCCTATCCTCGCTATGCTCGTTAACTTTTTTAAAAGGGTCGAGACATGACGGCTCTCGCACAGTCTTTGTCAGTATGAATCCTTTGGGCAGAATTTTTGCATTTTTTCGCGGACTATCAGCCTTCCTCTGTTGTGTTTACTTGAACTATGTTCAGACACCAGTATTATAATCCACCTTATCAAGAAATCCGTTCCCTCATGACAAGTTATTCTATTTAGCAATTGAATATGAATCAACCCTTCCTTTCTAAAATAATGCAATGCAATGCGATGCAATCATAAACAAATGAAACACGTTAGTATAGGAAAAATAAACAACTTAAAACACCTATTCGGGTGACCACTAAGGTTTGGCGTAGCCCTAACTAGGGTAGGCTCTTAGGGTTCACTATATGTGGTTCAGGTCTAAGGTAGGGGTACCTGAACCAGCAGATTCCTCAATCTTCACCCATTATAGGCTCATTTAGACCAAGTTCAATTCAGGGGAATACATTTCCCTATGGCTGCACGGAGATGAAAATCTCACGAAGACATAGGTACGGATGTATCCCAGAAGCGATCCACTATCTTGCACGGAGGTGAAAACCTCACGAAGGAAATAACTTCTCACTCCTACTTAAAAGGTGTGACCACAACGGTCATGGAATGCAATGATAGAAGATATAAAAGAACTTGAAAACATGAATAAAATGATGAAAACCATAACCTCAAATAGATGAAATGCAATGAGAGGATCGTAATTTCAAAACCAAATTCAATTTTCGACAAAAGATAAAAAGTAATCAAATCGCGGCTTGACTCTCTTATTGGTCCCCAGTGGAGTCGCCAAGCTGTCGAAACCATTTTTATCTTTAAAAAAAGGGGATCAACTTTAAAAATTTGGAGTCGCCACCAATCCTTTTTTGAGGTGTAATTGGGCTACCTTATAAAATATTTTGGTCTACGAATTTTTAAAAAACAAGTTCGGGAGTCGATTACATATGAGGAAGGATTAGTACCCTCGTAACTCCCAAAATTGGTACCTAGCTGGTTAGTTAATGTCTTAGTGTCAAAATTTTGAGAAAATTTTAAAATGCGATCATTTTATTTAAAAGAAAACCTGAGTAAATTAGATAAAATGTAAAGACCTACTCATCTCAAAGGGGGAAAATGTCATACCCAGTAAGTTAGGGTCCAACATTTCACACCTTCAGAAACAAGCTTGTCTCTGATTTTTAACACTCGGTTTAGAAAGAATATCCGGTTACTTGGGCCTTATGGAAAATTAGAACCCAGTAAGTTAGGGCACAATTTCTCAAAATTTCCAAATATCAAATATTGCCTTTGTTGAAATCCTTACCTCAAGATAGCGAAATGTCGCATCCAGTGAGTTAGGGTGCAGCATCTCGAGCTCCTGAAGATAAGCTTTTTATTTGAAACTCACGTATTTTGTTTTCAAAAGGGTACTCGGTTACTTAGGATCGACGAGAAAAAATCGAAGCTCAGTAAGTTAAGGCACGATTCTCTCGAAGCTCCAAAATATCAAGCATTGCCTTATTTCAAAAAATTTTGAAATAAAAAAAGATTTCAGAACTTAAACGATGTTGAAAGGCGGCCTTCTAGGCGAATGAAATACGATGGAATGATAATATAAAACCCAAAAATAGTAATTCACAAAATAAATACTACACTAATATACCACAAATAACCCATAAATACCAATTAATAATAACAAAATACATGATAGCAATAACCGCACAACATGTGTTAATTTAATACTAACATTGATAATCCAAAACTAAAGAATTTAACAAAAATGTAAAACAAATTGAAACAAATAAAATGTAACAAGTTTAAAAAAATAATAATAATATGAAAGAATGAAAATTTGAAATCATCATACAAAAGTTTAAAATAAATAATAAAAAGTAAGAATAAATAATATAATAAATAGTAATATATAAATGAATTTAAAATAAATATTATTTAAGAAGAAAATCAAAATAAGTAACATACAAAATAATTTATATCAATCCAAAGAAATAATATACATGAAATGGAAAACTTAATATAAATAATTTATATACAAGTAATAAAAAATGTTTGAAATTAACAAAAATGTATAATAAAATAGGGTTCTTAAAGAAATAAATTATATACATAGATTACGAGAAAAATATATGTGAATGTATATATAAATAGATTTAAAATAAAATATATACGTAAAATATTATGAAACTAACAATATGCACATTGAGTAAAAAAAATTAATATAAAACGTTTATATACATATAACACAATGATGTATAGGAGTATATAAAATACGAATCATGTAAAATTTTAAAACCGAGAAATAAAAGAGAATTTTAAAAAAAATTATATGGCAAAACAATAAGAAAAAAAATGGAAGGAAAAAAAGTAGGCAAAAAAAAGGAAATCACTTAAATCGAAAAACGATTTCTTTGCAATTTGTGTACTCGAAAATACTGTTCTTTCTATTGATCTCTATCCCCCCTATACAATCCTTTTCAATGGCTTTTATAGCCAAATTTTACAACTTAGGCAAGTGGGATGATGGAGTTAGTGGGGGTGATGGAGGTAGTGGATGGTTTAGTAGGGTGATAGAGTTAGTGGTCGGTTTAGTGGGGTGATTGGTTTAGTGATCGGTTTAGTGGGGTGTTTAATTTGGGCTGGTTTGAAAAGCTATTATATAACAAGTGATGAGAATTGAGTATGGTATGAAATGATGTATTCATGAATTAAGTATTGAATGGCTAATGCCATTGTACAAATAAATGTGGTTTGATATGTGAATAACTATTTATATAGCAATTGTGTGGATTAGGATATTGTTTAACAAATGAAATATGATAGCATATGATAGTCATGATACTAGACATTAATATGTGCTTATAATTCAATTGTGCATATTATATTTTATTGTCTTTAAATGTTCTGATTATTGAAATACCACTGAGTTTTACTTAGTGTACGGTTTTGTTTTTCTGTACGCAGATTAGGTACTTCTCTTTTCATCGCCGATTCAACATCCAACAACGATCCCGAACTCAAATGTGGTGATGTTTATCTTTTGTGTCGGCATGTACTTAGGATGTCTAAATGATAGTTATTTTGTGGATGAAATGTATATGAGGTTATAAGTGTAATGTTGGTTTGGTATATATATATAAATATTTTTTTGTTTTTGAAACCATAGTATGGTATAATAATTGAACCAAAGCTTGGTATGTGCATGTGAATTCATGTTAATGTTTTAAGTAGATATGAGCTAGGCCAAATTGATGGATTTTGGCATGTTTATAATTTTAATTTGACTGATGCATTGATGGTATGTTTTGATGATATAAATGTGGTACCAATGAGGATACATTGGTTAGGCACCTAGGATGATTATTTTGACATGTTTTGAATGTGTTTGTTCATGAGGTTAAACGAATTATTTTTGAGTTGTTTAATGCCCAAGCATGTAGGAATTGGTAAATTTGTTGGTAAAGACACATTTTAGGTCCACACGGCCAGACACACGGGCGTGTGACTTGGTCGTGTGAGACACACGGTTAGCACACAGGCGTGTGAGGCCATTTTAAAGGGCACACGGACGTGTGGTTTGTTTGTGTGATCCAAGTCAGAGAGTTATACGGGCTGGGACATGGTCGTGTGTCCCTACTTCGAATGCCCACATGGCCAGACACACGGGCGTGTGACTTGACCATGTGAGTCATACGGCCTGACCACCGACCATGTGAACCCTGCAGTTAAAATTTTCTAACCTTTTCCAAAAATTTTCAAATGTTCCTGATTTAGTCTAAAATCGTTTATAAAGTGTTTTCAAACTCTTAAAGGCTTAATAAGGGACTTTATGCATGTTAATGATGAATCATTTTATTATTTTTGAAATATTTTAAATGAATGATTAGATTATGATTACTCGATAATGTCCCGAAACCCTATTCCAACAATAGATACGGGTTAGAGGCGTTATAATAATTGTCAAAAACTGTTTTAAAAAATTATTTTAAAAAATTGTTTTAAAACTTTTTTTGATACAATTGTTTTATTTTTTTAATATTAAAAAAATAATACTATTGACAGCTTTTAATTAGTTAATAAATAACAAAAAAATATTTTAAAGAGTATTATTATTTTTCAAACATTCTTTTGAATTAAATTAATCATTTGCATCTAAATATAAAACAAAAAAAATATATTTTTTCAAAATTTTAATTTTCTAGAATTATTATGCTTACAAAACACATGAAATTATTTATCATATATTTTAATTTTTCTAAATTGTTTTTCAAATCCTTAATTTAAAATAATTCCAAAGCATTATTTATCATATATTTAACTACAGTTTTAATTAAAAATTAAAATATATAAATTAATTTAATTATTATTTTAACATTTATACAATTTTAAAATTAAAATTATTAGAGTTGTGTGACCCCATCACTTGTTAAAAAAATAAAATAGAGAGACAAAATAAGTGGTACGTATTATGCCGCACAAGTTGAATCCGTATAAGACTATGCTTCTTCTATTAGACATTGACTATAACACGGTTGTTTAACCCTTAAATAAATATAGCCAAACTCCTTATGTATTGTATATTTTTCAACATAGTGAAATTTTCATGTACAAATTAAATTTACAAAAAAATAATTAAATTGGACATATATTTAAGGATTTTACTCTCAATTATGTTTTAGTCTGCATTTAAATGAAATCTTCTCATTTCAAATTGTTGATGTCTTATCATTAGAATTTTATGAAAAGATTCGAAATCCATGGTCAACGTGTAGAAACCATATATCATCCACACAACACCGCAGATCCGTAATTCCTAACATAATAAAACAGCCGGAGGTTACAATCAATGCAGGGAAAGAGGGTTTTAAAATTTAAAAATTATTATTATCTCTTAAATTTTAAAATAGTTATTGTTATCAATTAATTTTTAAAGTAATTATTATAATAATAAATTTCATGTAAAAGGTAACAATATTTTAATAAAAAAAGTTCCTATTAAAATTTAATAGGAAAATAAAATTAAAATATACTAATATTTTTAAGTAATATTCATCTAAAAAAAGAATTTAAGGAGTAATTTAAAAAATTAAAATTAAAATTTTAATTGGAATATATATATCAAATTACAAAAATAAAGATATTTTAAAATTAAATATTTTGAAAGGATAGTTTAATTAGAAATTTATAAAATATTTTTTTAATTTATAGAAATTAAATGGCATGACTGATATTTATATATGATATGAAATTGTGAAACGTTTCTAAGAAATAGTACGGCATGATTAAGATTTTTTACCTACTTTATAACCTCATGCTTAAGTTGTAAGTAAATTAAATTATAATTTATATTATAAACAAAAAGGAGAAAAAGAAAATAACATAAACACAAGTTATTGAATATGATTATAAGATTGACAAAGGTATAAAAGGTGCTTGCATATTCTAAAGGTTCTTTTAATGGAGAGAAAAAGTGTTCCAAATAAGTGATATGATGTACTGGAAGAGATGGAGGGGAAGACTCGAGTAAATTCGATAACATTGAGCACATCGACAGGTGGTGAGGTAGAGAAAGTTAAACATAGCTAAAAATCTGGCTTAACAAATAAGTAAGTTGAGAGAATTTTAGAGAGAACCCTTTCAGAGTTCAAATGCTGAAAATTCCAAAATTGTCAGTTTCTTCACCTGTTGTGGAAAACTTCTATTTATAGTGTTTCAAGAATAAGAGTTATAGTGATGGTAATTAATATGAATAATGTAATTAATTTTTAGTTATCATTACATTAATGATTAAGAAGGGATAGTGAAAGTTTTTGTTGGTAATAGTGAATAGTGAAGAAGAATTCATTGTGTTTTTGAAAGGAGAGAAAAACACTCAATGTTACAAAAAGGTTAAGAGGTGAACTCTTAACTACCTCCATATATGATCCACCAAGTTAAGCTCTCTGGAACATTTCAAAAGTGAAGATAACCCAAGAACACTACCATATTACCGGGTTACTTTCACTTCTTCTACTGTGGTGAAGTGGTACTACGTGAAACATTTTTCGTGGATGAGATGTTCTTGAGTAATGATTATTTTGACGTGTTCCAAACTTGAGTTTTTCTCGACATAGTTTTTTTCAATGTAGAGATTTTTCCGAATGAGAGTTGTTCTGTGGTAATGATTTTCTTGGTAAAGTTTGTTCTGAATAATGACTCTTCCAGAAAAACAGAATTCTTTTAAATCCAAGTTGTTCCAAATAATGGTTGTTCTAAACATAACTATTACTAAAATGCTATTATTCTAAATAAAAGTTGTTTCGAACTTTAGTTGTTCTCAAATATCAACTACACTGGATGATAATTGTTTTAATTAAAGTCTTGTTCTGAATATAGTTATTCTTAAACAACAGTTGCTCTGAACAACAACTATTTTAAACAAGAGTTGTTGCTCTAAAAGAGATACAGTTGGTAGTATAATTTCCTAAAACATAATATTCTTTATTTTGAGGGAGAGATAAAATATTAGCAGCCAAATTGAGTATCTACACATATAAGGGTTTGAATCCCTACTCTTACTTGCTTTCTCTCCAGAGTATCACTATCTTATCAAAGTGCATAGTGTTTTCTTATTGAAATTGTATTGATTTGTTTGGATGTATAGTTATAGATTTATTGATATTTTTAAAAATATGTTTATAAATATTAAATGAATGAAATTTAATAAATAATTTAAATGTAAATATTTATCAATTATATAAAATACCCATCAATATATTTCATAAATAAAAATTCTTTTACATTAAACAAATTCAAAATAAACAATAAAAAATTCATATATTGAACAATATGTATCCACAATAAAATCATCTCATATTAATCTATAAGATGGATGTTTTATACACATAAAGTTATGCTCGTGAAGGTTTTTAGAGATTTTGTTTTTTACCTTTATTTCATTTGTATGTTATAAGTCATTCACCTCTTTTATTATTTACTATTTTTTATACTTCAAAGTTTTTAACTTAGCAACTTTATATTGTTTATGGTTAGTAAAATTTAACAATTAAAGTTAATACTTATCACTATAAATGGTAAAAAAGTAATAAATCTGTATATATATTTAATATTATTGATGTACTCGTTGATGCATAATATTTTTATTGGTGCAACTAGAATTGGGCAGAATAAGTCAATGCAATTGGTATAGACCAAAATTTTCATCGATGTAAAAAAGAGAATTCATTGTTCTAAATTTATATTGGAATGATGCACATTAACTAGTATGACCAGAACTAACGTGGAACTAACTATATTGCTATATGTGGGGTATGCCTTGCATTTATTGGATACGTTGTAGGCACCTTAGACGAGAATCAACGAGTAATCGAAGAATTGGGCAGAATAAGTCAATGTAATTGGTATAGACCAAAATTTTCATCAATGTAAAAAAGAGAATTCATTGTTCTAAATTTCTATTGGAATGATGCACATTGACTAGTATGACCAGAACTAACATAGAACTAACTATATTGTTATATGTGAGGTGTACCTTGCATTTATTGGATACGTTGTAGGCACCTTAGACGAGAATCCATGAGCAATCGAAGAAGGGCCAAAACAGGCCCGACTTCAGGACGACACAACCTTTTTTGGCAACGGACGTGGCAACAATGTTGTGAGAAGGAGAGCCAGCACATCATGACATCACGAAGATTCTTGATGTAATGCAGCCACGTTTTGTACAACTCAACAGGACTTCTTATCCCAATTGGACTCTGATTACTACAGGGTTATTTTAGTCATTTTAGCCCTTAGTATTAAGCCTATTTAGAAGGCCTTTGTAACCCTGATTTAGACATTGCAATCAACAAGGGTTTTTCTTGAGGACAATAAGATATAGTCACATATGAGTTTTGGTGAGAGTTTCGTGGTGACTATGGAAAGAATTTTGTTCCCGAGTTAAGATTTTGTTTTTTGCGGTTTAGTTTTGTACGTTTAGTACATTTAAGTTATTTTCTTCATAATGTACTCTTGTTTATTTACTCATTTATTGAAAAGTCAAAACCTCCTTTACCTGTGTTTTTTATCCTCTTCAGAGGAGTTTTCCACATAAATATTTGTGTATTTGATCTTCTCTATTCTACTTGTTTTGTAACAACTCATTTTTCAATGGTGTCAGAAACAATGGTTTCGGAATCACAATTTCGACGAGAGAGTCCATAGATATATTGAATTAATATTTATGAGTTAAATATAGTATAATAGCGAATAGTGATTTAATGGATTTTATTAATTGGTTGGTTAGTTAGTCAAGGTACAAGTTGTGCATATCGAAAGTCAAGTGGTTTTGAAAAATGAGATATCGAAGCATCGTTTTTATAAATCAAGCCCGTGAATATTTTTATTAAATATTCATGAGCTTTTATACAAGTGAATTGAGGTTTGGTTCGGTAATTTTGGTGATTAATTAAGTAATTAAGGAAAAAAAGACTAAATCGTAAAAACCATAAAAGTTAATCGGTATTAGTTATTATTTGTTAAAAGGCATAATTAACATTTTATTTAAGATCTTATATGTCAATTAAACCATTTTTATCTTAGTGACATGTTAAAGTATGAGATAGTTGCATATTTATAATTAAATATTTGTTAAATTAAGTTAAAATAAATAAATTAAAAGATTAAAAACATAAACAAATGAAGTCATCTTCTTCATTATTTTTTTCCCAACCGAATGGCCATTTTTGGAGCTTCTCCATTTCAGCCAAGCAATTCTTCTTACATGGTAAGCTTTTCAAAGCTGGTTTTTCCTATTTTTTATGTTTTTAAAATCGTTGCAGCTAGTCATCACCCCCAAATCTGGATATCCGTGATTGGAGTACTGAGGTGGTAGTAGGCTGAAGATATCAAACTCTGAATGATATCCGTGACTTGAGGAGCCCGGGAAATAATCATCACCTCCCAAATTTGGATGATAAGAACTACCCCCTAGAGTGTAGTTTCAGTTCTGGCTCCGGTTCTGGCTCCGGCTCTGGTGCATGATGCGGCTTTGGAAGATGTTGTCCAATTCGTGTCGTATACGGGAGGACTACCATCGGCAGTCTACTAAACAAAAATGGTTTCCCCATGTCACAGTACTATTGTAGGTATTCTAACGAGGGTTGGAGATCCAAACCATGATCCATCTGAGGTACCTTCCGAAACTTGTTGTTTCACATCGTAATATATTCTTTATGCAAATCTCTCCAATCAAGCTCATGCTTCTCCCTCTTGGTCATCCCATGGATCTCCCCCAATCGTACTGGCAGTGTCGGGATATATTGTATGCAACTGAACTGCCAGAGTACTCGATCACCATGATACCACTCCACTATCTGAAAATTAATAACTGGTGCACTAATACACCATAAGTTTGAGTGGACGTGGGCAGATGAGGGAATAACCGCCATAATGAACTGCACAGTTAATAACATATTTATATTAATGCGAGTCGAGTGAGATAAAATAATAAAATTAAATTGATATTGGAAAAACTTACCCCCTCTCCAGAATGATTTTTGATTATTAGATGGTATATTCGAACCGTGTATGACCTCCCGATACCCGGATTTGTGCTCCATCTACGAAAACAAATTGTTAGAACAATATAATCCGAAAAATAAGTCAACTAATTGTTATAACGCATAAAAATTCATCGCCTATTAACGAGTGAAAATTTATATGATTGGTGACTAATGGATACCAAGAATGGCATCTGGTGAAGTGCCCACAACTGTAGTAGTATAAGGCATCCGCTTATGTCCATCGCAGAAGGATCTGTCGTCCGACAAAGTTTACGATACAACGTGGCTAACACCGCGGACCCCCAATTGTATGAACTGATGTTATGCAAATAGGATAATAGAGGTAAGTACATCAAGTGGACCGTATTGCCGTTTGAATCTGGCACGAATGCACCTCTTATAAGGTGCATAATGTAAGCTCGATCGGCCTGCATCACCTCTCATTCATTGGCAGTACTCGACAAATCCTCAAAATTGGCCTTTAGCCATGAAAACCTCAAACTGACAAATATCCCCTCACTTGGCGAGCATCCAAGTAATTCATAGCAAATGGTAACTGGCCTGGGGATCAAACTTATGCCCGTGATCTCGTTCCCGTCGATGGGGAGCCAGAGCTGTAGTGCAGCGCCCTCTAGAGTAATGGTGCACTCCTCACACGACAAATGAAATGTGTGGGTCTCTGGACGCCATCGCTTGACTAAAGCGGAAATCAAGTCATATTGCAGATCAAAATTTCAGATCAATGCCATTGATCCGAACCCGGCTAACTCCAAGAACGATATTAGGCATTCATCTGGCTGAAACCCTATACTATTAACACGGCCCCTCAATACGCGGTACGGGCCCTGACATTATTAAATTATCAAAATAGTTAATACAATATAATTTAATTAAGCAAATAACATGAGTGTCAAATAAAAATTTCATTACCATCTCATTAATAGTATTTGGTATGTGATTATTATTATCAATCAAAGAACCCATTTGTTGCAAATCTGCAATTAAAAAAATGAATTCATTTAATTCATTTCAAAAAATACAATAAATTATTTCAAAATTTTAGAAACAAAACACGATAAATATCTCATAATTCCCCATTATTTACCTACAAAAAAAAATTATGTTAGATTACAATAATAATAAAACTAAAATAAATATAAACTATTTAAAGATAAAAAACATATGAATTAAAAATAATAGAAATAGAAACATACCTAATTAGTTTCTTTCAAACAATATATAAAATTATATAATAACAAATTTAATCAACATTTTAATAAATCAATAAAAATTATCAAATAAATAAATAATAATATAAAATTACATTATATAAAAATTACATTAAAAAAATCACAAAACACTAAACTATAAACACTAACAATTTATAATCATAAATTACTAACACAAAATAACTATAAAATTATTTTTTTAAAAAATACATTACTAAAAAATCATAATACACTAAACCACTAAACACCAACAATTTATATAACCTAATCATAAATTACTAATAAAATAGCTATAACATTATTTTTTTTTAAAAATACATTACTAAAAAAAATCACAATACACTAATACACTAAACCACTAAACACTAACAATTTATATAACCTAATCATAAATTACTAACAAAATAACTATAAAATTATTTTTTTAAAAAAATTACATTACTAAAAAATTACAATACCCTAAACCACTAAACACTAACAATTTGTAACCTAATCCTATAAATTATTAACAAAATAAATAACTATAACAAAATACAAAACACTAACAATTTATAACCTAATCATAAACTACTAACAAAATAACTATACAATTACTTTTTTTTTTTTAATTTACATTACTAAAAACTCAGAAAACACAACAATTTTATAATAAATTACTAACAAAATATTTAACAAAATAAGTTTACATTACTAAACTAAATACAACAATTTATAACATAATCCTAAATTACTAATAAATTAATTTTAAAATAATTACAAACACAAAAATTTATAAAATAATCCTAAATAACTAACATTTTAATTAAACTCTTTAAACAAAATTATTTACTAAAATAATACATTACCTTTTTTTTCTTCTTCTTCTCCTTCTCTTTCTCCTTTCTCTCCTTTCTTTCTCACATCCAGTTGCTTCAACTTGGGGGGCCATGCTTATAAGGTCCCCATTAAAATTTTTTTCCCATGATGATAAGACTCATGCATGGTAAAGGTAGCAAGGGCCGCAGCAGCAGTAGCACCATGGGCACGGGCAAGCAGGTGGAGCAGCAGGCCAGGGTGTTGCGCTTCCTTGTCAGGTGCAACAGGCTTGACCCATTTCGGGTATATTTCACCCGTATAAAATCCATATATTTACCCGTATTAATATAAATATTTGAAAAAATTAATAATATTTTATTAAAAAAATTAATATTAAAATAATGGGTTGCACCTATCATATAGGTGCGACCACAAAAAGTATACCATTCCCGTAATTAATCTGACTGACAACCTATTTTCGTATAAAATTTTTTTGATATATTGGGGTAAAAAACCCTAAAAAATAGTACCTCTTTAATCAATAATTCTTAAACTTTCAAAATTTATAAATAATTGTATTTTAATGCTTTAATTTTTAATTTTTAAAAAGTGTAGTTTAACCATTTTAATTAAAAAATAAAAAAATTTAAATACAACTCTAAATTTGAGGACTACATTGAAAAAATTAAGATGAAACTAAAATTTTAAATATAATTCTGAAGTGAATGGACTAAATTGAAAAGCTGATGCATTTTCAGGGATCATGTATGATATTATCCTTGCATAAAAAGGGTAGTCGGATATGATGGCTAAAGATTCATTAAAAAGCTATTATAAAAAACCTATACGCTAAAAAAAATCTTAACTAAAACCATCTTTCTTTCTCTCTATTTTTCCTTTAACTGCATTGTGATATTTGCATAGACAAATTTTAGTTTGCGTTTGCATTCTCCTCAACTGGGTTATTTTTTTAGTTAGAAAAATTACGAAAATATTTTTTCATAATTAAATTAAGTTATATTAATTGAAAGTGTTTTAGTCTTTTTATTTTAACAAAAATTAATTAAAATATGCATATAATAAAGTTTAAACCCACACTAATTATATTATCGCTCAACGAAAGTTTCTATTTGATGTGTATTATACATTTTTATTTTAATATGTTTAATTTATTTTCTCCATCTATTGTATACACTAACTCAAAAATTGATGATAATACTATGATAAATAATTATACTGCATTCAGTATTATTAATATGATTATTTATGTGCTTAAATTTTGTTTTACTCACAATTTAATCTATTTTTATTTTAATATTATACATATTTCATGTATTTTTATGATTAATTAATTTTAAACTTTAAGTTTCATTGTTAATTGTGTGTTCTTTTTAGTGACACATATATATTCTAAATCTGTAATTTCCATGCGAATATATGTGTAATAGAATTCTTAATTCAATTTAATGACTAAGAGAAAAAAATAACCGAGTTGATTATAAATTTTAATTTTTTATTAATTTCAATAATTATTAGAATTTTTTATAATTTATTCTAAATATTAAAAAACTTTTAATAATTTAACATTTTAAATATTTCTTATTTTAGAAATTATATTTTTTAAGAAATTATCATGTAAGAATTAGTGGTTAAATCAGTCATTATTAACGGTTACCTCAGTACAATAATGATAAAGTTATGCTTTTCATATGTAATAAAATTATGATTTTTTTAAACAGGCATTGATGATGTAGATTAAAATATATCGTAAGTCTTTATATTTATGTAAATTTAAAAATTAATTTTTATACCTTTATTTATAGGAATTTAGTCTTTTTACTTTTCAGTTTTTAAAATTTAAATTCAACTATTAACATTGTTAAAATTATTTTTTAACTTCAAGTTCAATACAATGTCATTTTTTTAGTTATATTCAGGGGCGGAGCTAGAAATTTTTTTGAGGCGGACTGGAATAAAGTTGTATATTTTTATGATAGTAAAAGTGAAATTTCATCATTTTAATAGCTTATATCTTTATAATTTTTAAAAGATTAATGTATGAAGCCCAAATTGCCCGGGCCCATTAAAACTAAACTAAAACCTAACCCACTAAACAAAACACAGCAAGCCCAAAGTAAACCTAGCCCAAATCAGCCCAAAATGTTAGCATTTCAGCAATGAAACCCGCTCTAAGCGCCGTTTGCTCTCCCACGTGATCTGTAGCGCGCTCGACGCCTTAGGTTCAGCGCTGCCTGTCCCTTGCACCGAAATGGAGCCCCTTCCCCGTTGACTTGCGCCCTTGCCTGCAAAATGACCCAAAACAAGCAAGAAACACAGCCAACACAGAGAACAATAGCAGATTCAGCAAAAGAAAAAAGAAAAGAACTTTGTATTTTCTTTTTCACTTTTAATCGGCTATGTAAGCCCAGAAACAAGATGTTGTAAAGGATACACAGATACCAATCAAAAAAGAAAAGAAAACAGATTGAAAAGGTGATTTTTCGCATCAATATTTGTCTATTTTTTTTTGCATTCGAACTTTCATTTTGTACTACGAAGGAAAGGAAGAGATTTTGGGGACCCTTACCTACAGTTTCGACTGTTGAAGGCCATCCTTTGGCTTAGACATCGAACAAAAGGGGTGAACGGATCTCCTCTTCCCTTTCCGTGACTTGAGCCATGAACTATGGCGAGGGTGGAGGCATAGACGCCGATGAAACCCATGATAGGTCGAAAATGGGAGGAAAGGGAGCGCCGTTTTGTCCCTTTAATCGAAAATGGAAAAACACTTAGGCTTTAGGGTTTCTTTTTCATTTTATACGCTGCAAAACGGTGCCGTCTAGATACATACCCGATGACCCGACCCATATGCGGCTAGATCCGCCCTTCTTGGTCCTCAAGGTATATTTGCGCAATAAATCCTTCCTTTTTGTGGTGCGTTTCATTGGAGTCCTAGGTCCTTTTTTTTATTTAGCCCCGTAGTTTGCTTATTGTTTCAATTTAGTCCTCGCGCTAGGGGACGACCAGCATGCGAACGGCGCCGTTTTGAATGGGTGGGGGGTAATTACCCTTTTAATCCCTGTTCTTTGCACGCATGCTCAAATGAGTCCCCGTTTTTGTTTTTATTTTGAATCAGCCCCAGAGCTCCGTCTTGTATTCAATCTTAGTCCTTTTGATCTATTTCTTTATTATTAAGATAATTATTTTTTAATATATTTTAATACTATTACATTTACTGTTATTTGTATTGTCACTATTATGATTGTTATTACTATTAGTATACGTTTTAATATCATGTGTGTATCTTTAATATATATATATATATATATATATATATGATATTAATAGTTGTTTTTTATATATATATATTATTCCTATTTCCAACGTGTATATATCATATATATTTAAACATTATGTTATGTATATATCTTTATCTATTATGCATATTTTTAATGCTATTATATACTTTCAAATATTATCGTTACATATATATATTTTCAACATATATACGTAAATACTATGAATGCATTTTTATATCATATTATATATCCATCTTTTTCATATTATATTATATTATATTTATTCTTAATACTATGTTATATAGATATTTTTAATATTATAGCATGTATACATCACGTATATATTTCCTAATATGTATCTATTTATTTATTGTCATTAAAAGTTGTTTTTTAATATTATTATTATTTCTAATGTCTATATTATGTACATACTTTTTTAACACTATATTATTTATAGATTTTTATATATATTATGTACATGTTCTTAATACCGTCATGTATATATTTTTAATACCATGTTATGTATATATTTTAATATTATATGTTTATATAGTATGTATATAGTTCTTGATACTATTATCATGTGTATTTATATGCATCATTATTAGTATTTCTAATATTATGTTTTCGTCATCATACTTACTATTATCATACGTTCACATATATTCATTATTTTGTTACTTCGTGTTTAATATTATTATCATGTTTAATATCGCATACATCGCTTTTGTTTTTAATATTATTGTCATAATTATTATTTGCTTCGATGTATTTTTTTTTTAACTCTCATTTTTTCGTTTCTTGCCCGTCATGTATCATTAATTACTTAAAAAAATTTTTATTCACGTTTTCAAATTAATTTAAAAAATAAGGCAATGTACCGATTTTAACAAGAAGCCCGTGATTTCATCGCTATGTTGGGTGAATCACGTTGGCTCGTGTTAAAAACGGGACATCCTTCAAAAAACCCCAAACTTGAAATTTCTCGTATTTTGATAGGATCACAATTAAATGTTACATTGAAATTGCATTTTTGAAAATTGAGACAACACATGTTTAATAAGATACCAATTTTGGGCATCACGAGGGTGCTAATACTTTCCTTGTGCGTAACCGATTCCCGGACCCTATTTTTCTTTGAATTTTCGCGTAGACCTAACCTCGGCCTTCTTTGTATCAAAAATAAAACTTTTTGTTAAGATAAAGATTTTATAGGTATCCGATCACACCTAGAAAAGAGATCGGTGGTGACTCCCTTTTTAAAATCAAACCTCGGTTTTCAAATTTTCAATCAATCATCCCAATTAACGAATGACCAAAGCTAAATAAAATTTTTACGTCGCTACAATTAAATCATTTTTTTCTTATTTTTAAGGGTTTAAAGTGTAATTTTACCATATACTAGTTTAAAATTTTTTAAATTATAAAAGGATTAAAAGTAAACTTTTCATTTTAAAGGTGTTAGGGCTTCTGCCAGCTCTTAGTTACATTGATACTAAATAGGGTTTTTTAAAATGTCATGTTAACAAATTTAATAAAAAAATTAACAGTGTCAACAGTTAAACCTGAATTTAAATTAAAAAAATAGGGAAACTAAACTTTTAAAAATAAAAATATAAGAATTAAATTTTAAAATTATGAAAAATACACCTATTTTAACTTTTTTATCCAAAAATAAATTTGGTGAACAGAGAAAAAGGACCAGGTTTTTAACCAAGGTAGTTGACTAGAAAATTTATAGAAATAGAAAAAAATTGATTAAAACAAATTTTATTTTTATAAAATTTAAAATAATTTACGTAAAGAGGAACGGAGCGGGGAATAATGATTTGACCAATTCCTCCGTATCTAAAGACCTTGAAAAAGACGGGAGAAAGAAAGAAAAAAAGAAGGTTCCTTGTAAGAGTAAGATGATGTTTGGGATTAGAGGCATAAGCCTCCGTTAAAGCAAAAACTAAACCACACCTTGTGCCCCATTGACCCCACCACCAAGCCCCCAAATCACGTCCACCCACACGCTCCCACACTCTTTACCTCTTCTTGCTTCCCATCCCGTTTCCCTCACCAAACGCCCCCCCCACCCCCACTTCCCCCTCTAAAAAAAACCCTGTTCTGGAAACAACTCAGGAAAATAAATAAATAAATAAAACTAAGGAGGGAAGAAGAAGAAGAAGAAGAAGATGTTCCGTGATGTTTCAAGCTGCAACACCTACAACTATGGCGATGCCTTGTATTGGGACTCCCGTTATATTCAAGAAGCTGGTGGTGCCTTTGACTGGTACCAACGTTACTCTTCTCTTCGCCCTTTTGTTCGTCGCTATGTCCCTACTTCCTCTCGTGTTCTCATGGTCGGCTGTGGAAATGCCCGTAATTTTCTCCTCACCCCCTCTCTCTCTTTGTTTTTTTTTAAATTACTATTTCTAAATAACTACTTTTAAATGTCATTCTTGGTTGGTGTTTTCTGATTCAGTTAACTAACTGCATGATATTGTGTTTGCTGAGCAAGTGTGGGAAAAAGGGTAATGGATGAAATATTGAATTTTGACGGATTTGGTTATTTAGGCCTATGAGTTTGCAACTTCAAATCTAGGGTTTTGCTTCCATGCTAAGTTTGGGAAATGTCGTAAAAGAAAATCAAAGAATGCATTTTTCATATATGTCAAGGGGATTACTTTTGTGAGAAAAAATGCTTCTATGTTTTTTTTTTGGTAGTTATGTCGGAGGATATGGTCAAGGATGGATATGAAGACATTATGAACATTGATATTTCCTCAGTGGCTATTGACATGATGAGAAGGAAATATGAGTTTGTTCCTCAGCTGAAATGTATCCTTCTTTTTAACAATGAGAGAATGCGGGGAAAGCCTCTCAACATTTTACTTTTGTTTTTGGTGATTCTTGCATCGTGTTCCATTGGCTATACCTGTTTTTGTGGCTTCCTTGATGGACCCTAAATAGACATGCAAATGGATGTCAGGGATATGAGTTTTTTCCCAGATGAATCTTTTGACAGTGTTATGGATAAAGGTATGGCATCATGTTTCCATTAGTTTGTCAAAAGTTGCTGACTTTCTGCTTCAAATGCTAATGAAACTTAATTTTTTTTGTTGTTTCTGAATCGCTACTCATGAGCTGCTCGAAATTTGATTTAGGAACTCTTGATTCTTTGATGGTATGATACGTTTTTCAAATGCTTGAACTGTTTCTTTTGTTTGCTTTATAAACTCTAAAGGTTTGTTCTTTTTATGTGTTTCAGTGTGGCACCGATGCTCCAATAAGTGCTTCTCGGATGTTAGGTGAAGTGAGCAGGTTCTAAACTTAATGGTCTTTGTTACGTAGATCCCTTATTTTGTAAAGTGAACCTGTTGTTTGATTTCCCTATAGACATATAGTATTGTCAAATAGGAGTTGCCTCAATTTTTCATGCACTCATTTTTGGAATTGCTAGCTAAATGCCCTTTTGTTTTCTTCTTGGTAGACTTCTCAAACCTGGAGGGACCTATATGCTGGTAACCATTTCACCAAATCCGAAAACTCTATTCTAGCAATGTTTCCTTTTTTTTTTTTTTTACCCTGAAACTTCAAAATGGATGACATGTTTGTAATTAAATGTGCCTTTACCAGATAACTTACGGTGATCCTTCAGCAAGGATGCCTCATTTGAACCGGCCAGCGTATGGTTGGAATATATTTTTGTACAACCTACGTAAGTTCTATTTCTTTTCATTTATATGTTTGACTTTCATATCATATGGTTTCAGATTACTGTTGTTTCTTCTGAAAAAAATTCTGGAATTATGCAAATATTTTAGTCGTGGGACTGGGAATTACAAATGCTAGTTAGGATTTCCCTCTTTTGTGACTATGTTAATCTTGCACGACTTTACCTGATTGGATTATGTTTCTCTATACATTAAGAGAACCACCTAAAGCCCATTTTGTACTCTCTTTGCTTTATCCCTCTACCTTGTTCTTTTGTTGGAATTTGAATCCCCACTTTGCCTGGCTTTCTTGATCTGAGTAAACATGGATCAGAGGACGTTACTTGTTTAGGAACTTAAATGGTGCCAGCATTTCTCCTTTGCTACTCTTCCCACAATTACTTCTAGACACTCTAAAGCCGGAGATCCTTCCAAGAAGCTATCTAAATAAGATGACCAAATAAAAGGTCTTTTTATTGTAATCCAAACATGCTGATGTTCTTTCTAGAAACCAATGCTGTCCTACCCTTGCATGCAATGGGGTGTCAAACACAATGGTGATGTCTATCAGGGAGATTTGGATGGGGTAAGTCAGTTAGGACATTACCGAACTTTGTTCATTTCCCCCCAAAGAACCGAGATACTCTTTGTCTCATAGGATCGTCCTTGACATCCTATGTTGTATGTGTAAGAAAAAGAGGTGTACTGGCTCCATTCATTTAATTGTTTGCATATAAAAAATTCAAAAGGTTACGTAATTTCTGCATCTTTACCAGCAAGTCCATTGGTCACAAGGAAGAAGGAACCTTAGTTTTAGAGTGTTTCAAACTGTTTTCTTAACGCACTTTTTGTTTCATCTGCAGCCAGACCGGATTTTAAGAGGCCTGGAGGTTGTTCATCGACAAAGTCGTACTTGGAGCCAATTCCAATCACGGAAAAGGGATTACTTCCTGCAGACTTTGTTTTGGAAGACCCGGATTCTCACTTCATATATGTTTGCAAAAAGATGGATGACACAGAGCTAAGGAACATGCCCACCTATCCATTAACATCTGAGATTTTATAGTGAAAAGAGTAAAATGAATGAAGTGCAGAGGTAGCATTTTATACTGCTATCACAAGCTTCAACATCACATTTGGATTCATAAGCATTTGTATAATTATTGTTACCACTTAGGACATTTTAGTAGGGAAAAAAACTATTGTTTGTAACCCCAAAAATGGAATTCTGTATTTTTTTTTTGTGGTTTGAAATATTTAGTCTGCTGTTGGACACAAATAAAATGCAAAACATTCAGCTTATAATTATGTTTTTAGTGGATTAATACTCGCACGGCAAGGACAAAGCTCAAACTCACATTTTGTCAAAAGGTCCAAATAAAGGTTTACTACTTGCTTTTATCCACCAGGGAGATTTTTTCCTTATTAGCTGTTAAAACACTTAAATTCGACTGTGGGATAAATTTTCATTTATATGGAGAATGAGGTCAGTGATTAATTGGTTAATTCGGTGGGTTTGGTTAGTTTTATTTAGTAATTCATCCATTTTTAATTATAATCGAATAAGATTGGTTTAATTGAATCCAGTTGGATAAATCAATTTATTTTATATATTAAAATAAACAAATCAATTTTAATAGGGATGACATTTAGATTACAGATTCGGATATTTATGAAAATTATTATTTGTTTTTGCATATTCATATACTGCAAATTTGGATAGCATACATATTCAAATGCGATAGTTACTCGGATATCAATTATCAGAATTTACATTGTTTATTGAGGTAATAGATGTAGATTTTGATTTGAATATTGAAATTCAATAGTTACAAAATGCTTATAATTTTGATTATATATATAAAAAGAATTTTATTGCCTTTGAATTTGGACTTTTGTGGGGTTAGATGCTTGAAAAAATGATTGAAAATTTTAAAATTGATTTTTTTCGGATTCGAATATCTATGATATTTAATTTAGATTTGTAGGAATACTTGCTAATAACCAAAAATATAAAATATTTTAGGGAGAGAAAGAAGGAATTTGGGAAATAAAGCTTAAAAAAAGCATTGTTGTAAAATTGTAGCAGTAGTGGCAAAAAAGGGAAAATTTAAAACATTGTGACTCTTCTCCAACTTTGGTACATACATACTACCAAAATCCGATAGATATATGTAGAGGTAGATTTTAGCAGATATGGTAAATCCAAAGATGCAATTTATAGCAACCAAAATCCCCCCTTCTCAAAGATTTAGCATTATTATATATATAGCAAAAATCAAAGATTCAAATTCAACCATTAAAACTCCCAAAACAACAATACATAAATGGAAAATTGATACTTTCTAAGTGGTAAATACAAAGGTGGGGTCCAGCACCAGTACCTAAATATGTAAAATCTATCCAAATGTGGCGAAGGGAAATCATGCGAGGCACTCTAAATAGAATTACAGAGCGCCATGCAAGAACTTGTCGTTTCCAGTCTCTAAAAAACGCCTTTCCTTTTTCAGTTTTTTTTTTTTTTTTTATAAATATTCTCTTTTCACTAAAATTAGCATTCCTTTCTTTCTTTTTAATGATCAAAAAGCAAAATTTAAACTCAAGGCGAATAGTTGTTGGTCTTCCTTCTTTTGTCTCTCAAACATTGAATTGAATTGCCTCTTGTTTTCTGTTTTTTCTAGAAGAAACAGAGAAGAGAAAAAAAAAATGGGTAGGGGGAAAATAGAGATAAAGAGAATTGAGAATGCTAATAGCAGGCAAGTTACATTCTCCAAGAGGCGTGCTGGGTTGCTTAAGAAGGCTAAGGAACTGGCTATTCTATGTGATGCTGAGGTTGCTGTCATCATTTTCTCCAATACTGGCAAGCTATTTGAGTTTTCCAGTTCTGGGTATGCATTTATATATTTAAAAAATGAATTTTCTTTTTCCTTTTTTCTTTTTATGTTCTCATCATTGCATGAGTTGGTTTTTTTTTTGGTTGGATTTATAACTGTGGCTTACCTTTTATTATTTATGACATTTTTCATTACTTTTGATGATCAGAATGGTGTAGTTTAGTGGGTTTTGGGAATTTTGATTTGTTTGAATTCCTGCATGTTTGTTTGAATTTGTTTCTGCTGATACTTTCGACTTTCTGTTATTTTCTGTCATTTTGTTATGAAATTTTCAGCCCTGCCATTCTTCTCCCTTTTCAAAATTGTTATATTTGATGATCCACAGTACGTTTATTATTATCTCAAGGAAAAAAAAGGCTAAATTTTGTTCAATGAACTTTTTAACTGGGAAAAGAATGGGTTTGTGGAAGAAACAACTTTTTGTAGAATTGTGTTTTTATGCTACCCTTTGTTCCTTAATTGTTGCTTTGCATGTTTGGATTGCAAGTGTTCATGTAAATTTAAAATTTTCACTTTTTTCTGAGACACATTAAATTTTTTTATTGTTACTGTAAGGTTTTGTTTGGGATTGCAAGGATAGAATATTTTCAAAATTCTTAACATTTGTTTGTTTGCCTGCTTTTCTACCTACATCAGTGAGAAGCTATATTCCTTTTATATCTCAACTGAGTTTCTCATTGAGATTTCAATAGAAACTTGGTATCTTTGAAGTGTTGGGCTTTGATGACAAGCACATGTTAATCAATTTGTGTGTCTACATGTTAGCCCCAGGGATAGCAGATTAGAAAGTGCTCAGCTTTCTTAAGGATTGCTCATTTCAGTGTGTTGATTGGGCTCATAGTCTAACTTTATGTAATGGGAGGGATGAATGTTCTAATATAAAGACTATGCACCTAATTTCTTCTTTTTAGAGAAAAAGGTATTGTCTTATTCATTTGTTCCTTGTGCAGCATGAAGAAAACATTTTCTAGATACAACAAGTGTTTGCAAGGTTCTACCGAGATGGCTCTAGTTGAACATAAAACGGAGGTAATCTGCATTTTAAGCTTTACATACTCAAATCCGGTTTCCTTCGGTCTTGAAACAACATATTTCAATTTCATCATCTGTATGTGGTTACTACCAGTTGAAACATAAGTTGACTAAATTTTCTTTCCCAAATATGTTTCTGTTTCATTTATTTATTTTTCCTTGCAATGGTTTTATGCTGAAAGTATACATATGGATGATTTCAAGTGTACACTTGTTTGCAGAAACAAGTATGTAAGGAGGCGGATAATCTGAAGGATGAAGTTGCAAAGCTGCAAATGAAACAGTTGTATGTCATCTTAATTATCTGTTTTGTTTTAAGTGTTATATTTTTCTCCAATACAGATATATTACTTTTCCTTAAAATAATTGTTTCTTTTTTCTGATTTTGTAGACAGCTGTTGGGCAAGAACTTGACCAGCGTGAGCTTGAAGGAGCTTGAGGTCCTGGAGCAGCAGCTAAGTGAAGGGTTGTTATCTGTGAAGGAGAAGAAGGTTGTATGACATTTTCTCCAAATTCAACAGATCAATTAAGTTAATTGCAGACTCATTTCTAGAAACAGTCTGTTACCTTTAGAGGACTTAATAGGAATCCCACCATTTCAGGAACAATTGCTCATGGAACAACTAGAGCAATCGAGATTACAGGTATGCCAGATCCCACTCTGCATGTCCTGTTATATATATAGAGAGAGGGTTAACTTTTCATGTCTTTGTTTTGTCTAAAAAAAATCATATTTTTGAACAACTAAGATGGGTGCTCAAGTTATCTCCAATTATAAGTTCATTTTTCAAAGACAATCAGATCCTGATCACTTTTGGAGAATGCTTGGTGATACTTGTGTGGAGGAGGCAAGGTCTAATGAAACTTGTAACACATTGGCTATAAACACCTGAAGTTACTCTAAAGTGAGAATATTAAGGATGGCAGTATGGAAATGGTTGGAACCAGAAGGACGGGACGAAAGTGGGAAATGAAAAGTTTATGGAAAGTAGTTACATTTGTGAAATATCTCACACTGAGAATGGCTAAAAGTTACAGTTCCATGCATCTTTCCTGTTGTGTAACAGACAATGAAGTGGATTAATATCTATTCATTTAAAAACGATTGTTTTTTTTAAACCTTCAAGTTAATTATTAGTCCAATTGAATTTCTGTTTCCAGGAGCAGCGGGTGATGCTTGAGAATGAAACTTTACGCAGGCAGGCAAGTTATATTTCCCTTTACAAACCTGGAAATCATTCATTATGGTCACCTGAACCTATTTTTATTTTTGCCGAACAATGCAGGTTGAGGAGCTAAGAGGTTTCTTTCCATCAACTGATCACCTGGTCCGATCCTATCTTGAGTACTATCCTGTTGAAAGGAAGAATTCTCTGATGAGCCATAACATTCGCGGTCCAGATGTGACCTGTGCTTGCAGCCTTGAAAAGGGAGATTCAGACACGACCTTGTATTTGGGGTATGTATTTCTTACATTTGGGAACACTTGGGAAACAATAAGAACTGAGTTATACTATTATCAAAGTATTGCCCTTATCATGCTATTTTAGTAAAATCTTTTACTATATTGTTTAGTCTCATACAATGTCTCTCTTTGATATCAGGTTGCCTAGTGATCATCACAAGAGAAAGAAACCTGAAAGAGAAAGCCATTCCAATGATTCAGAGAGCCAATAGGGGCCAATATGATTCTTTCCTTAATGCTGTTCCCTTTGCCTCTCTAATGGGGATGACAAAACCAAGATATGGATATGTTACAAGTGACTCTAGTTTGGTAGTTTTTTAATGAACCATTTGTCCAAATTACAGAGGTAAACACAGTGAAGTTATAGATGTTTCTTTTCAGGTAATGGATACACTTTAGGTGAAAGAGCGAGGATATTCGCAAATAGGCTTTCCTTTTTGTATCTAAATGGTCCTAGTTTGCTTTCTATTGCAATTTCCGATTACCAACATGAATTAGTGAGGTTGCAGTTCAGTGTTTCATTTGGTGACTGAGAAAATTTTGTTCTATTTCCGGACTTCAGCAAGAAAAACTGTTCTATTTCCATTAATAATTTTGAAGATACAATATATAAAAAAAATGTCACACAAATGTGTATGTGCGTAATTTTTCTTCTATTTACATAAGAAACTGGGGATTTTGATGTTATTGCTTGCGTTGACGAACACCGTTAAGCAGTTCATTTCTGGCTGCCAATACACTCGAAAACAGGGCATCCACTTGCTTTTCTAAAGCATCCATCTCCTTCTCGAAAACACCCAACTTTCCAGCGAAATCCATGGCTGCATCACTGGTTTTCCCAGAAAGGATAGCTGATACTAGGGAATTTGCTGCACTGTTCAGCTCCTTAACCTCTTTTAATGTCTCACCTTTCTCCACCATAACCTCAAAAACACATGAATCTACATCAATTAACGAAGCAGAATTGAACCAGACAATCACTTGTTTGATCTCCAAGTATGGTTTGGTCTCTCCAGACAAGGTAGCCAAAACAACCCCAAATACCCATAACCCAACACTCTTTACCTCCATCAAAGCTTCATGGACTACCCTTTCCTTGCAAGAAGACAATTTCCCCTCACCACCTTCCTTCTTTCTCAGCAGTCCCTTTAAGTCCTTGCTTGTACTTTGGGACTGGATTGCTTTGAGATGTTCAATCGCCGTAGAAGGTGAACTCTCCACAAGGTTCAAAGCATGAGCAAAGGAAAGCCGAGCCTGTGCCAAGTGAGAAAGAGAAGAAGTAACACAGTTGAGAAGCTCCAGTAAATGCAAGCCGTAGTTAAGATACTCATCGAGGGAAGCAACATCCCAGCAGCTCATGGGGTAGTCTATATCCCCAACCAGCTTCAAAAACGCCTTGTTGATAACAGGAAGTAACTCAAAACATCGCTGAATCCATGAAAAAGACAAGATTTCTGAACCAGGTTTTGGATGCAACAACTGATTCACACAATTCGAAACATCAGACCGAAAAGCCTGTAGAGAAGCTGACGAAGCATCAACCTCTGCCTGGTGGTGGTGGTGGTGGTGGTAGTGATTTTCCAGCTTGTGGTATAATTTACTAAGCCTTTGTACCAAGAGTACCATTGAAGACAACAAAAAGAGAAGTTTTTTTGGGTTTAGTTTTTGTTGATAAGTTTTCGTTTGAGTTTGGGTAAGATTGTTGAAATTTGGTTTATTTATAGAAGGAAGGAAAGTCAAGAGGTTGGTGTTGCTTCAGCTCAACATAAAACAGCAGAATGTTGCAAAACAATAGGCCACCATATTAGCTGTAGTCAAATGTTCTTATCTTGTTTTTTTTTTTAGTGTATGCGGAACACGGTTTTGTAAGGACATTTTGGGGGAGAGGGCAGGTATGATATTTTTTTAATTTGGTCTTTAAATAATTTTTTATTCACATTAATCCTTGAATTTAATAAATATTTCTAGTTGTTGATTACTTTTGATAAACTTTTTGTTAAGGATTAGACACATGAATTAAGTAAAGGGGTGTATGTTGATGATGGGTGATGCATGCAATGAAGTGGCAACTAATATTGTCCGTTGATCTAGTTGATTAAAAGGAACAAGTAGGACTTAGCTGTAGGTTTCTGTTCTTACACGGTAAGCAAAGTGATTGATTGCACAGCCTTGTGTAGTGACCATTGACCAATAGGGTCTCAAGACAATTGCACTTGAAACGTTTTTATAAAGGCTTCCTACGGGGCTTTATCATCACAACTTGTATGGCGGCAGTCGTGTTGGATGAATTCCACAGGTTTTATAATTCTTTAATGCTCTATTTTAATGAAAGATGGGGTGGATATTGTTTTTGGGTTGAGGAAATTAGTGGACCTTCAGGACATGGGGAAATTGTGGAATAAAGATGTTAAACCTCATTCAACACGCCACTCTGAATCCTGCGATTTGGATCATTTCGTGGAATCATTATTATTCAGCATCATTGAATAGATACAAAAACCAAAAAAAGAAAAATTTCCCAAAATATCCTAAACAACTTTTGAAAGAAGAATAGATACAAAGAGAACAACGATGGGTTCGTTTCGATTGCCCGAAACTTGTTTGGTGGCCGACCCATTCTGTCACGATGAATTAAAACTCCATTCGTGGCTGGCTGCTTCTAAATCCCATCATAAAGTTGTTGGGTCAATGAAAATTAAACTCCTATGATAAGAGAAATTTTTTTTTGAAAAGAAGCATAACAAAATTAAATTACATAAACTATTCGAGAGATACTAAAATTCCTCTCTTTATTAATTTAAAGGAAATTTAACACTGCATCTAGAGGGGTCTTAACCAATTGTAAATCTTCCTTCCTTTCAAAGGCCAACTTGACAAGATAGTCAGCACATTGATTCTCCTCCTTAAGAATGTATCTTAAAATTCATTGACTTTCTTGAGACAAAATACGGTGTATTTTTCTGATCAAGGCAGAGTTTGAGATATTCGAAACATTGTCATGAATAGCTTTGACTACCTCCAAGCTATCAAAGTGAATAACCACATTGCTATAACCTCTACATTGGATGAGTTTTAAGTCATCTAGAATGCCCCAAAGTTCTATGTAAAAAATCAAACAATTCCCTAAGAATCTGTTATAACCAATCACCCAATCACCAGTACCATCTCGTACCATTCCTCCAGCAGCTGCTCTTCTTGATGTTACTTGAATAGCACCATCAATATTAAGAAAGGTCCAATCCCTAAGTAAAAACTCCTCATGAGGTAAGCCTATGTTACCAATCGAACCATCTTTAGGAGCCAAAGAAGATTGTTTGGCCCAACACATGGAAACCTTAATGATCTCGCTAGAACTCTAGGATTTCCTTTGAAAGATGAAAAGATTTCGATTCTTCCATAAGCACCAAGCTAATAATCTGAAGAGGCAAGCCCAATTGATTTCCCAATTAAGAAGAATCAAAATGTCCTACAAATTAAAAGCGATCTATTTGTGTAGTGAGTCAGAGAAAAAATAAGGTTTTTGGTTTTTTGGGACTATCTGTTTCCAAACTTCCTTAGCCAATGTTCAATCTCGAATAATGCGCAAAATATCCTCAGAATCATGTCTACAGATCAAACAAGAAGAATCTATAGCTATGCCATGCCTAACTCTTTCCACATTGGTGAGAAGTCTCTGCTTAAGAACTATCTAAAAAAGGAAATGGACTCTGTGCGGACATGGAATTTTCCACGCTCTTTTCCATAACTCGTCACTAGAACTCCAAGAATCCTTTTTCAACACCTTATATGCGCTTTTAATAGAGAAAGCGCTAGTTGAAGTATGGCACCAAGACAGTCTATCAAGTCTTTCAGCTAGGTGAAGAGGAGGAATTCCCATAATGTGAGTAATAATCTCATTTGGTAGCCAAACCAGTAAAAAATTAAGGTTCCAATTGCCTTCTCCTTAGACCAAATCACTAAGCAAACAATCAGTATTAACATTAGCACATGCAGGTAAATAATTAACTAAAGGACCAACATTAGGAATCCACTGGTCTTTCCAACACTGAATTTTATTCCTATCACCGACAGATCGATATGAGCTAAAATTTGAGCAAAATTAAATGGTGCTTAATTGGCTTGGAGAAAAATGGAGCGTTTTAACCTTAATGAAAACGATACGTTTTAATCTTTCAAGTAACGGTCGATTAGTTATTTTGGTAGGACAGCTGTCAATTGTTTGTTTTATTTCCTTTTAAATATTGTTTGGATGTAAGGAGAATAACGAGCAGTACAGTTTATACATTTTTCTTTCCTCTTCTAAGTTTTTTTTCTCTCTCTTCTTTTCTTCCTCTCAATCTTGTTTTTGCAAATTTCTATATTCTGGTTTAACTCTTAAAAGAGTAACAGAGCTATCGATTCCGATGGCTGGGGAAGGTGTAACTACTCGTGTTCAAAAGGAAGTCAATTTTCTGCAATGAGAAATAGTGAATGTGCAAGAGTCGAGATTGGATGCCAAATTTGAAGCCTGTTTACTTGGGCTCAAGAAAGAGTTTAGATCTAAACTCTTCGGTTTATTTGAACAGTACTTCGGTTTATCAGGGTCTGCCAACAATGAAGTTGCTCGAGAAAAAGGAAAAAGGGATCCTAGGAGGACCTCCCATTGGTTTTCCTCCTAAAGAGACAACAAGAGGTTCTCATCATGAAACACCATCACTGGTGGAAAAAAACCTGAATCATGCCCAACCAGAGGTGTTGTAAGAAAGAAATTACAGAATGGCTTGTCCTCATTTCGATGGTTCAGATTTCAGGGCGTGGTGGTTCAAACTAAGATAATCTTCGAGGCTGAAGCTGTGGTTGAAGGTGACAAGATTAAGATTGTGTTGTTAAATCTCGAGGGAAGAGCTCAAGAATGGCACTATTTTTATGTCTACAAACAGGGGAGATGTAGGCATTGAACTGGACCGACTATGCTGAAGTTTTAAGAGAAAGGTTTGGGTCCAACATGTTCAGGAACCCTATGTCAAAGTTGGTCTCATTAAAGCAACAAGGCTCGGTTGAGAGCTACCATGACTCTTTTGTAAGCCTTCTGAATTTTATGCCCTAGATATTTTTGTTAGCAACTTCAAGCATGTGGTAAGTCAATATTTGCAACTATTTGAGCTTTAAACTTTGGCCGAAGGCTTTAAGTTAGCTAGGAAGGTAGAGCCTATTGTGAGTGGCACCCCAAAGAGAGTTTTTCTTATAGCCTCTAATCCGGTAACTCGTTTTGGATCTGTAGTGACACCATTTGTTGGTTCTATTAAACCTGTCACTTCTCCGCATACTAGGATAAGCATTATTTCATCCCATGGTTTTGTCAATACTTCTAATTATTCTAAAGCCCCATTCAGGGGAATTAGCCCAGCATTAATAGTTGAACGGAAGTAAAAAGGTTTATACTTTTGGTGTGGAAACAAATACCACGTGGGACATAAGTTTGTTAAGGGCCAACTTTATCAAGTGTTGAAAGACTTTCAGTTTGAGGATGAAGGAGATGATTTCCATGAATGTGTAGAGCAACTAAAGGAACCTTCAAGAGACATCGAATAACCCCAAGAGCCTGTTCTATCGTTACATGTCCAAAAAGGGTCTCAAGGGTCTCATACTATGAGAATCATAGCTACTATAGGAATTTACAAGGCTATTGTGCTAATTGACTCGAGCAGTACCCTTAACTTTATGGATACAAAGATAGTGAGTAGATTATCTTTGCTTTTGTGTCATCAGGAGCAGCGTAGATTATCTTTGCTTTTGTGTCATCAGGAGCAGCTTAAGGTAACAGTGGCAGACGACAGAAACTTGATGACTAGAGAAACTTGTAGAAAAGTGAATTGGGAAGCTTAGGGATTTAGTTTTGTGAGAGATTTTATGGTACTATTGGTGAAGGGGCATGACATGGTCCTAGGAGTACAGTGGCTACCATTTTTGGGGTCAATTACTTGGAGCTTTGAGTTTCTGACAATGACATTTTTGTTGGACCAGAAAGAGTGCACTTTGAAAGGGATCTTATCTTGGATCATCCAAATCATGTCTGTGGGCCAATCCTCTAAATGTCTAGTTTAGAATAGTCAAACTTTGAGTCATTGCACTATGATTATGACCTCCACAACTCAGGTTTGTTTGATTGCAGCTCTTCCAGTAACACATTCGGGTTTAAAGGCACTCCTTGATGAGTTTGCTGACATCTTCGGCACTTCTATTGGTTTACCACTGAAAAGAGCACAAGATCACAAGATGCCTTTGAAGGAAGAGAATGTGATAATTAAGCTTCGACCCTATAGATATCCAGCAGTCCAAAAGACTGAAACAAAAAAAATAATTCAAGACATGTTAGCTGTTGGTATCATCAAAAATAGCACGAGTTCTTTTTCATCTCCCATAATAATGGTGAAGAAAAAGACGGTAGTTAGAAGCTCTGTGTAGACTACTGGCAACTCAATCAGTTTACCATTAAGGATAGGTTTCCTATCCCCATTATCAAAGAGCTGTTGGATGAACTAAGTCATACTAGGGTCTTTTCTAAGTTGGACCTTAGATCGGGATATCACCAAATTAAAATGGATGAATCGAACATCCATATAACGGCCTTCAAGTCCCATGAAGGGCACTACGAATTTTTGGTGATGCCATTCAGCCTCACTAACACCCCTTCAATGTAACACCCCTTACAAGTGTTCAATGCCGGAACAGGGTACAAGGCATTACCGGAACACAGTCACATGCTCATGTACTAAATCGAGTCATAAAATTTCATTTAAATTAAAACTATTCATATTTTACCTTAAAGTCCCTTAAATGGGTCTACAAAGTCCAAAACATACTTCGGGAATAGTTCGGGACTAAATCGAGAACTTTCGAGAATACCAAAATTTTTTCATGAAAAACAGGGCACACGCTCGTGTAGATTGGAACATGTCCGTGTGGGCAGGCCGTGTCCATCACACGGCCAAGACACACACCCGTGCCTTTGCCCGTGTACTCAATTCAGGGCATTCTATTTATGACGTCATCATTCATTTAGGGTCGCACGGCCAAGGCATACTTCCGTGTGTAAGTATGTCAGAGTGTGTACAAGTAAGGCTATTTACCAAGCCCTTTGCCACCTTGACATACTTACACACTTATACCAATTTCCTTTCACTCATAACATGGCATTATTAGACACTCAATTGGCCACATTCAAAACATAAGTTCATGATTCCAATGACACATTCCTCGTGCACAACATCTCACTCACTTTGCCAATAACCACATACGACTTACAATACCATTCTTATGCCACATTTATCACATTAATATCAAGCACTAATTCATCCACACACATGTACAAGCATGCTCATTCATGAATTGCATCATTTTAACTTATAACATAACCAATAATAGCCACATTAAATGGCCTTATACAATAAATACCTTCAAATAACATAGGCCAATATTTTAGGCCAACTCATAATAACATATAAACAATGAACCAAGTCCCTATACATGCCATAGACTCATAAATACTTGAAAAGCTTTTTATATCGACCAATAGCTTAATAGTGTGATTGAGTCTCAGGCGACCTCCAACTCGAGTTAACATTTGTGACACTATAGGAAAAATGAAAGAAAGGGAGTAACTATTCTAGCTTAATAAGTAAGTATGCAAATAATAATCAATTTATTAACATGCTTTTATAAATCTTCACAATATGTCCTCAAAATATTATAATCATAATTGCACACAGTTTCACTTTTGACTCGTGTTCATCTTAAGCTGTTTACTTGAGTCACAGTTACTGAATTTATTATATCTGGAGCTACAGAACTCCAAATTTAGATCTGCTAATTTTTCTTAAAACTATACTCACATATATTCTTACCATAAAATTTTCAAAATTTTTGGGTTAGCCAATAAGTACAATTTATTCTTTAAAGTCTCTCCTATTTCACTGTTTGACAGTTCTGACCCCTCTTCACTGAAAATTAATTATCTTATTGTACAGAATTCAGATGATGTTCCCATTTGTTTCTCTTGAAAGTACACATTAAGAAATTTAAGCATATAAATTATATCCCATGATTATTTTTGTACAATTTTTAATGATTTTCCCAAGTCAAAATAGGGGATTCCAAAATCATTCTAACCTTATCTCACTAAAATTAAAATATCTCATAATATAAAATTCTTTTGCTTACTCTGTTTCTTTTATGTGAAAATAGACTCAATAATATTTAATTTCATACCTCATTCAACCCCCAATTCAGTTTCCACCATTTTTGGTGATTTTTCAAAGTCACATAATTGCTGCTGTCCAAAACTGTTTTATTTCAAATTTCACTCTTTCATGAAACATCATAACAATATGCTCAACATTCAATAACATAATTCAACTTGCATGCATGATACAAGACTTTATCACTTCATTTACTCCTTTGCAAATTTACCACATTTTGATCATATACCGAACACATTGCTCATGAGTATACACATACATATACCTGCACTTATCACCACATAGTCACACATAATTTCACTTAGTCAATTTTCCCCGATGAGCACTTCGGAATAATAACAAATACATGGTGGTTCCACACATAGCACCACCCTTATGATCAATGCTATCCAGTACACATAGTAGCCTACACTTAGTACTGCACATGTGACCAATACCATCCGATACATGTAATAGCCTGCACATAGTACTACACACGTGACTAAAGCTATCTGGTACACATAGTAGCCTGTACTTAGTACTAACATGTGACCATAACTATCTTATACTTATAGTAGCCTACACATAGTACTACACATGAGTTCTCATGACGTCCTTCGTATCCTTTTTTATTCTGAAAGTTCAACCGAGAAATTTCTCACTTATTCTCACTTTGTCAATTTCATCCATAGTCAATCTCAATTCATAATTTACATCAAATAATCATTCAATATACAACCACATCTTATGTAATATAACAAAATATTATAACATAAGTAAAAATGACATATTATTTACATACAAACTTACCTCGGTACAAAAATGACAATTTTTGTGTTTTAGTCCAAAACATTTTCTTTTCCCCAATCAAGGTCAATTCCTCGTCTTTCTTGATCTATAATAACACATTTAACTTATTTATTAGTCACATTATTCAATGTGACCCAAAAATCATATTATGGAAAAATTATATTTTTCCCCCTAAAGTTTGACATTTTTATAATTTTGCCTTTAGGCTCGAAAAATAATTTTTATTCAATTTCTTTGCACTTTAAGCCTAGTTGAACCATTTTCATGCTTATAGCAGCCCACATTTTCCACTAAAACAAATTTTTAACACATATTTCATAACTTTTACAAATAGGTCCTTTTATGCATTTTCATCGAAAATCACTTAGTAAAAGTTATTTCTCTAACCATAAACATGCATAATCTACCATTAATCATCAAAATACACTCATATTCATCATGGGTCAAAACCTTAGACTTTAACCATATCTCAAATTAGTGGTAGAAATAGATAGATCTTGTTATGAGAATTTGAAAAACGTAAAAATCATTAAAAACAGGGCTAGAACGGACTTACAATCGAGCTTGAAAGCTTGAAAAACCTAGCCATGGTTTCACATTGTGAAATTCGGTCATGGCTTGAAGATGGGCAAAAATTGGCTTTTAATTTTCTTTATTTAATCATTTAATCACTAAAAGACCAAAATGCCCCTAACTTAAAAATATTCTATTTCACCTATTTCATGTCCATTTTTGTCCAAAAAATTAACCAATGGTCTAATTACCATTTAAGGACCTCCAATTTAAAATTTCATAACAATTGGACACCTCTAATATGTAGAACTCAACTTTTGCACTTTTTACAATTTAGTCTTTTTGACTAAATTGAGTACCCAATAATTGAAATTTTCGAACGAAATTTTCATGAAATCATTTCATAAAATTTTAGACCATAAAAATATAATAAAAATAAATTTTTTCTTATCGGATTTGTGGTCCTGAAACCATTGTTTCGACTAGGCCCAAGTTGAGACTGTTACATTCAACTTCCAATCCCTCATGAATGCTATTTTTAGACCATTACTAAGAAAAACAATTTTAGTTTTTTTGACGACATCTTGGTGTCCTCAACGTCATGGGAAGAGCATTTATCACACCTTAGGACAGTCTTTGAAATTTTGAGGCAACAAACACTTTATGTAAAGAAAAATAAATGTACTTTTGGGACAGAACAAGTGGAATACTTAGGCCATGTTATGTCCAAATAGTAGCCATGGACCAAGCTAAAATTGAATCTCTAATGAACTAACTAGTCTATGCCAACCTATACAAGGACTTAAGTGGATTATTGGGGCTGATTGGTTACTAGAGGCGTTTCATCAAGAACTATGGGCTACTGGCTCAACCTGTTACCGATCTCTTGAAAAAGAACAGTTGGAATTAAGAAGATCCAGCGCTCAAAGCATTCTAACAGCTCAAGGAAACCCTTTGCTTGGCACCTGTGCTTACCCTTCCAGACTTTTAGATAGAATTTTGCGTTGATATAGATGCTTCAAGTTTCAGTGTGGAAGCTATACTTCAGCAACAAGGGAAGCCAATGGTATATTTGAGCAAAGGTCTAGGTGTGAGGCATCAAGCATTGTCGATCTACAAAAAAAATGCTCGTAGTACTGTTAGTAGTAAGAAAATGTCATGCTTATTTGGTTGGGAAACATTTCAAGATTAGGATAGACTACCAAAGCTTGAGGTTTTTTTCAGGTCAACAGGCCATTACTCCATTCCAGTAAAAATAGGTGGCCAAAATTCTGGGACACAACTATGAAATCGTATAGGAAAGGATCCAGTAATGTTGTAGCTGACTCCTTTTCTAGAAACAAGTCTTTCCTAATAGGTCAAATATGGCAGCTAAATGGTTCCACGATGGTGTCCGAATTGTTGAATAAAGTCCAAGCACCTTATTCATCTAATAATCGACTGCAGAAACTGTGTGAAGAGGTTCAACAACCATCTTCTCAACATCCTAAATATGTATAGGATGGATGATTTTTAAGAAGAAAGGGGAAGATAGTGGTAGGGAAAGATGAAGCAATCAGAAGGGGACTATTTCAACACTTTCATACAAGTGCCATAGGGGGTCATTTAGGTATCCAGGTTACAAGGAAAAGAATGTCCTTAGTATTGTACTAGAAGGGGCTGACTAGAGACACCAAAAGCTAGGTTAAAGAGTGCCTTGTTTGCCAAAAGTGCAAAAATGAAATAGTAGCAAAATCGGGTCTGCTGTAGCCACTACTTATACCAAAGAGAGCCTGGTCATCTATCAGTATGGATTTTATTGAAGGACTTCCTAAGTTGAACGGTAAATCCATCATCTGGGTAATGGTGGATAGTGATCGTGATCTGATGAAGTAATAAAATTGATCGTACCTAGAAACTAACTATGATAAAAGGAAAGCGCACCTATCGAATAGTAGTATAGTTAATGGCAAGACTGGAATATCGAATCCAAGGAACTAAAAGTACTAGTAATGACTTTTTTCCTATTATCTAGCCTAAAAGTAAAGAGGGGGTTTGTGTAAACTAATTAACTCTAAACTAATTTGGGATACGATAAAAAGTAAATTGGGGAATTACTTTGGGAAAACTAAATGATAAAGACAATACCTAAGGAAGAATCCACCTAGACCTCACTTGTTATCTAACTCTGAACTAGACGATTTCTTCATTTGACTTGATCCGTAGAGATCCCTAAATTATGTTAATATCTGCGTCGAGAATAAGAACAACTAATCCTAGATTGATTAATTGAAATCTCTTTCTAATTAAAACCCCTAGTCTTGCATTAACTCGATCTATGGCTCCCCTATTAGATTTGACTCTAATCCGACATATTTTCATCGTCCTATGTGTAGGATTGCAATCAACTCTGCTTAATTATGTTGGATCTACTCTTAAATAGGGACTTTTAGTCCTCTGCTTAAGCACATTTGACTTAAATTAATATCCCAGAAATATAAATTCAAGAGTTAAAAACACAATTAAGAACAAATCAAATATTTATCATATAGTTCAGATAACAATAACAAGATTCGTCTTACGTTTCATCCCCCTCAGGTATTTAGGGGTTTAGTTCATAATTATTAAAGAAAACATGTTAGAAGAAAGAGAACAACAAAACATAAAGAAAACCCAAAACTCTGAAAGAATTGAAGGGAGATTTTCAGTCTTGATGTTAATCCTTTCTTCTGAGATGGATCAATCAACTTTCCTTCGAGTAATTCCTTGTCTTCTACTCTGAGTCTTAGCGGGGACACTGTACACCCTTGTAGTTGCCTCCTAGGGTCTTTATATAAAGTTTGGAATGTCTTTCTTAGCCCCTAAGTAGCCTTTTCCAAGTGAAATTAAACTCCATCACAATAAGGACACACCCGTGTAGCACGCCCGTGTGAGTCGAGTTTAGGCCGTGTTCAAGCCTGTTAATATGGCACGACCGTGTGGTTCACTTGTGTGACAAACTTCAGGCCGTGTTGTTTCCTTGCTTTGGCCCATTTTCTCCGTTTTCGGCCTGTTTCTCATTCTTTTCACTCTCCTATGCTCTCCTAAGTATAAAACATGAAAATAAAGCATTAGGAGCATCAAATTCCACAAATTCAATGATAATTCATCCATAAATGTGCTAAATGTGGGATAAAAATATGTATAATTTACAGTTTATAAGATAGGCTCACCAAGACAAGAAACTTTTTGGCTTTATCCCATTCATATACCATTTCAACCGTGGCTAAGAAATATATGACTCATATAATCAAGCTTCATGGACTACCTGATTCAATCATTTTAGATAGAGATAGGGTGTTCATTAGTTTTTTTGGCAAGACCTTTTCCACCATACTGGTACAAAAGTGCAACTATCCACTACCTACCATATCAAATCAGATGGTAAAACTGAGATTTTGAATAGGTGTTTTGAAGGATACCTTAGGTGCATGACAGGGGAGCATCTGAATGAATGGGTGAATTAGCTTCCAATGGTAAAATGGTGGTATAGTTCCACTCACTACTCAGCCATCGACATTACACCTTACGAGGTCTTGTATGGCCAACCTTCTCTTCACCACGTTCCCTATTTAGTTGGTTATTCCTTGGTGCCTAGTGTGGACCGAAGCCTACAACAGAGTGAAACAGCTTAAAAAATGCTCCAATTCCATTTAAAGCGAGCTCAGAATCGAATGAAACAATAAACAAATAAGCATAAAAGTGATAGGGAGTTCAAGGCAGGTAATTTGGTCTACTTGAGACTTCAGCTGTTTAGGCAGCACTTAGTTAGAAAAATACTCAATCAAAAACTTTCCCTCAAGTACTTTGGACCCTTTCCAGTTGGACCCTTCCTTTTGGTTCAAGAGTACACCTCATGTTTCATGTGTCTTAACTTAAGGAGCATGTTGGGTCTGCACCAATTTAGGTAGCCTTACCTGTCATTGATGCTGAGGGAGTTTGGACTAAGGAACCAATTCAAGTGTTAGATAGATATATTGTGAAGAAAGACCACAACGTAGTCACGAAAATCCTGGTGGAATGGGCAAACTCATTTCTAAAAGATGCAACTTGGGAGTCTTTTGACTAGATCAAGAACAAGTTTCCTCATTTTAATCCTTGAGGACAAAGATATTTTGCAGGAAGGGAGTGAATGATAAGAGCTAAAATCTGAGCAAAATAAAATGGTACGTATTTGGCTTAGAAAAAAAATAGAGCATTTCGACCTTAATGAAAATGATGTGTTTTAATCTTTTAAGTAATAGACGATTAGTTATTTTGGCAGGATAATTGTCAATTGTTTGTTGTAGTTCCTTTTAAATATTGTCTAGATCTAAGGAGAATGACGAGCACTGATAAACGATAAATTATACATATTTTTACCTCATGTTTAACCTATATTTTGGATAGATTATCATTAATTTTGTGAGAATTGGTGCTCTTAATCTTTCTTTTTCATATCTTATCCTCAGAAGAGCACAGGGAAGAGAAAAGAATAGAAAACGGGCCAAAAACCATGTAAATGGGCCAAAATGTGTAATCGACACGGCCCAAGGGGTCATCACACGGCCGTGGCACATGGCTGTGCCACACGAAGACCACACGATCCAGCCCTCGACAAGCACGGCCAGGGCACACGGTCGTGCTACCTCAATAGTCTCGAACACGGTTTCTTGTCGAAATCACACGTGCGTGGCACACGGGCGTGTTCTAGTCGTAAGGAAGAGGAATTTCATTCGGATTTGGATACTTAGGGGCTAAGAAAGCCATTCTAAACTCTATATAAAGACCTCAAGAGGCAACTCTAAAGATATACTCTTTTCTCTCGAGAAAGAGCGCCATATTTCTGCCAACACAAGGAGTGAAAGCAAGGAATTACTCCAAGGGAAGCCGATTGATTCATCCTAGAAGCCAGGATTCTACATTAAGACAAAGAATCTCCCTAAATTCCTTCAAGGGTTTTCGGGTTCTTTATGTTTTGTTATCTTAATTCTTCTGAGATGTTTTCTTTCTTTATTATGAACTAAACCCCTCAAATACTTGAGGGGGATGAAACCTAAGACGAATCTTGTTATTATCTATTCTTGAGTTATATGATAAATACTTGAGTTGTATGATTATGCTAAACCTAGTTTGGCTGGTACCCAAACTAGCATTCTTAGACCTACTATTGCTGCTAATAATTTTGAATTAAAGCCTAACACTATTCAGATGATACAGCAATTGGTGTAGTTTGATGGTTTACAAGATAAAGATCCAAATTCCCATATAGCCAATTTTTTGGAACTTTGTGATACCTTTAAAATTAATGGCATTTCTGATGATGCCATTCGTTTAAGGCTATTTCCATTCTCTTTGAGAAATAAAGCCAAATAGTGGTTAAATTCTTTACCACGAGGCTCAATCACCACATGGGAACAGATGATCGAAAAATTTTTACTTAAATATTTTCCTCCAGCTAAAATAGCTAAATTATGAAACAATATCTCTTCTTTTGTGCAGATGGATTTAGAAACACTATATGATGCCTGGGAGAGATACAAAGATCTTTTGAGAAGATGCCCTCATCATGGCCTACCTTTGTGGCTACAAGTTCAAACCTTTCACAATGGTTTGAACCCATCGACGAGACATATGATCAATGCCGCCGCAGAAGGAACAATCAATAACAAAACACTAGAAGCAGCTAATGAATTTATCGAAGAGATGTTGCTGAATAACTATCAGTGGCAAGTCATGAGGAAAAAGCCGACAAAAGTTATAGGAGTTTATAATATTGATGCCAACACAAGGAGTGAAAGCAAGGGGTGTTGAGGAGCCCAAAATACTGGGCTAAGCGTGTGATGTAGGGCCCCATGGATAAGACGCCTCTGCGGTGCCTCTCTGTCTGATGCTGCATGGCGTGCGCTATGAATTATGCTAGATCGATGACGTGTCCATTCGCCATACACCACAGGAAGTAGGCATCGTGAGTGTTGACGACGCCTATGCTCTCTCGTCTACCTGTAAGAGTGTGAGCAGTGAGAGTATGAATGTACCTCAGAGAGGGAATGAGGGCGGTAGCCTTACTGACGCTGGGGTTATATGTCTGACGTCTCGGGGCAATTTCGTTCCAACAGTCGATGGGCCGGATATGGATGCAGCGAGAAAGGTTGGGGAAGTCCTCGTCCGTCATAAATTGCTCTGTGTATAGCCCAAGTGCTGAGCCAAACTCTGGCACGCTGAGGTGACGCATGAGTCCTTCCATACGGAACTAGACCGTCCCTGGGTCATCGAATCTGGTCATCACAGTCTGGAGGTGCAAGGTGGAGCAGAACTCGAGGGTGAGTTCTAAGTAGGTGGGCTCGATAATCTGGAAGAACTGCTCCCATGGCTCGGTCATGAGTAAGGCTCGGACGTCGTCCACTAAATGTCTCTGCTCGAGGCCGGCCCAATCTATGCAGCGGCCTGTGGATATAGGGTGAGCTCGGAGGAGTTGATAGTGTTCCTCCTGCGAGGCTTGAGAAAATGTGATGAATGGGTGTCGAGCCTCGGAGGTGGGTCTCGCAGATGAACTCCCTGGCCCCTTACGTTTCTTAGAGACGGGGACGGCAGTTTTCTTACCGCGTGATGACGACATAGTGTCTGAAATAAAATAACAAGCATTAGTCCTAAATATAGATAGGTAGTAATTAGAATTACGATGACAATGTTCCTAATAAAACATAAAATGATGATTAACCTGAATAGTAAAAATTAATCATTTTGAAACTTGTAACAAAACTAAGAAATATGGTTATGTATTTATACTAAATGTATGAGAAAAATGGCATGCAAATATGAATTTAAGTGGCATAAATGAATTTAAATGGCATACAATCCTAATATATTCTATACTATTCTAGATTATTCTTCCTAATATAACTAATTCCATGCTTAAATTAACAATTAGAATAAAGTAAAATTTAACCAAATCAAAAAGAAAATGAAATATAATTAAAAATAAATGGGAAAAATAAGAAAATAGAACCAAGTATAAGGTTGCACGGTCGTGGGTCGGGTTTGCACGGGCGTGGGTCGGCTGATTTCGAGGGTGGTGGTGTTTTAAGGGCTGTGGCAGCGCTTATGGTAGTTAGGGGAGGAGGATTTGAGGGTTTTGAGTGAGGGAGGAAATGAATAGTGGCCCCTATTTATAGGTTTTGGGTACACGGGCATGTCACACGACCGTGTGAGTCGTGTTTTGCCATGTCTTTTGAAATCCGGGGGTTGTGGCGCGCCTAGTTCGAAGTACACGCCTGTGGGAATGTTTTACACGGCCATGGGAGATCAATTCTTCGTCACTCACACGGTCGTGTGATGGGATACACGACCGTGTGCGATCATGTTCGTGCTTCACACGGTCGTGTGATAGGTTCTACGGCCGTGTGAAATTTGACAGTGTCTTTCACTGTCTGGGGACACGGGCGTGGGGGTTTGTGAAATCCCTAAGCGCCATATTTCTGCCAACACAAGGAGTGAAAGCAAGGGATTATTTCAAGGGAAGCCGATTGATTCATCCTAGAAGCCAGAATTCTACATCAAGACAAAGGATCTCCCTAAATTCTTTCAAGGGTTTTCGGGTTCTTTGTGTTTTCTTATCTTAATTCTTCTGAGATGTTTTCTTTCTTTATTATGAACTAAACCTTTCAAATACTTGAGGGGGATGAAACCTAAGACGGATCTTGTTATTATTTATTCTTGAGTTATATGATAAATACTTGAGTTGTTTTTAATTATGTGTGCTTAATTCTTGTGTTAATAAGCCTAGGTATTAATTCAAGAAACGGATGTGCTTGAAGCAGAGGAGCAAAAGTCCCTGTGATAATAGTAGATCTACCATAATTAAGCAGAGTTGCATGCAACCCTAGAAATAGGGCGACATAAATCTGCCGAATTAGAGTCAAACCTAATATGGGGAACCATAGATCGAATTAATGCAACCTAGGGTGTTAATTAATAAAGGAACTTTAGTTAACAACCTAGGCCTAGTTGCTCTTCGCTTGGATAGAGGGTTTAGCATAAATTAGGGATCTCTATGGATCAAGTCAAGTGAATAAATTGTCTAGCTCAAGAACCAATAACAAATGAAGTCTAGGTGGATTCTCCCTTAAGTATTGCTTATATCAATCAGCTTTTCCCTAAAGTTTTTCCCCAATTTACTTTTTGTGCACTTTTAGTTAGTTTTAAAATTAGTTTCAACCAAACCTCTTTCATTTTCAGGCTAGATAATAGAAAGGAAGTAAGTATTAGTACTTTTGGTTCCCTTGGGTACGATAACTCAGTCTTGCCGCTAAACTATACTACTGTTCGATAGGTGCGCTTGCCTTTATTATCGTGATATTAGTTAGTTTTGGTGTGATCAGTTTTTATAAATTTTATTACTTAATATCGCGAGCGTATCAAGTTTTTGGCGTCGTTGCTGGGAATTTTATGCACACGTCCGTGCCACACGAAGACCACACGGTCCAGTCCCCGGCAAGAATTAAATAGTGTCATAATTAAACGAGCTAAATTTGTTATTATAGATCAAGAAAGACAAGATTTTGAATTAGATCGAGGCAAGAACAAGGTTCTGGACTAAATTGTAATATTAGCAATTATTTTGTACCGAGGTAAGTTTTTATGTAAATAATAGATCATTTTATTATGTTTCAATGTTTTAATGTTGTATAAATCATGTGATTGATTTATGTGATATAATTGGCAAAGTTTCGTTAAAGGAACATCCCAGTTGAACCTTAGGAATAGAATAGGATACGAGTGACATGTCACTAGAAACCTATGTGTGCGATTATGTGATTCTGGGTGCTGGTCTTGTACGTCTATCAGTGGCTAGGTAATCCTTTATATGTTGTGGATACTTGTCAGCTTGTGTGAGTAGCATTGAGTAGCTACGTCTTGATCATCAGCTTGTTTGAGTAGACCCATGACTAGCTCGAGAATGAACATATATGTGAAATGTAATATGAGGTAGCTTGGCTACATATGTGGCACTTATGTGTAACTTTCCGTGTATCTATTAGTATTCCGAGCGTTCAACGGGAATGATAAAGATGTGAAAATATATGTTGTATGACGATATGATACAGGTGTGTACGTGAAATTTGTAAGTACGAATTCCACAAGTGATGATCGTATGGTAAGGTTGTGCTTGAGTAAGTAAGCCTATGTGACTTTAATGAGAATGTATTATCTTTCAATATAATCATTTACATGATGAACTTGTGATAAAGATGTTTATTATTTGCATATAAATTTACTAAGCTTTTTAACTTACTCTCTTTTTCCTTTCCCTTGTCTTATAGTGTCACCAAGCTAGCTCGGAATCGGGACTTGTTAGAGGCTCGCATCGTACTATCAGAAAACATTATTTGGGTATTTGAAAGTTGTGGTATTTTTGAAAGTATGACATGTATAGGGACTTGGTCATTTTTTTATATGTCATATTCGATTTGGCTGAATATGTTAGCTTATTTTGATGAACATTCACTTTGTATAAGGCCATTAAAAGTTGGCTAATATTGGTCATATTGGTTAGCATATGTTTATGTCTTGCATGAATGTGATAGATAGCATGATTTGAAATGGTTAAGTATGTGATGTCGTGCATGATGGTTGTGGTATGTGAATGATGAGTTATGCCTTAATTGAGGATGTTTGGTTGCAAAATCATGTCATGCTACGCATTGTTCAATTTGGTATAAATGTGATGGTGTTTCAGGGTGGCAAATGACTTGGTAGATAGCCTTATTTTTGTCTACACGGGTAGACACACGAGCATGTGTCTAGGCCGTGCGTGACACACGGTCAACCCCACGGGCATGTGAATAGGCTGTGTGTCCTCTGCAACTTAATTTTGAGAAGTAGAATGCCCAGTATAGAGCACACGGGCAGAGACACGGGCGTGTGTCTCGACCGTGTGGACAGCACGGCCTTGGACACTGGTGTATGCCAAGGGCGTGTGAAGCCTGCACCTATTTTGCAAGAATTTAATTCGTCATACAGCCTAACACATGGGCGTGTGGCTTGGCCGTGTGGTTTTATTTGGTCGATGACATCATAAATAGAGAGTTACACGGGGTATAGACATGGGCGTGTGTGGCCACACGGCCTACCCACATAGGCGTATCCCATATCGACACGGGTTTGTGATCCTTGTTTAGGGTAGAATTTTTATAAGTTTGTAAAATTTTTAGAAGTTTTCGTCCTGAACCACTTCCAAAATATGTTTTAGGCCTCGTAGGCTCATTTTAAGGACGATGTGAATGAATATGAAAAGTTTTAAATTTGGATGGAAATTTATAGCTCAATTTTGTATGATTGGTTATGTTTAAGTCTGGTAATGCCTCGTACCCTGTCCAGGCGTCGGACTTAGGTAAGGGGTGTTGCATGTTCAATCCTACCTTTTAAACTATGACAAGTTCCATAGTTATTGAAAGCTAACCAAATCATTTAGTTGGATTGGAAATTGATCGGTATACTAGTTTGGAGTAAGGGAGAGAGTTGTTTGATCTATGAATCGATATCAATTGAGATAAGAAAAATTGGTTGAGTATACGATTGAATCGAATTTTATAATTTTTTTAATATTTATAAATAGTTAATAATATATTTAAGGGAAAAGTAAACCGACAATTAGTCAACTTGAACATTTCAGTCACTAAACTTTCAAAAGTGAACTCAATCATTAAACTTAATGAAAATTACAAATCAGCCACTAACATTTTTGAAAAGTGACAAATCAGTCACCCAAGCCCATTTTCCATTACAGCCCTAACGGGACAGTTGATGTGGGTCTTTAACTAGCTGATATGACCCGTTAACTAACCACGTTGGACATGACAATCGAAGGGACTTATCTTTTTAGGGAAAAATGACAGCTAAAGGGACGAGCAGAAAAAAGAAAAAAGGATGACCAAAAATTAGGGAAAGGGAGAATGAATTGAATTTTTCAAGGAAAAGGGTTGGAGGAAGATTGAAGAGAACGAAGGTAGAGGGAGAACCATTGTCAATTTATTTTAGGAGAAAAAATGATCGGGAGAACATTGTCGGAATGGTTAATAGAAGAGAACTAGCCGAATATGTTCCATCCATTGTAACAGGTAAGTTTCTATTTTTGGTTTATGATTTTTTAGATTTAGGGAGATTTGGGTTTATGATTTTTTTGATTTTTTTGTTGAAATATGTTGCATTCTTATAAGGTTATGCATTGTGTATGTTTGTATTCAATTGGTTTATAATTTTTGTTGGATTTTTAAAAAAAAAATTGTTTAAAGTTTATGACAGACTTAGATTTGTATAGCTTGTATTGTATTGTATGGTGTCCTTTACTTGGTTATTGTCTTTGATGTGCATGATAGAATTGGATTTATTTGTACTAAATTGTTTGGCATGTGGACCTAGGTTGTGTATGCCAAAGACGCTACTGCATTTATGGTGATTGATTATTGTTTGCCATTACTGTTAAATTTGTTTGGCAAGTTTGGATTTCTTTGTTCAAATATGCTGCATTCGCTTGGGGTTATGCACTATGTATGTTTGTATTCAATGGGTTATGATTTTTTATTGGAATTTGTTTAAAAAATTGTTTAGAGTTGTAGGCTATTTGAATTCAATGAGGGTGGATTGTGTATGTTTGTATTGAGTGATGTCCTTTGTTTTGTGTGATGAAACATGCTTGTGGAATTGTTTTCCATTGATGTTAAATTTGTGTGGCAAGTTTACTTGATGAATTTAATGAGAGTGAAGAAGAACTATGTGATTTTGATGTATCTGATTATGAAATAGGTGATGATGTGTTTAATAATACTAGAGTGAAAGCATGTGATAGGTTTATGGTTAATTTGGATGGCTTAAACATGAATGATGTAGAAGTTGATGAAAAAAAATCCCGATTTGAAAATAGTTTTCTTGCATAACGGAAAATTAAAATTTTGAAAACCAACCTAGTTTGTGATATTTATAGCAATAAGCCTTAATTAAATTTGTACTTGTGTTTTTAGCTTAACGGATGTTCGTTGTTCCTGGCTTTCAATCAAATGATCTTCTCCGTTATTCTCGTACCACAAACTACTTTGAGTGTGGGCTCGAACCAATTGAATTGGAACATAGAACTAGAAAAAGTTTTCTCTCTTTTTAGGGTGTAAACAAAAATTCTCTCTTCTTAATAGAAACCAGTAGAATTGTTATTTTGAAAAAAATATATGTAATAGTTGAGAATAAATTTTCTCTATTTTTCGGTAGAATAATAATCTCTCAAAGTTGTGTTAATAGTTTTACCGATGCCATCTATTTATAGGAAGAGAAGATGGAACCCTTTTTGAGTTGTAGTGGTTTATTTCAAATAGAAAAATATCCTACTTAGAATAGGATTAGGGTGGATGACACACCCTATTATTCCAACTAGGGTTGCCGCACCCTTCATGTCCATGAGGGGTTTTTGGGCCTCTCTCATATCGGGTCCAATTACGAGTACTTATTGGGCTTTTTTGACCTAGTACTCTTTAATGTGATCCAACTTGATTCAGTTTTTCTATCTCCCAAAATAAGTTTTAATATTTATATATAAAACAAATTTTCATCCTATTTTACTCCCAGCAAAATTTTGACAATTTTACCCTTAGTAGAATATTGACGATTTTGCCCTTTGCAAAATTTCGAGAAAATATGTTCAATATTTCACAACTTATCATGTTCACTATAACTGAATGATTTATATTCATTTTCGGGCTTCAAAATAGTCCAAAAACATAAATTCATTCTTCCGATCATTTTTTAAGTAATCCATATACGATTGCAAATGGATCATTTTCATTTCCATTTTTGGAAACTTAAATTCATTTTTAAATGATTCCCTTTCTCCATTTCAGAGAAAATAATAATCATTCCTGAATGTTTCCCATTTTTCCATTTCAAAGAAAACAATAATCATTCGTGAATGTTTCCCATTTCTTTTTTCCTATTCATTTCATTTATTTCTATTCAAACACGCAATTCATTTTTGGTTTTAATGAGCTAGTGGAAGGACGGATTGGACATATGTAGTTGAGGTTTAAATGATTTATAATTATGTTCCAACTTTTTACCTATTAATTATAAACTCATTTAGTCACGAAGTCATTCCACTATAGTATCGTGACTGAACACTCCCCAATGACATACCATTATGAAAGTAGCTGCTCAGTGCTCGTCCAAGGACCTTGCCGTAAATGTGTTATGCTCATAGGATATCATTCATCTCTTTAAGATAATATTCATTCCCCCAATATGATCTTATTTTATCTCATAGTAATCATTACATCTTCTTTCTTGAAAAGTAAATTACTATCGAATAGTAATTAAGTTATTCATCACAAAGTCAAAAGACCTATGACCATGTTTACTTTTCATCAACCATGTAATGCCAATGAGAGGATATCATTTACAGATGTTTCGAGCCATGAATTCCACTGTTATGAATGACGCTACATACTGTAGAAGTCGCACACTCAATGCACCAACTTTTGGTTCCTTATTTATTCGAACTCAGGCTTTTACTTATATCAAAGTGTACGAGTCATGCATATATAGTTCATCATCTATTTAGGATTTAAGTACGCCACACTATGAATGTCACAAGTGAATAAATCCATAAACGGATTCAGGATCTATTCTGCTTGGGTCCTGTTTGATGTACTGACAGTCCAGTCAATCACATCTATTTTTCTATCTTCTAGGAGTCATCCAATCCAATGCCCAAGATAATACATTTTCCCAATTAGGCTTGATAGATGACATAAAGTCTTTCAATCGATTTGGTCATTTTCGATTAGACTAAGGACATATTTAGGTACGTCTACTAATACAAGTTGTCTTTATGTACTACGATTTGACCACACAATAACACTTAGTATCAGTTTAAACAATAGGTAACAAAAGAGCAACATTTGCTTCTATTTTTTCTTCGCGTGCAAAAACTATGTGAGGACAATTATAAAAAGTATATTCATGTAATCAATGAATTTATTTTATTAACCAATCTGTTCGAAAAAATTACAAGTGTACTTAGATGAAAATGCTACACTTAGGGCACCAAATCCAACAAAAGTAGGGGAATTTTTTGTTAGTGATGATTCTAAAACATTAAATAGTGCACATGAATCTGACTCAGATGGCAAAAATTGGCTTGAGTTCAACATAGAAAGTAACATAAATAATAAAAAAAATTTGAGGTGGGATTGTTATTTCCTAACAAAGATAGTCTAAAAGAAGCTGCTAGGCAATATGGTAGGGTGAATAATCACTATGTGAAATCCCCAAAAAATGATCACAAGAGGTTAAAGGAAGTTTGCAAGTCACACTGTTTATGGTACATATGGGCCTCTAGAATGAACCCACTTAACCCTAGTTGTAACAACCCATTTTTGATAGAAATCGGAACAGTGGTTTCGGGACCATAAATCTAATTCCGAAAGGGAAATTATTTTAATATTATTTTATGATCTACAGTATGATAATAATTTCATATGAAAATTTTGTAAAGAAATTTTACCATTTACATGTTTATTTTGATCAAGGACAATACAAAGTGCAAAAGTTGAGTTCTAATAGCTAAAAGGATTAAATAACTATAGAACTTTAAAGTGGAGTCCTTATATGGAAAATAGACCATTTAAAAATGCTTAGTGGTTAAGGATGATGATTCATCCATGGAAAATAAAATAAAGAAAAGATGAAATAGGAAAGATGAAAGATAAAAGATGATAAATAAATTAAATAACAAAATATCATCATTTTATGTCATCTTCTTCCCTAAAATACATGGAAGCCCTAGGAGAGAGAAAGAAAACTAATCAAGCTTAAATAGGTATGAAATCTTGTCCGTTTTTAGTACTTTTTATATTTTTGAGATCGTAGTAATTTAATCTATCTATTTTCGGGATTAATTTGCAAAGATATCAAAGTATAGAAATTTTTCCATGGATGAATATGTTGAAATTTTGAAATTTATGGTAGAATATGAAAGGTTTTTGATAGATAAAAAACTTTTACAAAGTGAATTTTGATGAAAACATGATTTAGGGACTAAATTGAAAAGTTGTAAAATTCATGAAAAATTTCTAAATTTTATGAAATATACGAGCTGTAAATGTTACATGTGAAAATCAGCTAGGCTTGGAATAAGGATTAAATTGCGTGAATTTTATTTTACGAGCCTAGAGATGATATCGTCATTAATTAAAAGTGTAGGGGCAAAATGGTAATTTTGCCTAAGATGTGAATTGGACTGAATTGAGTTTAAATTTTATTAAATTGATGATAAATTTACTCGTATAGATCCAAATAGACCAAATTTGGAGTTAGAACGAGGAAAAGAGAAAAATGTCGGATCAGTAGATTTTACGTACACGAACATTTATTGAGGTAAGTTCGTGTAACTACATTGTGTATATTGATATGTTTGAATTAAATGTTGTGTATCTAAATTGTATAAATATTATATATATGACATTGAAAACATATCCGACAAAGCTCGATAAATGATAAATGACAAAAATGTTACTTTTATGCTTGGAATGAATATGGAATGTGTTTATTTGAATTATATAAATATTGTAAATGCATGAAATAATCAAATGCCTGATAATGTCTGAAAAATGTTAAATCCCATTTGAATTAATGAAAGTCAATGGATGCGTTATTTTCTGGAATAAATATAGTTTTGCATATGTTGCAGACAGGATTTAGCTCAAACGAGTAATCTTGATATAGCCCTCTCGAGCGTCTTGTAATATAGTTCTTGCGAGCATCCTTGTAACACCCCAAACCTGTCCTAGACGCTATGGCCAGATCTGGTGATGTCATAAGGAATGAGTTTAGTAAACAGAGTCATTACGTAAAATCATCTCGTATATTATATAACCATATTCGAAGACGCTAGCTAGTTGGTTTATTTGCCAAAACTTATTTTACAGTGGAAGTTTAAAAAACTTGTTTCATTTTATTAATCTGATTTGAATTTTTATAAAAACCTCTTTTTGTGTGAAAACTGTCGATATCATAAAATTTTTTATCAAAGTATGCAAATTATCAGCAAACCAAAAATCGACAGTTAAAAATAACAAAATCCAGAGAGTCCTAGAAATTACAACTCTTAAATAAAAACCGAAACCATAAATAAAGCCATAAATTGCCAAGTTTAAATCGTTTATAATCGAGTGGTCACCGCTGAGTCTCCGCCGCACCGATTCGCCTAAGCCTGTGGATTACCTTAACAGAACAAATAAACAGATGTGTGTTTTCGTGAACTCAGTGTGTAACCCAATAAAAATAGACATACAGTCTACACAGTAACCAATATAAACAGTCAGATATAGTTTCAGACTCATGCCCTTTTCAGATACGGATAATAGATACAGATATGTAGATTAGATAACAGAATCCTACCCCCATCCTCTACACACTAGCTTCGACCATCCCAACACGCCATGTGGGGTTAAAAACACCCACCCAGCCCTACACACCATATCGTGCCAATATGACACATGTCAGATAGAGTGCAGCCATGCTGCCAGAATATAGACGGAGAACACCATACAGAACAGTTCCTCCACATAAATAAATCCCACCTTAATAACAGATGCAGAAATCAGATTCAGATATAACAGATTAAATATGCTTAACATGCTTACATACTAATGACGGATATACATATAACTGTACAGTCAGGCATACATTTAGCATTCTACTCAGATCAGTCTACCAGATTATCATAGCATACAAAATAGGGTTCAATTAGCCCTTATCGATGCTACAGTAGGCCTATAGTCGATTGGAGCGACCCGTGCGACCTTAGTGAAAATTTTAAAAATATGGGCCTACATGCCCAGATTGGCCTTACCTATGTGGCCCACACAGCCTGGCTCAGAACTCACACGCCCGTGTGGCATGCCTGTGTGGGCCCATACACTCGTGTGGCCCATACGCCCAACTTAAACTAGCCCGTGTGGTCCACAGAGCCATGCTTGAGCCACCATACGGTCGTGTCTTACACACGACCATGCCTACATCGACCACAGGGCCGTGTCTCGTACATGGCCGGCCATACACCTGTGTGGCATCGAGAGTGGCTATTTTTAGCTTTTTTCAGAACTCATTTTTTGCGTTTCGGGTACACACCTGGTATCGTTTTGATGCTACTGCAAACACGAACCCTCTAAAACCTAAAGATCGATACAACAAACCCCCAAAATCAGTCTAAATCAAGGTTAATCTGAAACCACGAAACCAATAATAGTTAATACGACTGCTCATCACTTACCTCAAACCCTTCACGGTTTCAACTATAAAACAGCACAAGGAGAGCTTTGCTCTACACGATTCTTTGCTGCCGAAAAAGAAAATTATAAACCTCCAATAAGTAATTCGGAAACCAAAACTACAGTATACTTAAGCTACTTATACCAATACGCACGAATACCAAAAATCGAAACACCACAATTTTGAAGAACAAAAAGAGGTTACAAATTGAAGAGAAATGAATGAAACAAAAAGAACATAGGAAATTTGGAAGAGAAACCGAAATTTTGAGAAAGAAAAAATAAAATAATAATAATAAAAAGAAAAAATAAAAAGTATGATACACATCCCTTATTTTTCTCTCACTAACACTTTAATCTCAACTACTTCAGTATTTTAATTCCACTGAAACTCCATCAGAAAATCAAGCAAAAATATAACATCCACACTCTCGCAGAGATTCGAACACAAGGCCTCTAACACATTAACTCCCTTACCACTCAAAGCAGCAAGCACGTTCTGATATGGATTTATAGGCAATTTAATATAACCCACTGAACAAGGGTAAGGCTTAGATCTAAAAATAACAAAATTTGCTAAAGGTGGGACTTGAACTTAAAACCTATCAGACACACCAAAAACACTTAACCATTGAAACAGATACACATTTGTGTCAGATATTTACAAAAGTAGAAATAAATTATTCAGGGCGTTATAACTCTACCCCCTAAAAGAAATTTTGAACTCGTAATTTACTTGATCAGAATAGATGAGGATACTGCTGACGCATCGAGTCTTCAGGTTCCTATGTGGCTTCCTTAGTGCCATGATTCCACCACTAAACATTCACTAACGGTATGGACTTCCTCCTCAGAACCTTAACGTCTCGATCTAGAATCTGAACCAACTCCTCATCAAAAGTCAAGTCCGGTCTAACCGGTCTAACCTCGATCTCCTCAATAGAGACTACGTGAGATGGATCAGACCAGTACCTCCTCAATATCGAGACATGAAATACATCATGAATACAGTCCAGTTCTGGAAGTAGCTCCATCTGATAAGCTACTAATCCCACATGTTTCAGAATCCGTTACGGCCCAATAAACCTAGGGCTCAACTTGCCTTTACGACCAAATCTCAGAACTTTCTTCCATGGAGAAACCTTAAGAAACACGAAATCCTTCACAGATTACTTAATTATCTCTCATTTTCAGATCCGTATAGGACTTCTGTTTATCAGAAGCCGCCTTCAATTGATCTCGAATTAGTCTGACCTTATCCTCAGTCTTAGAAACCAACTTAGGACCTAAAAGCCGACGCTCACCTAACTCAGTCCAACATAGCAGAGTATAACACTTACGACCATACAAAGCCTTGTAAGGTGCTATCTGAATGTTAGACTGGAAGTTGTTATTGTAGGCGAGCTCAGCTAGCGGTGGATAATCCTCCCAATTACCTCAGAAATCTATCACACAACTTCGAAGCATATCCTCCAGTATCTGAATCACCCTCTCAGATTGACCATCGATCTGGGGATGGAAAGTAGTACTGAAGTCCAATCTTGAACCTAGTGCCTCTGGTAATTTTTTCCAAAATCGAGATGTGAAGTGAGGATCCATATTAGAAATTATCAAAACAAGAACCCCATACAGTCTAACTATCTCAGAGATACAGAGTTCGCTAACTTTAGCAGAGAGTAGTCTGTCCGACCCGGTATAAAATGAGCGGACTTGGTCAACCGGTCTACAACGACTTAAACAGAATCCTTCTTAGTAGGTGTCAAGAGCAACCTACTTATGAAGTCCATCATTACTCGTTCCCATTTCTATAAGAAAATCTTTACGGGGTGCAACAAACCTGAAGCCAAATGATGCTTAACCTTAACTTGCTGGCACGTCAGACAACGAGTAACGAAATCCGTAACCTCATACTTCAGACCCGGCCACCAAAACAACTTATGAAGATCGCGATACATCTTGTTACGACTAGGTCGCATAGCATGAAGGCTACTATGTGCCTCCCTCAGAATCGACTGCCTCAAGTTAGAATCATTTGGCATACAGATTCGACCTCAAAAACACAAAAAACCATCATTATTTAGCCCAAATTTTGTAGTACTGCCACTCTCAACCTGACAAAATAGAAAACCTAGAGATTAATCCCATAACTACTTAACCTGAATCTGATCTATCCAAGTCGGCTTGACTTACAACTCGACTAACAGACTCCCATCATCAAACAGACTAAGACGAGCGAACATCACTTTCAGATTAGTCATCACTTTATGACTTAGAGCATCGGCCACCACATTGGCCTTACCATGATAATACTCTATCATGCAATCATAATCCTTGAGTAGCTCAATCCACCGATGTTGCCTAAGATTCAACTCCTTTTGAGTAAGGAGGTACTTGAGGCTCTTGTGATTAGTGTAGATAATACACCTCTCCCCATACAGATAGTGCCTCTAAATTTTCAATGCAAAACCCACCGCAGCCAACTCAAGATCATGCGTCGGATAATTTCTCTTGTGTGTCTTAAGCTGACGACATGCATAAGCCACAACTTTCCCATCTTGCATCAATACACATCCTAAGTCAACGAGCGATGCATCACTGTATACCACAAACTCTTTACTAGATTTAGGTTGAATCAGAACATGAGCTTGAGTCAGAATAGACTTAAGCTTCTCAAAGCTCGATTGTTGTGCATTAGTCCACACAAAGGGAACTCCCTTGCGCAAAAGTTTAGTCAAAGGTGCTGGAATCAAAGGGACCTCTCAACAAACCGCCGGTAATAACCTGTCAGACCTAGGAAACTGCAGATTTCAGATATGTTCTTAGGCTATTTTCAGTCAAGCACAGCCTCAATCTTTTTAGGATCAACTTGGATCCCCTCAGCAGAAACCACATGTCCTAGCAGGCAACCAGAACTCACACTTGCTCAACTTAGCGTAGAGCTATTTTTCTCGAAAATTCTAAAGCACTACTCTAATATACTCATCATAATCATCCTTGGTCTTAGAGTAAACCAAAATGTCGGTGATGAAGACTACAAAAAACTGATTCAGATACGACTGAAAGACTCAATTTATCAAATCCATGAAGCAGCCGGAGTATTCATCAAACCAAAAAGCATAACTAGGAACTCGTAATGTCCATAACGAGTCCTAAATGCAGTCTTATAAACATCAACTTCACTAATCCTGAACTAATGATACCCTGAATGAAGATCTATCTTAGAAAACACTGAAGGCTCTAGGAACAGATCAAATAAGTCATTGATCCTCGGAAGCGAATACTGATTCTTCACATTCAACTTATTCAACTACTGATAATCGATGCACATCCTCATAGTTCCATCCTTCTTCTTAACAAATAGAACTGGTGCCCTCCATGGAGACACACTAGGACGGATGAAACGATGATCCAATAGCTCTTGAAGTTGAGCCTTAAGCTCTGTAAGCTCCATCAGTGCCATTTGATAAGGAGCGATGGACACTAGAGCTGTACCTAGTAGAAGCTAAATTCCAAACTCAACTTCTCAATTCAGAGGTAAACCTGGTAAATCCTTAGGAAATGTAACACCCTCTAACCCTAAACCGTCGCCAAAATAAGGTTACGGAGCATTATCGGTCATTATAGATCAAATACAAATATTATACAAACAATTATTAAATAAATTTTAAATCAACCATAATGTCCCTTATATGGACTCTCTGACTTATAACTTAAGAAGAAATTGAAGTCACATGGCCACGCCACACGCCCGTATGTTAGGCCGTGTGCTTCACACGGCTGAGACACATACCCGTGTCTCTGTTCATGTACTTAAACCTGGGCATTCTGTTTCAAATTTTTAAGATGCAGGGGACACACGGCCAGTTCAAACGCCTATGTGCTAGCCGCGTGTCTTACATGGCCTAGACACATGCCTGTGTGCCAGCCCGTGTGGACTCAAAATGAGCCTTAAACCTCAAGTTTACCACTCTGCAATTCTTAAACCACAAGCAATTCAAATTTCAATCCTTTAGCCAATCCAAAATACATCTAAATATACCTAAACCATAACATAAACATTAACCTAATGGCTATTTAATGTTTATTCATACCCATTTCAAATATAGCATCTAATTCAATTCAATTTACCATATTCAATTCATTTTAGGTTTTGTACCAAAATATACCATTTTCATAAACTTAACTTCTTATACATAATCATTCAAACACTTTTATACATCATTTATAACCTACTTCCAAAATGACCAAATACATATCCTAGGTACATGCCATTTGTCAAAAACTACTATACATCACCACTTTGTTTGAGTTTGGGATTTTCTTGGATGATGGATTGGAACATCTATCTTTACCTAACCTGCGCACGGAAACAAACCGTACGCTGAGTATGTTTACTCAGTGGTATTACCATAATTCAAATTTGTAACATTATACAATAAATTATGTATATTCAATTCATGCCTGCAATTTTTCAATAATTATTTCATACTTAAAATTAACTTGTTCGATAATAATAATCATTATTTTAAAGTTTACAGTTAATTGAAATCATACATTATTTCATTATCCCAATTTACTTTGAATTCCATATTTGATTTCAGCAATTTATTACATCTTGTGACAGCCTGAATTTGACCCTATTCGGAATGGTGGTTTCGGGACCACGAATCCGAGTTAGAAAAATAATTAAATATTATTCTTTATGTTTTGAATGTGTGAATTTACTTGTGTGAAAATTTCGCTTTAAAATTTTATCATTAGAATGCTCAATTAAATAAAAGGGCTTGATTGCAAAAAAGGATGAAAGTTGATAGTTTAATTGACAAGGGCTGAATTGATAATGCTTTACCAAAATAAGGTATTTATGTTGTTATTATACCATCATTAATAGAAGTGACGGTAATGACCTATTGTTATATGCTTTATTCATTAATTTATAAAGGCTAAATAGGTAAATTATGTGTTATTATATCATTAAATAAAATAAAACATAATATGCATGCATTTTTTTATCTCTTGTTGGTCGAATGTAAAAGAAAGAAAGAAGGCCATTTTCCTTGCTTGAGTTTCGGCACTTTCTAAGCTAAATTGAGGTATGAATTTTGGTTAGTTTTTGATAATTTTTACGTTTTTAAGATCGTTGCTTCGTATACTATCTGATCCATGCCTGAATTTTTGATGGTAATGTGTATTTTGAGTTTTGCCATTGTTGAGAGTTTGATGAAATTGGTGTTTGATGAGTTAAATGGAAGTTTTATGGTAGATTAATGAGTTTTGTATGTGAATTATTAGAGAATTTGTGCATTTAGGGCTAAATTGAATAAATTAGTAAATAGAGGGATTAAATTGCAAATGAAATGGAATGAGAAGACTTCTAATGATACAAGGACTATTCGGCTTTGACTTGATGTAATTAAATTGTGATTAATTTGGTATTTTTGTGAATTTGAACTAGATGGCCGAATGTGTACGTTAGTAGGGGTAAATCCATAAATTGTTTAATTATGAATATTTGGGGTTGAATTTAATAAAATTTAGTTTGAATGGATTTCATTTGAAAATTTGAAGCTCAAGAAGTGAAGAAATAGGATTCGAATCGGGGAAAAGCTAAAATAACTGAGTAGTCGAAATTACCGTTCGTTGACATCCGAGGTAAGTCATTAAGCTTTTATTTTGGGCTAAATTTTGATATTGTTTATAATTAGGTGCTAAATTAAATTTTTAGAATTTATTCTTACCATTGCCGAATGTGGATGAACTTGGTGAGCATTATTTGCTATGTTCTAAAGATGAATGCCGAATATGAATATAGTAGTTAACTTACTTTAGCTATATGAAATAAAAATTATTGATTGTAATGTGGAGGAAGGAATTGAATTGATTTGGAGAAATGTCATATTAATGGTGTGTTAGCTTTTGGCATAAGAATATCGTACCCATAGTAAAGAAAAGTATAGATGTTGATGGTTTGAAATGTGAATGTATGAAATTTCAGTTGAAATATATATATATATATTTCGGGCTTTGTGCCTAGCAGGCTTAGTGCCGGTGAATACTATTAGACTTTGTGTCTAGCAGGTTTAGTGCCGGTGAACATAATCGGGCTTTACGCCTAGTAGGCTAAGTGCCGGTGAATAAATAACAGACTTCGTGTCTAGTAGGCTTTGTGCCGGTGTTTAATTCAAGCTTATGCCTAGCAGGCTTATTGTCGGTGATTGAAATTTCACGTTTACGTATCAAGAATACAAGAGAAATGGAAGGTATGTTTATGTGAAATTGAGTTAAGGAATGTTATGCATTACATTCAGCCATCTAGGTATGTATATTTGTAAGATTATTAAATACCGAATATATTATGCTATGAAAGTATGTTTCATCGAGATGTGTTATGAGCTTGTGTGCATTGATTTAATCTATTTGGCTTGTAATTTATATGAGTACAGTTTAAGACAATGATGTGTGAATATCGAAATTTACTTTATAAGTTGATCGAACATATGGTACAAACTAGATTATTTATTTTTGGCTAAAGACTTACTAAGTTATGAAAACTTACTTTAATTGTTTCATTTCTATGTTTTATAGATTTTTGAAGTTAGCTACCAGCTCGGGGATCGACAGAAGACTCATCACACTATCTTTTGTTTCGATATATATATGTTATTTAATCTAGATTTATGGCATGTATAGTGTGGACTAGTAGGTTTATAATGTCTTTTGAATGATGTGTATATAATGCCATGCGAAAATGGCTTATTAAATGGCTATGAGTTTTATAATAATCGTATTAGTCTGATTTAGTAACGATATGTATCTTTGTAATGGAATGTAGTTGTTTTGTGACTTGAATGATGGTTTTGGTCTATATCCATGTTACTTGAATATGGGTTGATGAATCATCTATGATAGGCATAATTATATACGAAATTTTTTGTCGGCATATTAGGGTAGTGTTTAGTTAAAATAGGTCATTGTGGTTGGTAATAGGTACTTTGAAAGATAGACCATTTGGTGATCTTTAAAAGTAGGTTTATACCAATACTTGGCTCATTTGTCACAGACATAGATACTTATAAATACATATTTATAATGCACTTATCTTATGATTGATTTGCTTAAATTATAGAACTTTTGTGTTAAATGAATTGGTATTAGAAAATGATTCGATCATATGCTCATTTGGATTTGGCTAATGGTGAAGTTTTGACCAAATGAATAGTAATACCTATGTTTGTATGGTACTAAAATAATTTATAAGATCTTAGTTATATATATATACGCATATGCTAGTATATGGATTATTGGATTATTGGTTGATGATAGTTTTAGCATTAAATCATATTAGGGTCGAATAATTTATAAATGTCTTTGTATGATTGCTGAACAGAGAATTGAACCGAATTAGATATGAACGAATTTTTACATGTGTATTATATGATAATATTTATGTTTATTATTAAGATATTAAATGAATTAAAAAGAATTTTGACGAGACGTGTTTTATAACTTAAATACTTATTCATGTGTATGTGAGATGTTAAAATGTTGAGTTTAGTTTTGTAATGCCTCGTGACCCATTAAAGCGACGGATATAGGTTAAGGGGTGTTACACATCTCATATTCAATTCATACAATTTAAAATTTCATTCGATATCAATTCTATTGCCAATTTGGTCTTTTACTCCTATTAACATAACTCGGACCTTGGCGGATACACGGATCCAACCAACGCACCAATACGACACATTGTTCCTAATCAGTATTTTCGAAGCAAATGATACTCAGTACCTAATCAAATTTATCAGAAGTAGAAATACGACACCCATGGTGCTTAATACGACAAATATAGTGCCTAATCAACGCAAGGTCGAATATCCCTGTACACTTCCAATCCTATGGCTTGCCACCTATATCCGACTTAGCCTGACTATTTAATAGGGTATTCAATACATATCTATTCAATTTCAATAAAATCCATATCAATCACCAATTTCCATATTTCAATTCCATACCACAATAATTCAATAATTCAATTCAAACCATTTCAATGTCTAGAGAATTGACAGTGGGGAATCATAAAGTCTAGAGAATCCCAGAAATTACAACTCTTAAAAGAAACTGAAACCATAAATAAAGCCATAAATTTCCAAGTTTAAACCGTTTATAATCAAGTGGTCACCGCTGAGTCTCCACCGTACCGATCTGCCTAAGTCTATGGATTACATGAATAGAACAGATAAACAGATGTGAGTTTCCGTGAACTCAGTGTGTAACCCAACATAAATAGACATACAATCTACACAAAAACCAATATAAATAGTCAAATACAGTTTTAGACTCATGCCCTTTTTAGATACAGATAACAGATACAGATATGCAAATTAGATAACAGATACAGATATGCAGATCAGATAACAGAATCCTACCCCCATCCTCTGTACACTAGCTCCGACCATCCTAGCACACCATGCGGGGTTAAAAATACCCACCCAGCCCTACACACCATATCATGCCAATATGACGCATGTTAGATAGAGTGTAGCCATGCTGCCAGAATATAGGCAGTGAACGCCATACATAACATTTCCTCCACATAAATAAATCCTACCCTAATAATAGATACAGAAATCAGATTCAGATATAACAGATTAAACATGCTCAACATGCTTACATATAGGTGACAAGTGTACATATATCAAGCATACATTTAGCATCCTACTTAGATCAGTCTATCAGATTATTATTTATAAGCGATAAATTATACATATTTTTACCCCATGTTTAGCCCAATTTCTAGATGAATTACCCTTGATTTGTGTAAATTGATGCTCTTAGACCTTTAATTTCATGTTTTATACTCAGGTGAGCATAGGGAAGTGAAAAGAACGAGAAACGGGCCGAAATCGGAGAAAATGGGCCAAAGTATGAAAACAACACGGCCTGGAGGTTCGCCACACGGCCATGCCACCTTAACAGGCCCGAGCACGGCCTGGGTCTTGATCCACACGGGCGTGTCCCTGTCGTAAGGAAGTTCAATTTCACTCGAAAAAGGCTACTTAGGGGATAAGAAAGGCATTCCAAAACTTTATATAAAGACCCTAGGAGGCAACTCTAAGGGTGTACTTTTCTTCTGCCAAGTGGGTGCTTTTATTCCCCGCTAAGGGGGTGCATTTATTCTCCACCGACACACAGATTAGAAGAAAGGAATTACTCCAAGGAAAGCCGATTGGTCCATCTCAGAAGCCGAATTCTCTTTCAAGACTGAAGATCTCCCTTCAATTTCCTCCAGGGGCTTTAGGGTTCTTTATGTTTCATTATCATTATTCTTCTGAGATGTTTTCTTTTATAATTATGAACTAAATCCCCCAAATACTTGAGGGGGGTGAAACCTAAGACATATCTTGTTATTATTTTCTCTTGAATTATATGATAAATACTTGAGTTGCTCTTAATTATGTGTTATTAATTCTTGCTTTAATATTCTAGGATATTAATTCAAGTATTGATGTGCTTATTCAGAGGAGCAAAAATCTCTGTCTAAGAGTAGATCTAGCAGAATTAAGCAGAGTTGCTCGCAATCCTAGACATAGGACGACGAAAATCTGCCGGATTAGGGTCAAACCTAATAAGGGAATCTATAGATCAAGTTAATGCAACACTAAGGGTTTTAATTAGAAAGAGATTTCAATTAATCAACCTAGGGTTAGTTGTTTTTAGTCTCGAGAGAGATGTTAACATAAGTTAGGGATTTCTACGGATCAAGTCAAGGGAATAAATCGTCTAGTTCAAGAGTTGATAACAAGTGAAGTCTAGGTGGATTCTCCCTTGAGTATTGTCCAAATCAATCAGTTTTCTTAAAGAGTTTTTCCCCAATTCACTTTTTGTGCATTCTTAGCTTAGTTTAATAATTAGTTTAGTTTAATAAAAATCTCCTTTTATTTCTAGGTAAATAATAGAAAGAAAGTTAGTACTAGTACTTTTGGTTGCTTTGGGCTCGATATCTCAGTCTTGCCACTAAGCTATACTACTGTTCGATAGGCGCGCTTGCCTTAAAATCGTGATATTAGTTAGTTTTGGGTACGATCATATTTTATAAGTTTTATTACTTCATATCACACATATCAATTATAACATACAAAATAAGGTTTAATTAGCCCTTACCAACCCTACAATAAGCACACAGTCGATCGGAGCGACCCAAACGACCCTAGGGAAAATTTCAGAAATATGAACCCACACACCCGTGTAGCCCACATACCCAAATTAGCCTTGCCTATGTGGCCCACACGGCCTGGCCCAGAACTTACATGCCCTTGTGGCCTGCCCGTATGAGCCCACATGCCCAACTTGGACTGGCCCGTATGGCCTACATCACCACACTCGAGCCACTACACACCCGTGTCTTGTGCAAGACCATGCCTACGTTGGTCACACGGCCGTGTCTCGTACACGGCCATCCCCACGGCCGGCCACACGCCTATGTGGCGTCGACAGTGGCCATTTTTGGCTTTTGTTGGAACTCATTTTTTTGCATTTCGGGTAAACACCTGGTACCGTTTTGATGCTACTGCAAACACGAACTCTCTAGAACCTAAAGATCGATACAGCAAACCCTCAAAATCAGTCTAAACCAAGGATAATTTGAAACCACAAAACCAACAATAGTTAATACGACCGCTCATCAATTACCTCAAACCCCGCATGGTTTCAACTATAAAACAGCACGAAGAGAGCTCCGTTCTACGCGATTCTCTGCTGCCAAAAAAGAAAATTATAAACCTCCAATTGGTAATTCAGAGACCAAAACTACAGTACACTTAAGCCACAAGAATACCAGAAACTAAAATACCACAATTTGAAAGAACAAAAGGAGGTTACAAATTGAAGAGAAAGTAATAGAATAGAAGAGAAAGGAATGAAGCAAAAAGAGCATAGGAAATTTGGAAGAGAAACCGAAATTTTGAGAAAGAAACTAATAAAATAAAAATAAGAAAAAAATAAAAAGTATGATACACACCCCTTATTTTTCTCTCACTAACACCTTAATCTCAACTACTTCAGTATTTTAATTCCATCGAAACTTCATCAGAAAATCGAGCAAAAATATTACATCCACGCTCCTGCAGATATTCGAACACAAGACCTCTAACACACTAACTCCTTTACCACTTGAACCAGTAGACTCATTCTGATATATTTTTACAGGCAATTTAATATAAGCCCACTGAACAAAGATAAGGCTTAGATCCAAAAATAACAAAATTTGCTAAAGGTGGGACTTGAAACCAAGACCTCTCAAACACACCAAGAACAGTTAACCACTGAAGCAGATACATATTTGTGTCAGATATTTACAGAAGCAAAAATAGATTATTCAGGGCATTACAATCTTGATCAATAGTGATTTCGCATGTGCTACGCACTACCGTAGCTATGTGTGAGTGTCCTGTTACATGACTCGATTGGTTGTGATCCAGCATATAATGCGGACACAAGTGCAACTCTACGTAAGTGTCTTGTTATAGGCTCTTATGAGCTTCCTGACATGGCTCGCTTGAACTCCCTGTTACCTTATCTGGTGCTCCCTGATATTAACTCTTCAGAGTTTTCTGTTTAGCTCTATGAGCTCCCTGATGAAAATTCATATGAGTTCCCTGATTAGCCTGGATAAGTGTTCTGTTACATGGTTACAGGGCTCATCTGATCATCCTGATATATGGCTCGAGAGTGTGCTATCTGGATATGTGCCTTTATGGGTACCCCTGAATATAAATTGACAGTTTCTGATTTGTACACTTCGAGTGTACTAACTGTGTATCCATCGATGTTTTCAACGATTCAATGGGCAAAATCCTGACATGAGAAAAGATGAACATAAAATGAATTATTACATGTATCTGCCTGAAATACATGAAAATGATGATACATAATATATGAAAGTATGAAATGGTGATATATGAATATGGAACTTGTTTGATGAATATGTTCATCTAAGATTATAGATTTGTACACTTTGAGTGTATTTTCCCGGGTTTCAATTGATATTTTAATTGATTTAATGAGCAAATCCCCGACATGAAATAATTTAAACTTGAGACGAAATATTATAAGAATGTACTTGAAATAAATGGGTATGATTTGTATATGTTATTTGAATTCATGTTTTGTAAAGTATATGTATATGGGAATTTGATTATTATTGAGCCCATATATGTTTTTTGATGTTTATATGAGATAGTATGGCTTAGAAATGAGCTCTTACCCGTATGTACATGAAATACATAGAAACGACATTACCTGATATAATGATGCATAAAATTGTTGTTACATGAATGTGGATCATGTTTAATGACTTTGTTCATTCATGATTAAGGACTATTATATGTGATTACTTGGCTAACATGATGAGGATATGTATTTAGGGCTTGTGGCCAAATTGGTTGATAGTGCCTTGCATTTTTAGTTTAAACATAAATATATGGTAAGTTATTTACCATGTTATACAAACTTACTAAGCATTATATGCTTACTCTATTTTATTTTTCCCTGTTCTATAGTAATTTAGAAGCTTGTTGGATTGGAAGCTTGGTATGGATCACTCACACTATCCATCGGCCCATTTAGGTATATATGATAAATTAATTACGGTTATAATGGCATGTATAGGTTATTTAGCCAATAATGGCATGTAAATGTTTTGAATGAAACTAGCCATTGGAATGGCTCGTGTTGACATGTTTTGATATGTTTATAAGTGGATCTATCATGTTTGAAGAATGAATGTGGTCATGCATATATGCATTTGGTAACTAGACAAGTATGAATGATAGTTTAAATGATAATAAATTGTCATTTGTGGTATCTAAAAATATATTGGTTTTATGTTATAATATGTTATGTTAAAAAACATGATATTAGACTTTATTTACATGCTTTGATATGGTTGTGAATGTGTTTAAGTGTTAGTGTAGGAGGAAGACTAGTTGGGTGAGAAATGTGGCTTAGAAAATAGCCTATTTTCGTCTACACAGGCGTGTGTTTCAACCGTGTGTGACACACGGCCTAGCACATGAGCATGTGACCTAGTCGTGTGTCCCCTGTATCTTTAAAATATCAAAATAGAATACTTAGAATTGATCACATGGCCTGGCACACGGGTGTGCGGCTTAGCCATGTGACCCCTACACTTTAATGTATTGCAAGTCAGAGAGTTACACGGGTTGGGGACACAGTAGTGTGCCTCATATCAAATGCCCACACGGCCTAGGACATGGGCACGTCACTTGGCCGTGTGAGCCACACGGCCTACCCACATGGGCATGTGGCCCAGCACCTTGTAAAAGTTTTGAAATTTCACGAAAATTTCTTTTGAGTTCTTGGTTTAGTCCTGACCCATTTCTAATGCATATTTTGGACCTTGAAGGTTCATATAAGGGACTTTATTTCTAATTTCTGACATGAATACTATATAAAATGAATTATCTGTTTACTTGATCTACAAATTTTGATAACGCTTCGTAACCTTATTTCGACGATGAATACGGGTTAGGGGTGTTACACTAGTGATCACACTTGAAAATTAGGAGTTTAAACCCTAACTATACTTGATCTAAGTCTTTAAAAATAGGAATATAACCTCAGCTTGGCTAGCTTAAAATTATAAAGAAGAGTTCATTGTTGATCTTAATTATTGTTTGATATCATTTGCCACAAGAAGTCAAAACAGATTTCATTTGCCTTGTCTTACTAACCAAATTTAGGAGAGCTAAACTTAGGGCACTGAATTAATTGAATAAGGGTATGAGGCACAGCATGAGAAGATTTATGAGTATTTGTTAGAGGCTAGGACCCAAAACGTTGGAACAACAAGAATATATTATCTAGATAACAAGTTGTTTCAAATGATATATGTCTGTTTACAGGCATGCAAATATAGGTATAAGGCTGGTTGTAGGAGGATAATAGGTTTAGATGGATGTTTCTTGAAGGGTTACTTTGGTGGTTACCTATTGGCAACTGTTGGGATAGATACAAATAATGACATCTATCCTATTACATATGTTGTGATTGAAAGTGAAAACCAAGCATCATGGTGCTGGTTCTTGGAGTTGCTCTCATGGGACTTGGAAATTATGAGATAATATCATATATCTTTCATGTCTAAAAAACAGAGTCTGTCAAACAGAAGGTAAAACACAATTTGTTTACTTTTTTTGTTTTTATTTTTGCCAAGATGTTAAAAAATTAAACTGTTTCTGTTATATTTTTAAGGACTAGTAGAATCAATATCCATGATGTTTCTTAATGTATAAACAAGACATTGTGTTAGACACCTAGATCAAAATTTCAAGAAAGCTTTTAAAAAAAAAGGCTTTGAAAGACTTGCTTAGGAAAGTTGCTAGAGCAAGTACTATAAGGGATTTTGAGGATGGTATGGCTGATCTGAAGAATATCAATAAAGATGCTTATGATTGGTTGAATGGAAAGAACTCTACTCACTGGTCAAGGCCCCACTTCTCATTAAGGAGCAAGTCTGACATGCTGGTGAATAATCTGTGTGAATGCTTTAACAAGGTAATTATACCGTTAATTTTTATTTGTGAACTATTTTATGCTTTTGTAATTGATATTCGTTTTTGTTACTTACACAAGCTAATGCTGAAAGTAAGAGGGAAGCTTTTTCTAACCATGATGAAAACAATTAGGACCAAAATTAAAGGAAACCTGTGTCTAAAGATCAAGAAAAAGCTAGACACCAATATCAAAGATTTAATGACGTAAATAGATTATTATTTGTCATTGATTGCTTCATGTATGCCTTTATTCTACTATCACTTGCTGGTGGGGAGAGGTATCAGGTTGGATGTGGTTCAGTTGGCCAGTATGTGATGAACCTAGTTGAAAATCCCTACTCCTGCAGGAATTGGGAGATCACTGGCATCCCTTGTATTTATGTGGTGACTGTCATTCATCTAAAAGATAAAAACCCTAAAAATTATGTAGATAACTTCTACACCAAGGAAACCCAATTTTTCATTTACTTCAACTTCATCAAGCCAGTAAGAGGTCTTAAGTAATAGGAGCCCGAGCCAGACATGTTACCAACACTGCCTCCTCTGATAAAAAGGCCATCTAGTCGACCTACTAATATGAGAAGGAAATAAGTTGATAAACCGCAAAAAACAACAAATTTGACCAAGAAACTAGTGAAAATGAAGTGCAATAAATGTAAGAAATTTGGCAATAGGGAAGTCGACCAAAGCCCTCCAATAAGTCATTTGCCTTGGCTTTATTACTTTACTTTTCATATTCAATGTGTTTGATGGATGACTTGACTTGTTCAGGTAGGTAACAAGACACACAATTGATGTTCATAACCAACATATGTTGCCAACTCATCAATTTGCTACCTCAAGTCATCAAAAAGTTGTTTGAAAAAATCCAGTTTGAAAATGATTTTCTTGCATAGCGAAAAATTAAAATTTTGAAAATCGACCCAGTTTGTGATATTTATAGCAATAAACCCAACCTAATTCATATGATATCCATGAAACCAACTAAAAATCTGACTAAGGCAAGTGCACCTATCAATTAATAGTATAGTTACGGTGAGTGAAGATATTATTCCTACGTAGACTAAAAGTACTAGTATTTACTTTTTTTTATTATTTAATCGATAAATTTAAATGATTGATAACTAAAATTAACTAAATTAATTTGTAACACCCCAAGTCCGGCCTAGACGTTATAGGCGAATCTCGGAGGTTACATTAATGATACTAACAAATATTTACTTCTTGAAAATATTTAGATTGGAGTTGTTTTGTAAAAACTTACATTTTTAAAGATTGATTGATTGATTTTTGTTTCATTGAAAAGCACTTATTATAATATTTATTTGAAAAAGAAATCGTTTTTATAGTGATAAACGCTAAATTATACATATTTTTACCCCATGTTTAACCTATATTTTGGATGAATTATTATCAATTTAGTGAGAATTGGTGCTCTTAATCTTTCCTTTTCATATCTTATACTCAGGAGACCATAGGGAAGAGAAAAGAACGGAAAAGGGACTAAAAATTGGAGAAAATGGGCCAAAATATGCAAACGCACGGCCCAAGAAGTTACCACACCACGGCCGTGCCACACAAAGATCACACGGCCCAGCCCCGACAAGCACGGCCTGGCCACACAGCCGTGCCTGCCAAGCGCTCCAGAACACGGCCTCTTGTCAAAACACACGGGCATGGCACACGGGCGTGTTCTAGTCGTGAGGAAGAGGAATTTCACTCGGATTTGGATACTTAGGGGCTAAGAAAGCCATTCTAAACTCTATATAAAGACCCCAAGAGGCAACTTCAAGGGTGTGCTTATTTCCCGCTAAGGGAATACTCTTTCTCTCAGGAAAGGGCGCTATATTTCTGCCAACACAAAGAGTGAAAGCAAGGGATTACTCCAAGGGAAGCCGATTGATTCATCCTAGAAGCCAAAATTCTACATCAAGAGAGAGGATCTCCCTAAATTCCTCCAGGGGTTTTCGGGTTCTTTACGTTTTGTTATTTTAATTCTTCTGAGATGTTTTCTTTCTTTATTATGAACTAAACCCCTCAAATACTTGAGGGGGATGAAACCTAAAACGAATCTTGTTATTATTTATGCTTGAGTTATATGATAAATACTTGAGTTGTTTTTAATTATGTGTGCTTAATTCTTGTGTTAATAAGCCTAGGTATTAATTCAAGAAACGGATGTGCTTAAAGCAGAGGAGCAAAAGTCCCTGTGATAAGAGTAGATCTACCATAATTAAGCGAAGTTGTATGCAACCCTAGACATAGGGCGATATAAATCTACCGGATTAGGGTCAAACCTAATATGGAGAACCATAGATCGAATTAATGCAACCTAGGGTGTTAATTAATAAAGGAACTTTAGTTAACAACCTAGGCCTAGTTGCTCTTCGCCTCGACAGAGGGTTTAGCATAAATTAGGGATCTCTACGGATCAAGTCAAGTGAATAAATCGTCTAGCTCAAGAACCAATAACAAGTGAAGTCTAGGTGGATTATCCCTTGAGTATTGCTTATATCAATCAGTTTTCCCGAAAGTTTTCCTTAATTTACTTTTTGTGCACTTTTAGTTAATTTTAGAATTAGTTTAATTCAACTCTCTTTATTTTTAGGCTAGATAATAGAAAGAAAGTGAGTACTAGTACTTTTGGTTCCCTTGGGTATGATAACTCGGTCTTGCCACTAAACTATACTACTGTTCGACAGGTGCGCTTGCCTTCAAGGTCGTGATATTAGTTAGTATTGGTGTGATCAGTTTTATAAATTTTATTACTTAATATCGCGATAGCCGTATCAAGTTTTTGGCGCCGTTGCCGCGAAACTAAAATATTAAGAAAACTCGATTTCTATTACTTTAGCCATTACTATATTTATATATATTTATTTATTTTTCTTTTATTTTTGTTTTCAATTTTTATTTATTTATTTTTATTTTCTTTTAAATTTTTGAATTTTCTTTGCTTTTTCTTTTTAGGTATTTTAAGTTTATGACTAGAAACAACCCAGCAGGACCATTACTTTTTGACGAAGATTTAGAGGCAACAGTTCGCAGAAATCGTAGAGAGATCAGACGAAGCCTATAATATCCAGAACAAGATCAAGAACAAAGGCCAGAGATGGAAGCAAATCAAACATTCCACCACCTCCAAGACTACCAGCGGAACTAGTAAACCAAGATGCAGCTCCTCGTACTATGTATGATTATGCTAAACCTAGTTTGATTGGTACCCAAACTAGCATTATTCGACCTGCTATTGCTGCTAATAATTTTGAATTGAAACCTAACACTATTTAGATGATTCAGCAGTTTGTGCAGTTTGATGGTTTGCAGGACGAAGATCCAAATTCACATTTAGCCAATTTCTTGGAAATATGTGATACATTCAAAATAAATGGCGTTTCTGATGATGCTATGCGTCTTAGGCTATTCCCATTCTCTTTGAGAAACAAGGCTAAACAGTGGTTAAATTCTCTACCACGAGGCTCAATTACTACATGGGAACAGATGACCGAAAAATTTTTACTTAAATATTTTCCTCCAGCTAAAACAGCTAAATTGCGAAACGATATCTCTTCTTTTGTGCAGATGGATCTAGAGACACTTTATGATGCGTGGGAGAGATACAAAGATCTTTTGAGAAGGTGCCCTAACCATGGGTTGCCTTTGTGGTTACAAGTTCAAACCTTTCACAGCGGTTTGAATCCATCAACAAGGCAGATGATCGATGCGGCCGCCGGAGGAACAATCAACAATAAAACACCAGAAGCAACTTATGAGTTTATAGAAGAGATGTCACTGAATAACTATCAGTGGCAAGTTATGAGGACAAAGCCAACAAAAGCTGTAGGAGTTTATAATATTGATGGTGTCACCATGCTTACCAACCAAGTAGAACTGTTAAATAAAAAGTTTGATAATTTTGTTGGTTTTACGCAGGCACATCCAGTAATGCAGTGTGACGCAAACAGGGATTTCAGCAAAACCTCTTATAGACATGGCATGGAAACTGAGCAAGCCAACTATATGGGTAACAATTCTAGACCTCAAAATAACCCTTATAGTAATACCTATAATATAGGTTGGCGGAGTCACCCTAATTTTTCATGGGTAGGACAAGGAAATCAAAGACAACCGCCACCTCTGGGATTTCAGGAGCCACCACCACAACAGGAGAAAAAGCTGAACTTGGAAGAGATGTTCACCAAATTTATGGCCACGTCAAAAACCCGTTTCTAAAATACCGAAACGACACTAAGGAACCAGTAAGCATCTATTCAAGGACTTGAAACTCAAATAGGCTAGCTTGCCAAGCTAATCTCTGAAAGACCGCAAGGTGGGTTATCAAGCAATACTGAGACTAACCCCAAAGAGCAACTTAATGCCGTTGATACGATAGATAATGAGGGGTTAATCAAAACCAACCTAGAGCCATGCAAGGAGCCTATGGTAAGTAAAAGAAAGAATGAGGTAAGTTACAAAGATGAAATTACCAAAGAATTTAAACCTCGTATCCCATACCCAACCGCGCTAAAGAAGGACCGCACAGATGAGCAATTCGGTAAGTTTCTTAAACTCTTAAAGAAATTACATATCAACATACCATTTGTTGAAGCAATTTTGCAGATGCCGAAGTACACAAAATTTTTAGAGTAATTTCTCACAAATAAAAGGAAGTTGGAAGAACTGTCCACAGTGGAACTCAATGAGGAATGCTCAGCTATTCTCCAAAATAAACTGCCAACCAAATGGAAAGATCCAGGGAGTTTTACTATTCCTTGTTTATTTGGTAGCCTAGACACCAAAAATGCTTTAGCTGATTAAGGGGCTAGTATAAATATCATGCCCTATAAACTGTTTAAACAACTAGGTCTTGGAAAACCTAAGCAAACCAAGATTAGCATTCAACTGGCTGATAAAACTATTAGGTCTCCTAAGGGAATAATTGAAGATGTGCTTGTCAAAATTGATAAATTTATATTCCCAGTTAACTTTGTTGTTTTAGACATTGATGAGGATAGTAATGTACCCTTAATTCTAGGGCGACCCTTTTTAGCAACTGCTAGAACAATAATTGATTTAGGAACATGTGAACTTACACTACGTGTAGGTGACGACAAAGTTACTTTACAAGCTCGAAACTTGATTAAGCCTGTTGATAATAATATAGTTATGAGTCCTTGTAAAAACACTGAACTCACCATCCAACCTTCTGTGCAGGATACATTCTACATAAAGGCAACTTAATCACAGACAAGTCCATCCAAGGGAGACGCACCTGGAAAGCGAATGCTTCAGATCGAGGAATTGGATGAATGGCTGAACTATCATGAAAAGCCCAAAATATGCCACACCAACCCAGAGCATTACCAAGACAACCCCCAGGTAACAACGAATCAAATCAAGGTAGGGGATAAGGTAATCTTAGGGGAAGAAGACCCTCAAATCTTGAATTCGAAAGAACATACAAGTGACATACCCTACTTCACGGTAATAAAAATCTTCCCCTACGGTACAGTCGAAATAAAACATGAGTCACTCGACACTTTCAAGGTAAATCACACTCGACTCAAATCTTATGTTGATAATGAAATTATGAACAGGACTGAAGAGTATCAACTCTTCAAGCCATCGTGAAAACACAAAGCTTGAACAGAGTCGAGCTTAGACTATAAATAAGCGCTTCTCTGGAGGCAACCCGAGCACTAACTTAGTAATTTTTCGTCTATTTTGATTTTACTATTTTTCATGCATCAACTAACCTTTTTTAATACAGAGATTTAGGACCACACGGCTAGTCCCACGGGCATGCCCCAAGCCGTGTGAACACTTCAAACAGAGACACGGTCGTGTACCGGGCCGTGTATAAACAGAGCACAAATTTTTCCAAAACACGGGCCACCGATATATAGCCACGGCCGTGCGATATGGCCGTGGCAACCTTTCTACTTCAACACGGGCTTGCACAAATCCCCACGCCCGTGTCCTTAGACCGTCGCCAACACTGTCAATTAAGACACGACCGTGGAACATATCACATGACCGTGTGGCAAACGAACACGATCGCACACGGCCGTGTAAACCATCACACGATCGTATGAGTAACGAAGAACCAATATATCCGACACGGGCTAAACCCGATGAACACGGCCGTACGCCTCCATTCTCAAAATCGGTTTTATTTTTCTTTATGATTAAAAAGAATAACAAAGGTTGAAATTTGAAGAAGAAAGGAAAAAGAAATCACAACTGTTGGCGATGGTGCTACAGTGACGAAGATGGTGGTCCGATGACAGAGGTAGCGGTTCGGCAGAGGAGGAAAAAAAGAAGAAAGTTTCAGTCAATCACTTGAAGAAGGGGAAATGTGAAACGAAAAAATAAGAAAATAAGTGGTGTTGCACAGTGGCGCGCTACAATAGTGGTGGAGGGCAACGCTAGGTGCGATGTTATAGAAAAAATAGAGAGATGAGAGGTGGTAAGGTGGTGGTTCAACAGTGTGATGATGGTGGTGGAAAGCTAAGAATGGGGGAAGAAAAAGGAAAAGAAAGCAAAAAAGGGCAGGTTGAGAGCTAAACAAAAGAGACAAAAGAGAGAAAATGAGAAGTAAAGGGTGATGCCGCAATGAGAGGGAAGAGTGAGAGAATGGATGACAAAAGTGTGGTCAACCTTGTCTAGGTTCAATGAACTATTCATATGGCAAAAATGGGGAGAATAGTAAGTTAGGGGGACAAAGGAGTGAAAAAGGAATCATGGTCTCCATAGATAAGGTATTGACCAAAAGAATGTATATTGACCAAAAGAAAAGGAAATAAACTTCCATTTTTAGGCAATCAAGGTTGGGCAGCAATGAGACTTTAAGCACATAGGGAAAATCAAAAAAATTAAATAAAAAGGGTGTTGTTGAGGAAAATTAAACTTAGGACCTAAATAAATTAATTAAAGCTTTTAACCACTCTACCATTCACTTCTTTCATTTTCATTTTAGCAAGAAAATAATTAAAACATAGGATATGACCTTTGTTAAGGCTAGAAACAAAATTGCACCTTATAGACAATAATGAAAGGGAAGGAATTCGAACACTGATCATCAAGGATAGCTCTACCATTACTCAATCACTAAAAATAATTTGGGCATGACCAGTCTCGGTTCATTGACCCAATATCTACTAGCCCAGTTTTTGGGATATGAAAATTTTCCCTTCCTTAAAAAGAATTTTGTCCCTCAAATTCTATTGTCAAGCTAATTCAATTATCCAAAAAATTTATGACTCTTCTTTCTTAACTAACTATCATGCTTCCGTTGCGCAACTCTGTTTCCAATGTAGTTCTAGTACTTCACCTTAAATCTCCAATAGATTTCCTAACTACTTAAACAGATTGTATCAAGGGACTATCTATAGAAATATTGCTAATGATTTCCATATTCCTAAATTCTCAATTTCACAGATACACTATTAACAACAAACTTTTAAGAAAACAAGTTCTCAATCAATGCAAGTTATGATTAGAATAGCTCGTAAAAGTACCTTCATTGATGCCAAATGTGTCTCGATCCTCTCGATGTCTGGCAGCATAAACCAGTCTCTGATTTTGTTTCTAAGACAAAGCTTTTAAATAGGATGACATTGTTGACAATTCGTAACACGATGCTCCACGGACCCACTTTTTAGGCATGTTCTTGACTTTTTCAACACTAGCTTGAATAACGCTTATTACAATACTTACAAACAAAAATTTCTTGTTGATCCAATAGAAGCTCTAGTATTAGCTTTTACAACATTCTGTTGTGGTTTGTCCTCTTTCGACCAGTTCAAATGCTGCGAATTTGGACTAATATAACTGGACTTCCTCTTATTCCATACTTTATTCTTTTCCTTTTTTTTTTTGTGTTACAAGTACTTACTCTCTTCAGAAATCTTGTTCTTCTTAACCGTAGTATCGAAAAGTTTTTTCTTTAATTTCCAACATTGCTTGGAATATTGCATCATCTCTAGTCTCTTGATTTCTACTTTTAGCGGTAGACGTATTAATGATGTAATTTGTCTTAAGGTCAAACATAAGTCCTTAAAAAGCTAATGACTAATCTTGAGCTACTCGATGTTGCGCTCCTCAAAATCACATACCAAGAGTTCGCATATCTTGGGTTTTCATTGCGCTTATTACTAAATTTTATAAATTTATCTAACAATTTTTAGAAACAAATTTTATGTTATCACTTAAGTGTTTTCAATTAGAGTCTCACTATCTAAAAGCATATCATCTTAAATCTAAGCTTTCATAATCTAAAATTTAAGTAAAAAGAACACTTAAAGTATAAATCACACAATTCAAAAAAATCCACAAGCAAATCCCAAAACAGAATCAATAAAAACTCCAAATTAAAAGAAATTACTTCAATGGTAGTTGTGAGAAAATTACTTAAAAACAAAAAACAATTCAAGGATTTTATCGCATAAATATATAAACAACCTCTCCACACTTAAGATGTATATTATCCTTAATGTACAAACAGATAGAAACATAATAAGGAAAATATCACAAGGGAGGGAGAGAACTAAAACTACCCTAAATTTGGATTAATTCGTCGGAATAGTGAAAACCTAAATCGTAGGCGATTCTAAATGAAGTACATGTTTCCGAGCAAACTATTAAGAAAATAGACAAAAATAAATAAGATATAGAGATTACAAACTAGAAAAAAATTGAAAAAGATAATAAAAAAATGCATAATAAAAAAAGTAAAATAAAAGATAGAAATCCAGAAAATAAACTAATAAATAAATATAAATATATAAATATAAGAAATAAAAAATAAAATAAAAATAAGGATTGGTATATGGAGGAACAAAGGAATAAAAAATAGCTTTAAAGTGAAAAAAAAAACAGTACATGGCCATGTGAGCCACACGACTATGTGGAATAAGTCAGATCATGTGTGATAAAAAATAGGTAAAAATAAGCCTAGTATCTATACGGACTAGGACACGCCCGTGTGTCACACACGGCCGTGTACGATGATCGTTTGCTTCTCTTATGCCTGTATGCGAGGGCGTGTGAGTCACAAGTCTACCACATGCCTGTGTTCTGGCTCATGTGTCTCACACGGACATGTCTCTAGGTTGTGTGTCTCACATGGACATGTCTCTAGGTCGAGTAACTCTCTGTGCCTGTGTGGGTTAAAATAAAATTGAAAAAATTAGCACATGGCCATGTGGATCACCCCAAACCGTGTGAACTTTTTTTTAATTGTTTCAAAAAAAAATTTTAATTTGTTTTTCTTTTTTAATTTTTTTTTTCAAGATTTTTTTCTTTTCTTTTTTTCCAAAAGTTTTCTTTTTTTTTCTTTTTTTCAATTTTTTTAAATAACATGAAATTAAAATGAAGAAATAAGTAAAATAAAACACTCTGGTTGGCTTGCAAGAAGCGCTTACTTAGAGTCTAAGTTTGACTTCCCTTTTTAAGCTAATTGTTAAGGCGGATATTGGAGTCGAAGCTCCTTTCCCTCGTTGTTAGTATTACCACCGAAATAAAGTTTGAGATGAAAATTGTTTACCTTGAATGTGTCGTAATCAGGGTGTGTTACCTTAATGGTTTCATATGGAAATATGTTTTGTACCGCAAATGGGTTCGACCCTCTTGACTTAAGCTTCAAAGGGAACATTCGTGGATTTGACTTGTCTTGAATTGGTTCGTCCTTTTTGCATGCACATCATGTCGTTACTTTGTTACTTCCTTGTGCTTTGTCGGTTTCTCATTAGCCTTTGTTCATCATTCATCTAGTTCATCGAGTTGCACCATTCGGTGTCCACTCGTCCCTTGATTTTTATCATCATAAGAAGGATACAGTTTGAACACACAGTCATTAGTGAATTCCTGTAAAGAATATTAAACCGCATGATTGCTAACATTAACAGAATGACGAGTATCATCTCTCTCATTAAGAACTCTAACAAAATCACGTGCTTGAAGAGTAACATTTTCATCACCTACACTCAGTACAAGTTCACCACTACCCACATCAATAACAGTTCTAGTAGTGGTTAAAAATGCTTAACTCAAGATCATTGGTATCTCAATATCCTTATCCATGTCCAATATAATAAAATTAGCATAGAATATAAATTTATTGACTTTAACAAGTACATCTTCAATAATACCCCTAGGATACTAATTGAATATTCATCCTAGTGGGTTTTGGTTCCCCGAGACCAAATTGTTTGAATATTTTATAAGGCATAACATTTATACTAGCCCCCAAATCAGCCAAAGCTTTTTCAACATTTAAACTACCAATAAGACAAGGAATAGTAAAACTTTCAGTGTAACGCCCTGATTTTTGAGATTTTTCGGGTTTTGTGAATTTTAGTGAAATTTTAAAATTTTGGTGTTCTGAAGGTTGAAAATGTATGTACATGTGTTAGTGGGCCTTTAGAAGGCCCAAGCTTAAGTTAAAACCCTGTAAAATATTAAGTTGGATTTTCAAGTGAAAGGGGGCTTGGTTAAGTGGGCCTTTAAGAAAAACCGTGTAAAATATGTCACAAAGGGAGCCTTGGTAGAGTGGCAAGGTGGCGCCACTAAGCTCCTAAAAAAGTGGCGCCTAAGTGGGTATTCAAGGACAAGGGTTCGAGTTGCAAGGTAAGCATAGTGTTCTTTTTAATTTTTAAGCATGTGCCGGGCATGTGACTAATTTAAGTAGGAATTTCGGCAAGGGCTTTGGGGGACTTGGGCCGATTACTCAAGTGTGATATTAGGGTTATATCTTTTTCTATTTTCTGTCATAAGAATTAGGCTAGCCACCATAGGTATAATCTTCTCTTTTACAATCAAAAAAGCCGGAACTTGCCTCCCTAGAAAGCTTCTAGCCGATTTCTTCTTCTTCACCTCTACCATTATTTTCTTCACTTTTCTTTTTCCTCTTTGATCTCTTCCCTAGCCGAACACCCTTCTTACTCAGATCCACTCTTTCTTTTGCTCCCATCCCTCTCAAAAACACCCATAGCCGAATGTTCAAAGTGCTAGAATCCCGAAAGCTACTTCCTTTTGCCGAATCCTTCTAAGCTGAATTACCCCTGTTCCCTTCACCTGTTGTGGCCGATTACTACATCCCCTTGAGCCACACCATTTTCGACACCATCACCCAAGTCTATAGCCCAAATCGTCATCTTCTTCACCAATTGAAAAGCCGAAATCGCCATAACCATAGGAGCTTTTGGCCGAATTCTTAGATCTCAGAGATTTGGTTTCTATCTGCGTTTAAGGGTTAGATCTACTCAGATCTGAGTTAGAATCAAGATAAAAGCAGTGGTAAGTGGTTATCAACTCAGATCTTTAAGATATTTCATACTTTGGAAAAGCCGAAAGTCCCTAAGGTTAAGGAGGTTGTCGATCTAGTCTATTAGTGATTTAAAGTAGTATTTTGGTTCTTTTTGGATGTTAGTTAGCAAGGAAGGTGATCAAGCAAGGAGTGGAAGGCATCGGTATCATCAGATCTAGATCTAGTGCATCTAAATCGACAGAGGTAAGTTTTCATGGCCATTAAGGGTGTGGCCGAATGTGGTAAGGGATTTTGGTTGTAATTTTTCATAGATCTATTGATTAGTCACTTAGATAATGGATTGAAGGAACGGACGCATAGGAAATCTCGTCAGTGGAACTGCAAAACAGGTGTGTGTTTCGAACACCCTTTAATGCTCAAATCTGCAAAAGCCGAAAAGCCGAAATGCCGAAATTTTGGCATTTCGAGAGCCTGTGAGCGTGCGAATGCTCTCAAGTTGGTAGGAGAAGGTTGGTTTTGGAATCAGCACTGTCAGGCAGGTTGACCGCGGCGCTACGGTAAGTTGGGCCTCGGTGGGCCGAATATGGGCCCAATGGGCAATTTGGGCCCATTTGGGTAAAAATAGGTTTAAAGGCAATAATATGGATTACAGGTATAAAAAATATTAAAACAAGATAATGGATTGGAAATTAAGGCTTAAATGGGCCTAATGGGCTAAAATGGCATGGTAGAGCCCATTAAGGGTTTTAGGGCCTAAGGACTAAAACTGATAAACTAAATTAAATGAGTTTTTGTAACAACCACTATAATAGTAGAGGCTGTAATCATAATAAAAACTATAATAAGAGAACAAAATTACTGAAATACCCTTAGGGTGAGAAATTACTGATTTACCCCTAAGTATAAAATTACCATTATACCCCTAGGGCTAAAATCAACTATACTGTTTGACATGACTGTTTCTGTTACTGCATATCATGATGTATGTATGTCTGATGCATGGGTTGGGTTTATACTGGAGGAAGTGTGAGTGGCACTGCCACGTTACTGAAAGGGGCTATGCCTCGTACTGTTTCTGAAAGGGGCTTTGCCTCGTATACTGTTTATCTGAGCAGCCATGCTGCGACTGTGGTGTGTGGGCTGGGTGGGTCGAGTTATTCCCCACATGGTGTGTTGGCTGGTACGGGTGGTGTGTAGCAGTTGGTGGGTTGAGTAGTCTCCCTAGTTGGGTTGCATTCATACTGTTATACTGTACTGTACTGTTATGGGCCTATGGGCCAAACTGTTATCTGAATAGGGCTTCGGCCCAGTATCTGTTATAGGGCTTTGGCCCAGTATCTGTAATCTGGATAGGGCTTCGGCCCAGTATCTGACTGAGACTGGTTAGGGCTCAGGCCCAGTGAGCTCGAGTCGATGTGGGCTTTGGATGGGTTCTGCACACACTGAGTTTTCCCAAACTCACCATTCACTTTCCACCCTTGCAGGTGAGCCCTAGATCGTGACTTGGTTGCTGGGAGGGATTCAGAGTGGCCACGAGGGCTGTGCACGATTAAAATAAGTTTTACTACTTTATATTTCTAATTATCGGTTTCTACTTTTAAATTTGTTTATGGGTTGTAATAAGGTCACTATGACTGTTTTTATTTGGGATTTTCAACTGTTTTATTTCAACCACAACTACGCACCATTTTTTCGAAAATTTAACAAATGTTTTCTTAACCAACCTGACAATACAAATGGCTAAGTAGGATAATAAAGTTAAAATGAATCCCTTATCAAATGGAATAGAGATTAAGTTGAATAATTATTAAAACCGGAATTTCCAAAAATCAAGCATTGCTTTTCAAAACTCACCATCGGACTTAGTAAATAGGGCGGCGTAGGATAGTCTAGGTGATATAGCACATCGGACATGGCCATAACGTCTGGGCCGGGTTCGGGGTGTTACATTCAGGATCTTTAAGCTTTTTGGGTAGTTTATTTTAGAGAATGGTCGAGCAATCCTCGTTGAGCTCCACAGTTGACAAGTCGTCTAACCTGCTTTTATTTGTTAATAACTCATTTAAAAATTTTGCATATTTGGGCATTTGTGAAAAAGTTTCAAAAAACGGTAAGTTAATATGCAATTTCTTTTAAAGTTCAAGAAGTTTAACATATTGTTTTTTTATGCGGTCTTGTTTTAATGCTACCAAATATGGAATTCATGGTTTGTATTCTCTAACCACCGGCTTATACTCTTTCTTTCTTTCCTCAACCCCATCATTTTTCTCAACAACTTCTAGAATTACCTTCTTTTCAGGCTTAACTAACCTTTCCATGCTTTTAACAATGATTGCGTGGACTTGCTCCATTGGGTTAGTTTCAGTGTTACTAGGCAAGCTACCTTATTGTCTCTCCGAAACCAATTTAGCAAGCTATCTAATATGATTTTTAAGCCTTTGAATCGATGCTTGCTAATTTTTCAAACCTATCTCAGTGTTTTGAAATTAAGTTTCGGACACCAAAATAAATTTGGCTAACATCTCCTCAAGATTTGGTTTCTTTTCTGGCTGATAAGGTTGCTGAAAACAAGGAGAGGGACCTTTGATTTCTTTGACCACCCCAAGAAAAATTTGGACGATTCCAACATCCTAGATTATAGTTACTACTATGGGGGTTATTTTGAGGTCTAGAATTGTTACTCATTAAGTTAACTTGCTCATGCTCGATGCTAGAATCGAAGGGTAAACATTCTGAATTAATCATCCCCGCTCCATTCGTATCACATTGCACTATTGGATTTGTAATACCCTCTAACCCTTATCCGTCTCCAGGACAAGGTTACGGAGCATTACCAGACTTTTCAGATCATATACGAATATTTCATACCATTTAACAAAAAATATTGTAAATAAATCATATTGTGCCTTTTATGAGCCTTTGAGGCCCAAAATATGTGCTAGAAATAAATCCGGATAAAAGAGGGTATTCAAAAAACTTTTCTGAAAACATCAATAATTTCATAGAATTAAGGGACACGCGCTAGTGTGTTAGCCGTGTATCTCACACGGTCCAGTCACACGCCTATGTGTCTAGCCATGTGGACTCAAAATGAACCTTAAGCATCAAGTTTACCGTACCCTAAAATTTTGAACACCAAGGAACTCAAAAACCATTCAACTAATCCAAAACACAATCAAATACATTCAAAACATGTCAAATTACTCAACATAGATGTCTATCTAATGTTTCTCCATAAATTCCATATTTATATTATCAAAACATATCATTAAAACTTAAATTTAATCCAAATTATAAGCATACTAATTTCAATCAAATTTTACCCTATTCATGAACATTTATACTCTAATATAAAACATGTTATATTATAATTTTAACATAATACATACTCATAAGTATAAAACCAACCAATATCAACTGATAAATATTATTTACAATTAATCCATATAATACTTAACGTTTAGACACCCTAGGTACATGCCGACATAAAAGGAAAAACACATCACCACGTTTTGAGTTTGGGATCGTTGATGGATGCTGAATCGGCAATCTGACTTTAACCTAACTTGTGCACAGAAAACAAACTGTACGCTGAGTATAAATTCAGTGGTATTTCTATAATCCGAATGCCTAAAAGTAAAAAAATATAACATACAATAACTATAGTCATACAATTATTCAATTCATAAATAAGGTATTTATACCATATTCAATTTTTATCATTTGCTATCCCAGATAGCTTTTCACAATATGGACACAAATCATTTGAACAATATTGTTCATTCATATTCAATTCATAAATACACAAATCATGTGTCTCTAACTGTGACAGCCTTAAAACGACCCTAGTCGGAATGTGGTTTCGGGACCACAAAACCGAGGCATAAAAATAATTAAATATTCATTTTGATGCCTATTGTATGTGCCAAGGCATGTGTGACATCTTAGGTGCTTCAATTTAGTATTATAATTATGAATTGCACCTAAAAGGGCTAAATTATGAACCTTGAAAATATGCTAGACAAATGTGTGATGACTTATTAATGCATGCATGAGAAATAGTGGATTTGCATGTCAATTTACCCACTTTTATGATAGTGGATGGTAATGATGAGGTTTTGGCCTTTTGTGAATTGTTATTTAGTCTAATAATAATAAAAGAAATTAGTAATTTGGTAGCATAAAATAGATAAAATAGAATTAATTAAATTAAGGAAATTGGGTGACAAAAACAATGTTTTTGTTCATTCTTCCTCTTTGATTGCCGAAACTAGCTAAAGGAGAAGAGAAATAGGGTTCAAGTTATCGGTTGGGGGAAGTCTTGATTAAGGTACAATTTCTAGGTGATTTCCTTTGAATTTCATGAAATTTTGTTGGTTTTGAAGCTCTCTTCCTTGTCTATGTTTGGATTTCTTGAGCCTTTAGTGTTAGAAGCATTCGGTCATGGATGCATGTTCTCCTTGGTGATGTTTTGAAGATTTTGTTAAGAAATTTAAGCTTAGTAAACATGGAATCTTTGTGTGATAAGCAAGATAGGGTATTCGGCCATATGAGCAAAGATGGAAGAATTGTGTTTTTCTTGATGTTTGATGTTTTAATTGTTATAATTATGCTTTTAGAGTTGATAATATTATCTTGCTTTAGGCCAAATGTAACCTTGATTATATGTTTTAGCTTGAAATGAAATGTGAATTTGTATAAATCTGCTTGGTACAGCAGCAGTAACGTGTTTTGGAAAAATCACCATAAATTGTGTGTGCTAAATTAGAGGCTGAATAAATTATGTAATTAAAGCTTAATGAGTCTAGTTTCTTATGAAAGAAACCTTGCAAGCAAAGGAATTTCCAATAAATATACTTTTAGAGTAGAGTGAGACAGTGTCAGATTGACTCCGAAGTCCCCTGCTCTGTTTTTGAAAAATCACTATAAATTGTATAGAAATTGTTATAAGATAAAATTTATATTCCTAGACTCCTTAATGAGTCTAGATTCGAATGAAATTGGCCAAGACACATTTTGAACTCTGTACAAGGAGAAATTCGGTTCGTAGTATAGAGTGGTCAGTTTAATCAAACAGTGAAATAGAGAAACTTTAAGAAAATTCTGGTATTGATTGGCCAAACCAAAAATTATGAAAATTTTATGGATGAAAGATCAATGAGTCTATTTTCATGCAAAATTAACGACACTTCATTTGGAGTTTCGTAGCTCCAGTTATGAGTAAATTATTGAATGCTGCTCAGAAAATCAGCTTGTTGTGACTTATGATATGTATGTGAAATGACCGAATGTGCGTGTGTGTTTGCAATGAGAAGAATATGCATGTATTATTTGACTATAAGAGAAAATGATTCATTGAAATGCTTGAATAAGGATTAATAGAATTAAATGTTTTATTTAGCTCAAGAGCATAGAGGGACGAGTTCGGATAAAGGGAAGGCTAAAGTGGTCGAATAGCCAACTCTTAATTGCTCAGAAAAGTTCAAGGTAAGTTTTAAGTGATTATATGTTGATTATATACGACTATAGTATGACATATTAAGTTGTTGCATTAGACCGGTAGATAAGTATAAAATCTAATAAATTTGAGTTGCGGAATTATGTTTGAATGCGAATTAATAAAGCTGTTTACCAGCATAGGTAATCAAGCCTTTATGAGAACAGAGTTGAATGTGAATTAATAAAGCTGTTTACCAGCATAGGTAATCAAGCCTTTATGAGAACAGAGTTGAATGTGAATTGATAATGCAGTTTACCAGCATAGGTAATTAAGCCTTTATGAGTATGTGATGAATGTGAAAATGTATATATGTGATAAGGCCGAACGGCCAATGTGATGATCTATGTGAAATATTATACCACGTGATTAGTTATATAAGAAACTTGAGATTATGTCCGGGTAAAGACCTGATGGCTATATGCGGAGATTTTGTCCGGGTAAAGACCCGATGGCTATATGTGGAGATTTTGTCCGGGTTAAGACCCGCTGGCTAGGTGTAGGGATTATGTCCGGGTTAAGACCCGCTGGCTTCGTGTGGAGATTTCATCCGAGCTAAAGGTCTCGCTGATTATCCGAGTAAGTCTAAGATTAAAAGAATTCACAATAAGAGTTGTTTGTAAATATGCTCAATGCGATAAGTAAAAACAGGTATGTACCTTGAGCTTAGATGTAAGCTTGTTTTGGACTAATTTCATAAGGCTGTTATGTGATGCATAAGTGAGTAAATAATGAGATTGTTTCGATGATTATATGGCATCGGGTCATCGTGACAAGTTATGTGAAATTATGTATTGTATCTATGTTTAAATGAGCTCACTCTCAAGTGAAAGTTATCTACTTATTGGTATTATGAAAGTGTGTATATTCGGCTAAGGGGTGAAATATCCCAAAAGAAGATTGAAAGGAAAATGCTAGCAGCCAATTTATACCTAAAATGTTTATCTGTTTACATTGCTTAAAACTTACTAAGCATTGAAATGCTTACTCCGTTTCCCTTGTTTCCTCTGTTTTATAAATCTCTTTTTGGAAGCTGCGGACTCGGGGATTGAAGCCTTAATCACCTACACTATCGCTGCTATTTTGGTATTTTGATAGTTATTTTGGATCAATGGCATGTATAGGCTAATCTCCTTCTATTGAATCAAACTACATTTTGAGTTGTAAATATTTCTAGCCATGCGAAAATAGCTTGCTTAGTCTTCGAGTTTGATTATATGTGTTTGGATGATTCTCATATGATTCGATGTTGTGGCATGATATTTGGTTAGTACCCAATATGCAATGAATTTCTAATATGGTGATCGGTTATTGAAATGTTCGATTTAGCCAAATTGTTAGTAGCCACAAGGATGAGATTTGCTAGCATGCTTATAATAAGCTTTTAAATGAGATATGACGTACTGACCGAACCTATTTACAAGTGTTATACATTTGGTTATAAAACTCAATGAATCTATGTCTAGTGTGTAACTATGAACCTTGGTAGGTTGTATTTAGATATGTGATACCTTAATACCCTATTCCGGCAACGGACAGGGGTGTAGGGTGTTACACTAACCATATTTTAAATCACCACTCAATATCAATAATAACACTATATTATTCAATAACCCCTATTAACATGACATGGACTCGGATGGATACATGGATCCAATCAAGGCACACCAGTTTGGCACCTAGTGCCTCATCAGATAATTTGAAGCAATAAGTTGACACCTAGTGTCTCATCGGCTATGCCAAAGTAAATTGGTACCCAGTACCTCATGGAATTTATCTGAAGTAATAATTTAACACCTAGTGCCTCATCGACTCGAAGTCGAAGAATCCCTAAACTCTTCCAATCCTATGGCATGCCATCTATATTCGACTCAGCCCGATACAATTAATAGGGTTTCAATTCACTTTTCTAATGCCACAATTATCCAATACTCAATTATCACATAAATCACAATTTCACATACATTTAATTCAATATAAAAAATGCTAACACTTACCTTATTTACTTACCATAAACATTTAAATCAAAATATAACAATTAATAATTAAATTCGGTTTATAGAAATACAAACTAGAATTTTCGAGCTACTCCTTGTCGACTTTATCTTTTCCTTTCTTGGTCGAAGTTTTCGGTACAACGTTAGCTATAGAAATTAAAAAATTAAAATTTATCAATACAATACAACTTCACATTGAATATTTCAATTTTTATTCAACTTTTGTTTAAATTCCAATTTAGTCCCTAAACCGAGACTAACTTTATTTCTTCAAATCTAATTCCATATTTTCATTCAATTTCCACTTTAGACTAAATTCAACTCTCTAATTTCACTCAAATCCCTAAATTTCAAAATTTTTATAATTTAGTCCCTAATACTCAAAACTTATACTTTATTTTACAATTCAATCCCTTTTTCATTTCTAACTTAAAATTCTATCAATTTAATCCTAAATACTTAAATTATTCAACATGAACAACATCTAAAAATTCAATATTTTCTAAATTTAGACATAGGTTAAGTAGTATTTAATACTAGGATTCTAAAAACATAAAAATTACAAGAAAAGGGACTAGATTTACTTACCAATTAAGCTTTGAACCCTTAAACCCTAACTTTTTCTCCTTTTCTTTCCCTTTTTCTTTTCTTTCATTTTGCTTCTCTATTTCTATTCTTTTGTTTCTTTTCTATTTTATTTAGTTATTATAATATAATATAATATAATATAATATAATATAATATAATATAATATACTTAACTTTTAAGTAATATTATTATAATATTATAATATATATTTTAACTTTAGATTTTTAAATAAATTTCTACTTATGCCCCCTCTATTTATGTAATTGGCCTAATTCTTATTTTGTCCTTTTAACTTTCTTTAATCTATAATTCAACTTCTAAACTATATGCAATTTAGTCATTTTACCTAATTATTCTTAATTCAAGCTAATTTACCTAACCAAAACCTAATTAACTCCACAAATAACTTTGTAAATATTTTTAATAAATATTTACGAGACATTTTATGAAAACGTAGACCTGAAAATACACTTTCCGATACTTGTGACTATCGAGTCGTTATAAGATTTACTTGCTTAGAAAAATTCAGACCATCAATTTTCTTACCAAGAGCTTCAACTTGACTTGCTAACATAGAAACAACATCAATGTTAAAAACACCTTGTGCTTTAATCGGTTTCGTTCTCATGACTTTCCAGTGATAGTTATTCAGTGTCATCTTCTCAATAAACTTTTGAGCTACTTATTCAATTTTGCGCCAACTGTTGCATCAATTTGCTGCCTAATCGAAGGATTCAAACCGTTGTAAAAGATTTAAACTTGTAACCACAAAGGTAACTAAGGATGAGGGCACTTTCTCAAAAGATCCTTAAATCTCTCCCATGCATCATATAATGTCTCCAAATCAAGTTGAACAAAAGGAGAAATGTCGTTCCTCAATTGTTTTAGCCGATGGGAAGTACTTCAACAGAAACTTTTTAGTTATCTGATCTCAAGTCGTGATATAACCTCATGGTAATGAATTCAACCACTATTTTGTCTCTAGAAAGTTAGCCAAATGAGCATTCAGATATTCATTTTTACAACCCATCAAACTGAACATATGTTGTACCATCTAAATTGTGTTCAGCTTTAGCTCAAATTTGTTTGTCGCAATAGTTGGTCTGACGATATTCAATCAGCCCTAATCGGAGTAGGCTTAGCACAATCAAACATAGTACGAGGAGGAGGAGCCTGCTGATTATTTTGATTATCATCCATTTCCACAGTAATATCCTTTTCCTCTTGACCAACTATTAAAATATATTGACTTTACCTTGCTTCTCTAACTTTTCTCCGATTTCTACGAGTAGTTTTCTCAATTTCACTGTCATAAACTAACGATTCCAACGGGTTTCCTCTAGTAATAAACCAAAAAACTTGTTAGAATGAAACAAACAAAAAATTAGAATGTACCAATTAAATTAAAAACAAAAAATACTAAAATAAAATTGACTAAATTAATAGAAATAAAATTTTTCCTAATATTTTGTCCCCAACAATGACGCCAAAAACTTGATGTCTATGAAACTAACTAAAAATTTGACTAAGGCAAGTGTACCTATTAATTAATAGTATAATTAAGGTGAGCAAGGATATCATTCCCACGAAGACTAAAAGTACTAGTAATTACCATCTTTCTATTATTTAATTGATAAATTTGAGTAATTGATTGATAACTAAAATTAACTACATTAATTAACTACGAACGCGACAAAGAATAAATCAAGAAAATAATCGAGTAAGCAACCAAGAAGCGAAACAATACCCAGGAAAGAATTCACCTAGATTTTATCTGTCATTATCAATCTAAATTACGCAGTTTCTTCACTTAGTATATTGATCCATAGAAATCCCTAAATTATGCTAATATCTCTCTTCAAGAATAAGAGCAACTAACTCTAGGTTGATTAATTGAAATTTCTTTCTAATTTAAACCCTTATTATCGCATTAACTCGATTTATGGATTCCCCTATTAGATTTAACTCTAATTTGGTAGATTTATGTCATCCTATTTCTAGGATTGCATGCAACTCCACTCAATTACGCTAGATTTACTCTTAAGCACGGTTTATTCCTTCTCTGATTTAAGCACACCAAATATGGATAAATAGTCTAGAAATATTAAACCAAGAATTAAGCACACATAATTGAGAATAAGATCTAAGTATTTATTGCGTAAAAAAAACTCAAAGGACAAAATCCATCATAGGGTTCAACTCCCTAGGCATTTAGAAAATTGGTTTATGCTTGAAAATAAAAACATCCAGAACACAATATAATCACAAGAACAGAAAAACTCATAATAATCTCCAAATAAATCAAAAGGGAATCTTCAATTTTGATAGAAATTTGCTTTAGAATTGACTTCAATGGTGTTTTTTGAGTTGTTTTCTTGACTATTCTATAACGGTCGCTCCTATCTTTTTATTTTTTTCATATAAAAGTCTAAGAATGCCCAAAAAACCCTTAAAATCACATTTTTCCACTATTTGGAGTGTAATTCGCGAAATCAACACGGCCTGCCACATAGTTGTGTGGCAGCCTGTGTGGCTCACGCGGTGGTGTGGAATGGTCCAACCTGCGCGGATCTTGTAACTCGCTTCAATTTTTTGGTTTTTGCTTATTTTTCACTCTTTTTGCTCCCAAATGCTCTCCTAAGTATAAAAACATGGATTTAAAGGATTAGGGGCATACAATTTACCATTAACATCGAAAAATCACCAAAAAACGCATTAAGAATGAGGCTAAAACATGTTACTTTTAGCACCTTTCATCATACTTGTGTTTTCGGCTTAGTAGATATTCGTTGTTATCGGCTTTCAACCAAACGATCTTGTAATGACCCAAGATTCACGGGCATCGAAAAAGTGTAATATTGGGCCTCCGTCTTAATAAATCGGGTTTGTAAATAATTATTAGGAGTAATTATGAGTCTAGTTGAGTTTTTAATTAAGTTTTTGATTAGGTGAATTGAGCTCAATTAAGAGAAATTAGTGAAAAGGACTAAATTGAATAAGGGGTAAAAGTTGAATTATAGATTAAAAAAATTATAAAGGACCAAAATGAAAATTAAGTCATTTTGCATAGATAGGCGGCATAATGTATACCTAAAATTAGTATATTAAATTATTAATATTATTAATTATTATTATAATATAAGATTTTTATGTGATAAATAAATTATGACCTTGACAAGTGGTTGGCGATAAAAATATACAATGTCATAATAATATATACAATTGCAAAATAAATATTTAATTACTTTGTATTTAAGTAAATAGATATTTATTATTTATTATTATTAAATAAAATATATTTATTAGATAAATAATTAAAATTATAAGATTTTTGGTATGAAAAACAAATTAGATAATGAGATTTGTAATAATATGAATATATACATTTGTATCATATTTATTCATTTACTTGAAAATTAAGTAAAGGATAATTATTAAATTAAATAATTATAGTATAAGATTTTTATATGATAATAGATTAAAAATTTGCTAAATGTATGGTAATGATATTGCACAAATGTACCAAGATGTAAGGGCATAATTGTATTATTTATATTTGTTATTAAGTAGATATTTAATATAATAATAATAATAATAATAATAATAATAATAATTATTATTATTATTATTATTATTATTATTATTAAACTAAGTATTATAAAATAACTAAAAGAAACAAGCAAAACACAAAAGAAAAAGAAAAAAAAGTTACAGAGAAGCTAACGAAAATTGGGGAAAGAAAAAGAGAAAGAAAAGAAAAGGGGAAAACTAAGGAATTGAAGCTTGAAGTTTAATTGATCAGTTATATTAAGTCATTTTCTCTTAATTTGATGTTTTAAAAGCTTTAGAACAAGGTTTTATTGAAATTAAGTTGATATTTTGAGAGTTCATAGGTTTTCAAGTATAGTTTATGTTAAACAAAAAGATGAATTAGGGATTTAATTGAATGAAATTCAAGTTGGAATTGATAAAATGATTAAATTGTAAAGTAAGTTATAAGTTTTATGTTGTAGGGACTAAATGAGGAAAATTTGAAATTGGGAAATTATGCTGAAAGTATAATAATTAAATTTGAGTTTGGTTGAAATTTGAATAAAAATAAAGTATGAATTGAGTTATAAAAATAGGTGAATTTAGTTAGGATTAAATTGGTAATAAGGTAGGAATTGATTAGAAATTCAATTATTATTGTAATTTAGTGCTGTAATTAATAATGTAAAAATTATTATTCTTTTAGTAGCCAACAAAGAACTCGAGGCATCGGCATCGAAAGGAAAAGAGAAGATTATCGAGGAGTAGACACGGAAAAATCACGGTGTGTATTATTATAATTCAAATTATTATTAATTGAATGTTATATTCAAATTTATATGCAAGGTAAGTAAATTATAAGTGATGATATTGAGATGAATGAAAAATGAAATATAATATGTGCATGAATTAGAATTTGAATTGGATGTACATGGTGAATTTATATGTAAAATTGAATTGCATGTTGATTTGAAAATGGAAAGTGTGTTTGTGAATTGAGCAAGTGATTGAATTGATAGTGAAATTGAAATTGAAAGTGATTGAATGATGAATGGAAAATTCTTATTAACTAGTCAGGCTGAGTTGGATATAGTTGGCATGCCATAGGATTGGAAGAGTTCAGGGATACTTCAACCTCGAGTCGATGAGACATTGGGTGTCACTATATTTCTTCGGATAGTTTTGATGAGGTACTGGGTACCAACCTTCTTCGACTCTGTCGATGAGACACTGGGTGTCAACTTTGCTTTGAACTATCCGATGATGCACTGGGTGCCAATTTGGTGTGTTTGGTTGGGTCCGTGTATCCTCCAAAGTCTGAGTCTGTTAATAGGGGTAATTAAATGGAAAGTTAAATCGAACAAATGAATCAGTTGAGCCATTGAAAAGAAACGTGATTGTGGAATATGATTTGAAAATGTGAATTAAATATGAAAATATGAATGGAAAGCATGAACTAAATGTTCATGAGATAAATAATGGCTTAATGTGAAGGTATATGATGTTAACTAATGAAAAGATAAATTGATTTGTAAATATTGAGAAATGAAAAGTTATATAAGAATTAGTTTGGTAAATTTTAAAGTTATATGATTTAATTTACTTGGTTATTATATTTTAATTTGAAGTATGGTAATACCATTGCGTATATGTATACTCAGCGTACGGTTGTTTTCATGCGCAGGTTAGTAGAAATTAAGGTCCCGGTTCAGCATCCAGAGCGATCCCGACTCCAGCACAAAATTTGGTGATGTAATCTTTCTTTTGGTAAAGTGGCATGTACTTAGGTATTATATTGGTCACTTGAAAATGTCTTATGCTTTTGGTTGAAAATGATATTAAAATGATATTTTGATACTTGGTTTAATGAAATGGAAATAGAATTATCATAACATATTTGGTATATTTGGTAACAAGTTGAAATAGAATTAATGAAGTTTATTAATTTAAACAATATATGCGAATGTTTATTTGGTAAATTACTAAGTTGATGTTTAAGATATGTTTAGGTGTATTTGAATATGAAATTGTATGGATTGTATTATTGATTTTGAATTGGTTGCGATTTGAAATTACAAGGAAGGTTAAGTATTTATAAAGGGATTATATTGAGTTTTTTTTTTTTAAGTCAATTAGCAAAATTTTATATGAATTTATGATTATATTATAATGTGTTTGTTATTGATTTAAGAATTATTTGTAAATTGTCTGATATGTTCGGTAATGCCTCGTAACCCTGTTCCGGCGACAGTTTAGGATTAGGGGGTGTTACATTCTCTATTATTCTTGTACCACAAACTTTTTCGAGTGTGGGCTTGAACTAATTAAATCAAAATACAGAACTAAAAAAAATTTTCTCTATTTTATTTGGGGTGAAAACGGAAATATTCTCTTATTTAATAAAAACCGATAGAATTGTTATTTTCGAAATATTATTTAATATTTGAAAATAAACTATATCTATTTTTTAGAAGAGTAACAATCTCTCCAAAATTGTGTTAATAGCTCTACCGGTGCCATCTATTTATAGGAAGATAGGGTAATTGTTGAGTTGTAATGGTTTATTTTAAATAGAAAAAAAAACTTCCTACTTAAAGTAGGAGGGGGTGGATGACACACTCTTATATTCCTATTAGGATTGGCACCCCCTTCATGTTATATGAGGGTTTTAGGCCTCTCTCACATCGGGTCCAATGACTAGTACTTTTTTGGCCTTTTAATATGATCTAACTTGATTTGGTTTTCTATTTCCCAAACTAAACTTTAATATTCTATATTAAATAATTTTCTCATCCCTATTTTACCCCTAGTAAAATTTTGACAATTTTAGCCCCGATAATTTTTTTGAAGATTTTACCCCTAGTAAAATTTTGAGAAAATATGTTCAATATTTCACAACTCAACATGTTCATTGTGACTAAATGATTTTTTTTAGGCTTTAAAATAACTCAAAAACAAACTCATTCTTCCAATCATTTTTAAGTAATACATAGAGAATTATAGATGGATCATTTCCATTTCCATTTTTGAACTAACAATCATTTCCAAATGATTCCTTTTTTCCATTTCGGAAAAAAGTTATAATTATTTTTGAATGTTTTTCATTTCTTTTTTCCTATTCATTCTGTTCATTTCTATTCAAACTTGCAATTTATTTCTGGTTTCAATGAGCTAGTAGAGGGACCAATTGGACATACGTAATTAGGGCTCAAATAATTTATAATTAAGTTCTAACTTTTCACCTATTAATTATAAACTCATTTAGCCACAAAGTCATTCCACTATAGTATCATGACTGAGCTCTCCCTAACCACATACTTTTACGAAAGCAGCTACTCAGTACTCGTCCAATGTCATTGTCATAAGTATGTTACCCTCATAGGATATCCTTGATCTCTTTAGGATAATATCTGCTCTCCTAATATGATCCTATTTTATCTTACGGTAACCATTATATCTTTCTTCATGAAAAGTCAATTACTATCGAATAACAATTAAGCCATTCATCACAAAGTCGAATGACCCATGACCATGTTTACTTTTCATCAACCATGTAATGCCAATAAAGGGATATCATTTACCCATGTCTCAGGCCATGAATTTCACTGTTGTGAATGACATTACGTACTGCAAAATTCGTATACCCAATGCACCAACTTTTGGTTCCTTATCATTCGAACTCAGGCTTTTACTTAGATCAAAGTGTATGAGTCACACATACATAGCCCATCATTCAGTCAAGATTTAGGTATGCCACGTGTAACACCCCGAACCCGGCCTAGACGTTATAGACGAATCCGATAACGTCACATGGAATGGAGTTTCAAATCGAGATTTGTCAAGTTTAAATTGTTCTAGTTCATCAGCTCTTATTTAATTTAGAAAATCGTGAACTAGGAGATTTGCCTTAAAACTTGTCTTTTAAGCAAAAACATTTGAAACCAATTTATTTATGAAAACCGTTTTGACTTATGAAAACCTTAGTTTTTAGAAACCGCCGTGTTTAGTAGTGATAAAACCATAAAGCAAAATAAAATCCCAAATTAAAACAGTCAGTCCATAAGTATCAATTACAATAATAAATACCCAAATTAAAATAGAGAAAATAAATAACTTACTTAATTAAAACAGTACGTAATAGTGGTGGCCACTGCTGAGTCCTCCGCTACTCCGATCCATCTAATGTTGGGGATTACCTAAACAGATTAAATAGAAAAGGGTGAGTTTTTGCAAACTCAGTGTGTAATCCCCACAGAAAACATGCACACAGCATAATATCATAAATCAGTCATATATTTACAGTTTGGGCCTAAGCTCGTTATACAATCAGTGTGGCCTTAGCCCACTCAGATATAGAATCAGATATAAGTTAGGGCCTTAGCCCATCTCAGATATAGTATGCACAATAGTAAAAAAAATAAAAATCCTACACACCAACCTCTACACACCATCTCCATCCAACCCTACACAGCATGTGGGGATTAAATCAACCCACCCATCCCTACACACCATGCTTACCAAAATGCGGCACATATTTAGATAATTGCAGCCGAGCTACTAGATAACAGGCTTGAGAACCTTTCCGAATACTTCCTCCAAATAACATCAACCCAATCCCAATGCAATGCAACATACAATTATGACATGCTAATATGCAATTTAACAGATCATACCATCAGTTCAGAAATCATACTTAGTCAGACACTATACATACAGATCATACAATTAGTTCAGATATCACAGTTCATACTCAATACCAGAATCAGATAGTCAGAATATTCATTTAGGGGTCTAAGTAGTGCTTACCGACCTTATAGTAGGTCCACAATCGACTTGGACGACCCGTGCAACCTTTTAGAACTTTTCAGAAAAATAGGCTCACATGCCCATGTGCTTTGCCCTTGTGGCCCACATGGCCCAGTTTGGCCTTGGCCGTGTGGCCGAGATTCTTACGCGCTAGTGTGGATCACCTGTATAGCCTACAAGGCCTAATTGGTCGAGCCCGTGTGTCACATACGGTCTCATCCGGCCATTACACGGCTGTGTCATGTGCGCACGGCCTGGCTCATCGATCACACGCTCGTGTACTGTCACACGGCTTACCACATGCCCGGTGGCGTCGTCAGATTCTATTTTTAACTTTTATCGATTCTCGTTTTTGTGTTTTCGGGTACACACTTGGTGTCGATTCAAAGCAAATGCAACCACTAGCACTCCAAAACCAACAACAACTCAAAATTGCTAACACTCAAACCTCAGCAGCAGCACCAGCCGACTCATGTTCTTCACCTACCTCACAAACTGAAAGGTAAACCTCCTTAGTAATCCAACTACGAAAATTTAAATAACAGTAATGACTACTTACCAATCGAATGCGTTTAACCGATTGAGCAAGGTAAAGGCACCAAAACAAAATAGAAATCGAAAGAGAAGGGGGAGGGGCTATGTAGTTCAGCAAAAGGGAAAATAAAACGTTAGACAGATAAGGAAATTGGAGGGAAACCGAATTTCTGAAAATCTCAACAAAAAGAAAATACCAGATTTTTTTGATAACCTCTTAATCCCTTTATTTACTCCCACATTCCCCCCACTACTGAACCTCCTTAGAATTCTTGTTTGACTGAAACTCTCTCTCAGTCAACGAGCAAAAATAACCTCCATTGCTTGTGCAGGGATTCGAACTCTAGACCTCCCACTCAATGCACACCTTAACCACCAGACCAGCAAGCCCATTTTGACATATCTTACAAACTTTGAATTAAAAGTCTATTGAACCCAATTAAGGCTTTATTCATAAAAAAACCAAAATTTGCCCAAGGCAAAGCTTGAACTTGGGGCCTCACACACACACCTAGAATACATAACCACTAAAGCAGACATATATTTGTGACACACATGCACAATAACAAATTTTAAAACTTGGGGCGTTACAACTCTATCCCCAAAAAGAAAATTTCGGCCTCAAAATTTTACATGATTAGAATAGATGATGATACTTTTTACGCATCGCATCTTCAGGCTCCCACGTTGCCTCTTCAGTGCTATTATTCCAGCACAACACTTTCACTAAGGGAATTGACTTTTTTTGAAGGACCTTCACATCACGATCCAAAATATGCATCAGATCCTCCTCGAAAGTCAAGTCTAGCCTAACCTTAATGTCCTCCACAGGAACAATATGCGTGGGATCAAAGCGGTAACACCTCAACATCGAGACGTGGAAAACATCATGAATGCGATCCAACTCCGGAGGTAGCTCTAACTGGTATGCGACTGGTCCCACTCGTTTTACAATCTGGTACAGCCCAATAAACCAAGGGCTTAGCTTGCCCTTGCAACCGAACCTCAATATCTTCTTCCATAGAAAGACTTTGAGAAAAATAAAGTCTCCTACAAAATACTCTATCTCTCAACGCTTCATATCTGCATAAGACTTCTACCTGTCAGATGCCGCTTTTAGTTGATCCTGTATTAATCTAACATTATCCTCAGTTTCAGAAACTAGTTTTAGACCCAGAACACATCGCTCAACCAACTCAGTCCAGCATAAAGGGGTACGACACGTACGACCATATAGAGCCTCGTAAGGTGCCATCTAGATACTAGACTGGTAACTGTTATTATATGCAAACTCTGCTAACAGCAAGTACTCCTCCTAACTTTCTCGAAAATCAATAACACAGCTCCTCAACATATCATCCAGTACTTGAATCACCTTCTCTGACTGACCATCTGTCTGGGGATGGAAAGCAGTACTAAAGTCTAACCTTGAACCCAGAGCCTCATGTAGCTTTTTTCAGAATCGAGACGTGAAGCGAGGATCCCTATCAGAGATGATTGAGACAGGTACCCCATGCAGTCTCACTATTTCAGATATGTAGAGTTTAGCCAATTTCTATAGAGAAAAGTCTGTCCTAACCGGGATGAAATGAGTAGACTTGGTCAATCAATCCACGATGACCCAAACAGAATCCTTCTTAGTGGGTGTTAGAGGCAACCCACTAATGAAGTCCATCGTTACTCTCTCTCATTTCCACAATGGTATCTTAACCGGCTGCAGCAACCCCGAAGGCAATTAATACTAAGCCTTAACTTGCTGACAAGTCAAACAACGGGCAACAAAGCCAGAAACCTCACGTTTCAACCCCGACTACCAGTACAACTCACAGAGATCTCGGTACATCTTATTCCCGATGGGATGCATAGCATAAGAGCTACTATGTGCTTCCCTCAAAATTGACTGTCGTAAATTCTCATCACTCGATACATAAATCTGACCGTAGAAACAAAGTACCCCATCTATGTTAATCCCAAAATCAGTAGTATCCTCATTCTCAACCTGATAGAAACACAACTCAAGAGACTTATCCCCCATCTGTTTATCTATGATCTGATCAATCCATGTCGGTTTAACTTGAAGTTCTGCCAACAGACTCCCATCGTCGAATAAACTGAGTCAATCGAACGTCGCTCCCAGATCAGTCATAGCGCTATGGCTTAACGCATCGGCCACCACATTGGTCTTACCAGAATGGTAATTGATGGTGCAGTAATAATCCTTAAGCAGCTCAACTCATCTATGCTACCTAAGATTTAACTTCTTTTGAGTGAGCAGATACTTGAGGCTTTTGTGATCAGTGTAAATAGTACACTTTACACCGTACAGATAGTGTCTCCAGATTTTTAGTTCGAATACCACAATAGCCCGTTCCAAATCATGAGTCAGATATCTTACCTCATGCGTCTTAAGATGACGTGACGCATAGGCTACAACCTTACCATCCTTTATCAAAACGCAACACAAACCCACATGCAACGCATCACTATATACTACGAACTCATTCCTAGATTCAGGCTGTATCAGAATAGGAGCCTGAGCCAGAACAGTTTTGAGCTTCTCAAAGCTCTCTTACTGTGTATCAGTCTAGACGAAAGAAACTCCCTTATGCAGAAGCTTAGTCATCAGAGCTGCGATCAAAGAGAACCCTTCCAGAAAACGTTGATAATAACACCTTTGAAAGCTACGGATTTCAAATATGCTCTTCGGCCGTTTCCAATCCAACAAGCCTTAATTCTATGAGGATCTACTCAAAACCACATGTCCTAAAAAGGTTACTTCCCAAAGTCAGAACTACACTTATCGAACTTCGTATACAGCTTTTTTTTATGAAGAGTCTTTAGTACCACTTTGATATGCTCATCCTGCTCATCTTTAGTCTTAGAATACACCAAGATGTCATCGATGAACACCACCACAAACTGGTCCAAATAAGGCTGGAACACTCGGTTTATTAAGTCCATGAATGTCGTTGGTGCATTAGTCAAACCAAATGGTATAACTAAGAACTCGTAATGTCCATATCGAGTCTTAAACGTCATTTTGTGCACATCGGCCTCCTTAACTCTCAACTGATGATATCTTGAACGTAGATCGATCTTGGAGAATACAAAAGCTCCTCAGAACTAGTCAAACAGATCATCAATTCTCGGGAGTGGGTACTTATTCTTGATTGTCAGTTTGTTCAACTGCCGATAATCAATACACATCCGCATAGATCCATCCTTCTTCTTTACAAATAGCACCAGTGCTCCCCATAGAGACACACTTGGACGGATGAACCCATGATCTAACAACTCTTGAATCTGAGCCTTAAACTCCGTAAGCTCCTTCGATGCCATTTGATAAGGGGCAATAGACACTAGAGTTGTACCTGGAATAAGCTCAATCCCAAATTCCACTTCTTGGTTTAGAAGCAAACTCGATAGTTCCTCAAGAAAAACATCCGAAAAATCCCTTACAATTTTGATGTCCCTAACCGAAGACTCCCAAGAAGTAGAAACACTAATGTAAGCCAAGAATGCCTCACATCCCTTCCGAACCAACTTTTCAGCCACCAACGCCGAAATTATATTAGTCAAATAGTCTCGTCATTCCCTAATCACAACTACCTCGCTGTCCTCCTCGGTCCTCAAAACCACTCTTTTTGTCGCACAATCCAGACTCACTCGGTGGTTGACCAGCCAGTCCATTCTTAGAATCAAGTTGAACTCCCCAAAAGGAAGCTCTATCAGATTAGCTAGAAACACTGTCCCTTGGACCTCCAACGAAAAGTCTCTAAACAAGTTGTTAACCAGACAAATTGCCCCAAATGACTTAATACAGTTACATCACTAGAAGTACTCTCGACCAGAATCCCCAAGGTTTCAGACATAGTACTAGCTACGTATGAGTGTGATATCACGTGATATGTAGTAATAAAATTTATAAAAATGGATCACACCAAAAACTAACTAATATCACGATTTTAAGGTAAGCGCACCTATCAAACAGTAGTATAGTTTAGCAGCAAGACCGAGTTATCGTACCCAAGGAAACCAAAAGTACTAGTACTCACTTCCTTTCTATTATCTAACCTAAAAGTAAAAGAGGTTTGTATGAAACTAATTCTAAAACTAAACTAAGAATGCACAAAAAAAAGTAAATTGAGGAAAAACTCTCGAAAAAGCTAATTGATATAGGCAATACTCAAGGGAGAATCCACCTAGACTTCACTTGTTATTAACTTCTTGAACTAGACGATTTCTTCACTTAACTTGATCCGTAGAGATCCCTAACCTATGTTAATACCTCCGTCGAGGATAAGAACAACTAATCCTAGGTTGTTTAACTAAGGTTTCTTTCTAGTTAACACCCCTAGGTTGTATTAATTCGATCTATGGATCTCCCTATTAGGTTTGACCCTAATCCGGCAGATTTATGTCACCCTATGTCTAGGGTTGCATGTAACTCTGCTTAATTATGGTAGATCTACTCTTAAAACAGGGACTTTTGCTTATCTGCCTAAGCACATCAACTTCTTGACTTAATATCTAGGATTATTAAACCAAGAATTAAGAACACATAATTAAGAACAATTCAAGTATTTATCATATAATTCAAGAAAGAATAATAACAAGATCTATCTTAGGTTTCATCCCCCTCAAGTATTTGAGGGATTTAGTTCATAATTAATAAAGAAAACATCTCAGAAGAAATAAGATAACAAAACATAAAGAAACCAAAAACCCTTGAAGGAATTTAGGGAGATCCTCTGTCTTGATGTAGAATTTCGGCTTTTGGGATGAATCAATCGGCTTCCCATGGAGTAATTCCTTACTTTCACTCCTTGTTTTGGTAGAAAAAAGACGCTTCCTTGTGGGAGAAAGAGTACCCCCTTAAAGTTGTCTCCTAGGGTCTTTATATAGAGCTTTGGGATGCCTTTCTTAGCCTCTAAGTATCCAAATCCAAGTGAAATTGCACTTCCTCATGACAGGGACAAGCCCGTGTGGAGGCAGTGTGCCGGCCTGTTGATGGTGGCACAGCCGTGTGGCTTGGCCGTGCTTATTGGGGCTGAGCCGTGTTGGACCTTATGTGGCACAACCGTGTGCCACGGCCGTGTGGTGACTCATTGGGTCGTGTTATTTTCACACTTTGGCCTATTTTTCTTCGTTTTCGGCCCGTTTTTTGTTCTCTTCTCTTCCTTATGCTCTCCTGAATATACAATATGAAATAGAAAGGTTAAGAGCACCAATTCTCATAGATTTAATGATAATTCATCTAGAAATTAGGCTAAACATGAGGTAAAAGTATGTATAAGTTATCGTTTATCAAATACCCCCACACTCAAGCCTTTGCTTGTCCTCAAGCAAAATCTCAATCCCTAATTAAGAATTATTCTTCTCAACTTACAATCTTTATCAATAATGTTTCAAACTAATTCACAAGCAGTCATACAATGAAAATTCAATCAGAAGAACATTAAAGATTCAATTACTTTAAGTTGAGAATTTTATCATCGAAACATAAGTTCTTTCCCTTCTTCTAAGTAATTATCTCTCAATCAAAATTAACAAGATTTGACATCCTCACTAAAGATTCACTCTATCCACTCAAGGTGTTTAGGGTTCATGAATTAAGTACTCTTTAGTCAACCTGAAAAGTTATTACCATAGGCTTGCAAGAAGATCAAATCTCCACCACTATAGTTTGATATGATACATCGATCAAAAGATCTTTTAACTGTTGTAATGGGGCTTGGTTAAGGGTGTTGTCACAAGCTGAAAAAGAAAGGTTAGAATCGAGATTGAACTGAAAAATTATCTAGCTAGAAAAATCTCTATCATTGGAACATATTTCTCGAGCTAATTCTTATGATAACATTATTTCTGCCTTGGTAGCCTTAAAATAGAAATATGCAAAAACTATTTGAACTATTATAGATTGCAACTGAATTAATACATACTTTTTTTTAGAACAATTCAAATACAATACAATAAATTGAATATTTATAACTTTACAATTTGGAAAAGCGAATAAAACTAGATGAAAATTTCAACTCAAATCTCGACAAAAATAGGGGTCAAAATAATTGAGTGGAATTCAACAAAAAATGGGTTAAAGGTTAATATTAGAGGTAAGTTAAAGAAAAGGTTGTTAGGCTCAATGAGGTTTACTAGGGGTTAATTTATGGAGGTAGGCTTTTGTGGAGTAAGTGGGTTAAATCCTAGGTGCCTTTATCATTTCAGTGTATCAAATCAATGATATGGTCTTGACATGTATAATCAAAGCAAGTTCTAGAATAACAGTTCAGTATTGACTCACCCAAAGAAATAATAAAAGTGAGCACGAAAGAATGTATGCTCAAAAGGCTCAAAAAATCTCACCAGAATTATGGCTTTTGATGTCAATCCTGCAAATTTCAAATCTCAAGATAACACTTAAAATTAAGGAAAATAACTTATGAAAAAAAAAAGGGTTCTAAAAAATTTTAACTTATCATGCTTGATTCCCTAATGTTTTAAAGTTTGAATAATCAAAGTACAAGCACATATGTCTTAATTCTCACATATCAATAAAAATCATAAATCAATCAGAATATATTCCTAATAGGAGATTGAAGATAATGCAAAGAGTGAAAGTGAGAATTTGAGAACAATGCAAAATGTTAGTAAAAAAAAAAGTTCAGGGATTTCAAAGAGAGTGTAAAGACTGAAAGTAAATTCCCTCCTCACACTTAAGATGTTCATTGCCCTCAATGTACAAAGAAGCATAAGTAGCAATAGAAGCACAAGATCATAAGATAGGGGAAGACATGAAACTCCCTGAATTTTGGATAAATTTGTGATACAGAGATTGGACTTGGAAGAGTCGGCAGTTGTGGCAGGGTTGTCCTATTGTTATATAGATATGAGTTGTAAGGCTCCTTTGAAACTGCGAAAGTATTTATCAGTCATGGGAATTTGGATTAAGAGAGATTACTCGTTAGGGGTTGGCCGATATGAAAAAGAAATAAAATAAATAAAGTTCTAAAAATGATAAAATGAAAAAGGTAAAATGAACGAAAATAAAAGCAAAAGTAAAAAAGGAAAATAAAGTTAGAGGAAAATGTGAAAATAGGGATCAATGTTTAAATAAAAATTAAGATAAAAATAAAGTTAAGAGGAATAGAAGTCTCTAATCCTCAGATGGATCATGCAGTGGCGGTGGTAAAGTGATGTGAAGGTGCTGGCATATCTACTGTAATGTGGCATCGATGTGGTCGAAGCGCTGGAAGCATTGCTGCTCAAATCAAGATAGGCGCTCAGATATGTCAGTATAGGTGGCTGCTGCATGAGATGGGTGGCGAGGGGGTGGTGGCTCGATAGGTGCATCCTCCTCCGGTAGTGGTGGTGGGACATCATCAGGAATGTCCTCTGGATCCTCGGCCTCTTGGATGAGGCGGTACAGAAAAGGGTCGCCCCCTGGCCTATCAGTGTGTATGAGGATGTCTGGGCCGCTATGTTGAGGAGCCCGAAGTGATGGGCCAAGCGTGTAATGTACGGGCCCATGGATATGACGCCCCTGCGATGACGCTCGTTCTGGTGCTGCATGGAGTGCGCAATAAATTAGGCAAGGTCGATGGGGTGCGCTTTCGCCATGCTCCATAAAATATAGGCGTCATGTGTGTTGACAACGCCTCTACTCTCCCATCTACCTGTCAAAGTATGTGTGAGAAGAGCGTGAAGGTACCTCAATGACAGGGGGAGGGCGGTCGCCTTTGTACGACTGAGGTCGTAGGAGGGATAGCCTGGGGCGATGTTATGCCAACAATCTACAGGTTTTAGGTGGATGCGACGAGGAAGCGTAGGAAAGTCTTCCTTCTCCATGAACTGCTCTATTAGAGGCCAAGAGCTGAGTCGAACTTTGGTACGCTAAGGTGGCGTACACGACCTCCTAAGCGAAACTGGACTGTGCTGGGATCATCGAACTGGCTCATGACGGTCTGAAGATGAAAGGTGGAGCAGAACTCTAGAGTGAATTCAAGGTACGTAGGCTCGATGATTTGGAAGAACTGCTCCCAAGGATCTGTCATCAGTAGGGCCCGGACTGCGTTTGCGAGGTTGACTTGCTCTAGCACGTTCCAATCAATACATCGATCGGCTCTTAATGTACGGTCCTGTAGTATCTGAAATAACTCCTCTTTGGAGGCTTGGGGAAATGTGATGAACGGGTGGCGAGCCTCGGAGGTGGGTCTCGACGATGAGCCACCTGGTCCTTTTCTTTTTTTGGAGAGCGGGGCAACAGCTCTTTTGCCGCGTGACGATGACATGATGCCTAAAAATAAAATAACAAACATTAGTTTTAAAAAGAATTAGAATTTAAATCGAAAAACTATAAAAATAATATGATAATGTTCCTAAAAACAGGGACTAACCTAAATAGTATAAATTATCCATCCTAATGTGGTAGCAACAGTAAGCAACATGAGTATGTATTTATACTAGATGCATGAGATAAATGGCAATCAAATGTGATTTTAAGTGGCATGCAATCATGAAATGTTCTATAATATTCTAGATTATTCATCATAGTGTAACTAATTTCATGCTTGAATCAATTCTAAATCTAAATATAATCATGATATAAAGAATAGATAAAATAGATTAGTAAAAATTAGAAAAATGAGAAAATAGAACCAAATGGGAGAGGTGCATGGTCGTGGGAGAGGAGTTGAACGGTCGTGGGGCACTTTCCACGGGCGTGGGATGGTCCTATACGAGCGTGGTGGTGTTTTGAGGATTACTAGCGGTGTTTATAGTGGTTGGGAGAGAAAATTTTAGGGTTTAAGTGAGGGAGAGAATGAATAGTGGCCCCTATTTATAGTTTTTGGGTCACACCGGCATGGCACACGCCCGTGTGACTCGGGTTTTGCCCACGTGATTCGAAATTTGGTGGTTTTGGCATGCCTGGTTCGAAGTACAAGCCCATGTTGGCCATCTCGCACGGCCGTTTGTGATCTTGTTCGTTTTTCCCACGGTCGTGTGATCGGTCACACGGTCATTTGCGATGAGGTTTCGTTATTCACACGGTCGTGTAAGTAGTAACACAGCCGTGTCTAAATCGACAGTGTTGGCCATGGTCTGGGGACACGGGCGTGTGGCTTTGTGTAAGCCCGTGTCTAAGTTGAAAGGTTGCCACGGTCATGTCGCACGGCAGTGTCGATTTGTCGGTAGCCAGTGTTTTTGGGAAAATTGTGCTCTATTTACACACGGCCTGGGTGCACGACCGTGTCTCTTCTTTACATGTTCACACGGCCTTAGGCACTCCCGTGGGCATGGCCGTGTGGTCCTAAATTTTTACATTTGAAATGGGTTAGTTGATGTATAAAAAATACTAAAATTAAAATTAAAAAGAAAAGTTACTAAGTTAGTGCTTAGGTTGCCTCCCGAGAAGCGCTTATTTAGAGTCTAAGCTCGACTCTACCTAGATGTATCACGAAGGGATTTCGTGGAGCTGAAGCTCCTCACTGCTATTTTTAAAATTCTTACATCTATAGTGTTTAATCCTATGGCCGTTTACCTTAAAAGTACCGTGGTTAGGGTGAGTTACTTGAATTGTGCCGTATGGAAAGACAGTTTGAACAGTGAATGGACCTGACCACCTTAATTTGAGTTTTCCAGGAAATAGTTTCAGTCTTGAGTTGTAGAGTAAGACAAGATCACCTAGTTTAAACTTATTAGGTTGTTTCAGTCATTTATCATGGCGTCGCTTCATGGCTTCCTTATATAGTCGTGAGCTCTCGTAGGCATTGCAACGTCATTCATCTAGCTCATTTAACTGCATTAATCTTTTCTCACATGCAAGCTTAAAATCAAGGTTTAAAAATTTAATAGCCTAGAATGCTTTATGTTCAAGTTCAAATGGCAGATGACAACTTTTTCCGTAGACAAGTTTATGAGGAGATGTTCCTATGGGTGTTTTAAAAGCAGTTCTATAGGCCCATAAAGCATCGTCTATCTTTCTTGACCAATCTTTTCTATTTGTTTCTATTGTTTTCTCTAAGATGCGTTTTAGTTCCCTATTTGTTACTTCGACTTGGCCATTGGTTTGTGGATGATAAGGGGTAGCTGTTCTATGGTGTACTCCATACCTTTTTAAAATTTTTTCAAATTGGGCATTGCAAAAATGGGTACCCCTATCACTAATAATTATCCTAGGTGTTCCAAATCGAGAGAAAAGTTTCTTTAAAAATCATAATACTATTCTAGCATCATTAGTAGGTAAGGCTTGGGCCTCCACCCATTTTGACATATAATCTACTGCTACTAGGATGTGCTTATTCCTGAATGAAGTAGGGAATGGACCCATGAAATCAATACCCCATACATCAAATATTTCACATGAAAGTATATAGTTCTGAGGCATTTCGTTATGTTGAGAAATATTACCTGTTCTCTGGTATTTATCACAAGAGGTCACATACCTGTTGGCATCTCTGAAAAGTGTAGGCCAGTAAAAGCCTGATTCGAGTACCTTATGAGCAGTTCTAGCTCCACTGTGATGTCCTCCTGTGGGTCCTGAATGACAATGATTTAAAATCTGGTATGCTTCTGTTTCAGCAACGCATCTTCGAATAACCTGATCTGCACAAATTCGAAAAAGAAAAGGATCTTCCCAAAAGTAGTTTTTCACATCAGCGAAGAATTGTTTTTTTTTTTTTTTTTACTAATGGGTCAGCCCTTTTGGGGTAATGTTAGCTGCTAAATAATTTGCAAAATCAACAAACCAAGGAACTGTTGTCTCTGCTATGGCTAGGAGTTGTTCTTCAGGAAACAAGTCGTTTATTTTATCGAAGTACTTGGGTTGTATGTTTTCTAGTCTTGAAAGGTGATCTGCTGCCAAGTTTTCAGCTCTTTTCTTGTCTTTTATTTCTAAATCGAATTCCTCCATGATGTCTTCCACGAATTCGTTGAAGATAACTAGCATGCATCGCTGAAAAGTAGCAGGAGCGTTACATAAACCAAAAGGCATTCTACGATAAGCAAACGTACCGTATAGACATGTGAATGTCGTTTTCTCCTGATCTTCTAGAGCTATCGAGATTTGGAAGTAACCAGAGAGGCCATCTAGGAAACAATAATACATATGACCTGATAATCTTTCCAACATCTGATCAATAAAAGGTAAGGGAATAGGATCTTTTCGAGTTACGTCATTCAGCTTTCTATAATCAATGCAAACTCTCCATCCAGTGACTGTTCTTGTAGGTATTGACTTTTTTTGTCATTAGACATCACGGTCATGCCTCCCTTTTTAGGAACAACCTGCACAGGACTTACCTAAGAACTGTTAGAAATAGGATAAATAATGCATGCATCTAGAAGTTTAATTACCTCAGCTTTTACGACTTCCTTTATGTTGAGATTCAATCGTCTCTGAGCTTGCACCGATGGTTTATATTCATCTTCCATTAAAATTTTGTGTGTGCAAAAAGAAGGATTAATTCCCTTAATATCTGAAATTTTCCAAGCTATAGCCTGCTTGTGCTTCCTTAACACATGGAGTAGTTCTTCTTTTTCTGCAATGCTCAAATCTGATGCAATAATAACTGGTAAAGTTAAATCTTCCCCTAAAAAGGCATATTCTAAATAATCTGGCAATTGCTTTAACTCTAATTTAGGGGGTTCATCAATGGAAGGTTTCTGTCTCAACTCATCATTCATCTTTATATTTTCATAACTTATGTGCCTCGTGATAATTTTATTAGAATCTAACTCCTTTCTTACTTCTTCAATTTCAGTGGTGGCTTCATCTTCCCCCTACCTTGAATAAGACACAGTTCCAACGTGTCTGCGAGAGAAAGTTCCTGAAAATTATCTTGAACAAAGTAATCGATAATATCAACAAAATAATAGGAATCATCTTCTTCTTTGGAAAATTTCATAGCATCATAGATTTTAAAAACGACTTCTTCCTCACCAACTCTAAGTACTAATTTACCATCCCGTACATCGATAACAGCTCTAGCAGTAGCTAAGAATGGACATCCCAAAATTAAAGGCACCTCAATATCCTCATCCATGTCAAGCACAACAAAATCTACAGGGAATATAAATTTATCTACCTTTACTAGCACATCTTCTATGATTCCCCTAAGTTATTTAACAGATCTATCAGCTAGTTGAATACTCATCCTAGTGGGCTTTGGTTCCCCTAGACCTAGTTGCTTGAACATTTTGTAAGGTATTAGATTAATGCTAGCACCTAAATCAGCTAAGGCTTTATCAATAGTTAAACTACCAATTAAACAAGGAATAGTAAAACTCCCTGGATCTTTCAGTTTTGCTGGCAATTTATTTTGGAGAATAGCTGAGCATTCCTCGTTGAGTTCCACTGTGGCTAATTCTTCCAACTTCCTTTTATTTGTTAGAAGTTCTTTAAGGAACTTCGCGTACTTCAGCATCTGCGAAATTGCGTCAACAAAAGGTAAGTTAATGTGTAATTGTTTAAAAAGTTCGAGAAATTTACCGAATTGAGCGCCTGTGTGGTCTTTCTTCAACTTTGCCAGATATGGAATAGGCGGTTTGTATTCCTTGAGTGTTGGTGGAGTGTTTTCCTTAGGTTCCTCTACCTTATCTTTTGGAGTTTCTTGAACAGGCTTCTTTTCTGGTTCAGCCAATACTTTCCTATCCCTTAAAGTAATTGCTTTGACATGTTTTCTGGGATTTGGCTCAATATTACTTGGTAGTCCACCTTGTGGTCTCTCCGAAATTAATTTCGCAAGTTGTCCGATTTGATTCTCAAGCCCTTGAATTGATGCTTGCTGGTTCTTTAGTGCCGTTTCAGTGTTTTGAAAATGGATTTCTGATGCGGCCATAAATTTGGTGAACATCTCTTCAAGATTCAGTTTTTTCTCTTGTTGTCGTGGTGGCTGCTGAAATCCCGGAGGAGGTTGTTGACTTTGATTTCCTTGTCCTCCCCATGAAAAATTGGGGTGATTTCTCCAACCTGCATTGTAAGTATTACTATAAGGGTTATTTTGAGGTCTAGAATTGTTCCCCATATAGTTGGCTTGCTCAGTTTCTATGCTGTGTCCATAAGATGAGTAGTCTGAATTGAATATATTTCCTAGAGTTGTGTCGCATTGCATTACTGGTTATGTCTGTGTAGAACCAATAAAATTATCAAACTTTTTAGTTAGAAGTTCTACTTGGTTAGTAAGCATAGTGACAGCATCAATATTATAAATTCCTGCTGCTTTTGTCGGCTTTGTCCTCATGACTTACCACTGATAGTTATTCAGTGACATCTCTTCTATAAACTCATAAGCTGCTTCGGGTGTTCTATTGTTGATTGTTCCTCCTGCGGCTGCATCGATCATTTGCCTTATTGAAGGATTCAAATCGTTGTGGAAGGTTTGAACTTGTAGCCACAAAGGTAACCCATGGTGAGGGCATCTTCTCAAAAGATCTTTGTATCTCTCCCAGGCATCGTAAAGTGTTTCTAAATCCATCTACACAAAAGAAGAGATATCGTTTCGTAATTTAGCTGTTTTAGCTGGAGGAAAATATTTAAGTAAAAATTTTTCTATCATCTGTTCCCATGTAGTGATTGAGCCTCGTAGTAAAGAATTTAACTACTATTTGGCTTTATTTCTCAAAGAGAATGGAAATAGCCTTAGACGAATGACATCATTAGAAACACCATTAATTTTAAAAGTATCACAAAGTTTCAAAAAGTTGGCTATGTGTGAATTTGGATCTTCATCCTGTAAATCATCAAACTACACAAATTGTTGTATCATCTGAATAGTGTTAGGTTTTAATTCAAAATTATTAGTAGCAATAGTAGGTCTAATAATGCTAGTTTGAATACCAGCCAAACTAGGTTTAGCATAATCATACATAGTACGAGGAGCATCATCTTGATTCACTGGTTGCGCGGCTATTGTGGGAGGTGGTGGAACGTTTTGATTTGCTTCCATCTCTTCTGTAGGTTCTGGCTCTTGTTCTTGTCCTTGTTCTGGATAATGTAAGCTTCTTCTGATCTCTCTACGAGTTCTGCGAACTGTCACTTCTAAATCTTCGTAAAAAAGTAATGGTCCTGCTGGGTTGTTTCTAGTCATAAACTAGAGATACCTAGAAGGGAAAAAGCAAATAAAATAAAATAAAATAAAATAAAATAATAAAAATAAAAAGCTAAAAATAAATAAAAATAGTAATGGCTAAAGTAATAGAAATCGAGTTTTCGTAATATTTCAGTTCTCTGGCAACGGCGCCAAAAACTTGATATCACGTGATATGTAGTAATAAAATTTATAAAAACTAATCACACCAAAAACTAACTAACATCACGATTTTAAGGCAAGCGCACCTATCGAACAGTAGTATAGTTTAGCGGCAAGACCGAGTTATCGTACCCAAGGGAACCAAAAGTACTAGTACTCACTTCCTTTCTATTATCTAACCTAAAAGTAAAAGAGGTTTGTATGAAACTAATTCTAAAACTAAACTAAGAATGCACAAAAAAAAAGTAAATTGAGGAAAAACTTTCGGGAAAGCTAATTGATATAGGCAATACTCAAGGGAGAATCCACCTAGACTTCACTTGTTATTAACTTCTTGAACTAGACAATTTCTTCACTTGACTTGATCCGTAGAGATCCCTAACCTATGTTAATACCTCCGTCGAGGATAAGAACAACTAATCCTAGGTTGTTTAACTAAGGTTTCTTTCTAGTTAACACCCCTAGGTTGCATTAACTCGATCTATGGATCCCCCTATTAGGTTTGACCCTAATCTGGCAGATTTATGTCGCCCTATGTCTAGGATTGCATGCAACTCCGCTTAATTATGGTAGATCTACTCTTAAAATAGGGGCTTTTGCTCCTCCGCCTAAGCACATCAGCTTCTTGACTTAATACCTAGGATTATTAAACCAAGAATTAAGAACGCATAATTAAGAACAATTCAAGTATTTATTATAATCACCCAATTCTGCCCGGGCCCGTTGGAGGCCCATAGCAGTATTAAAAAACCAAACAAAAATAAAACAAAACATAAAAATGAAATAAATAATTATATTTATTTATTTTAAAATGTCCAGTGTACAAGCCCAATAAACTTCAGTCTAGTAGAACCCAAGACCAGTCTACCCGTGACCCAAGTACCATACCTAAACACTACTACCCATTACACCCAATTAGCCCAAACTAACTAAACACCAAAACCTAAATAACCCGGGGCCCAAAAGGCCCAAATCCTTAATAGAAACTTAGGGTTTCTGAAACCCTAGGTTCCCCTTTGCGCCGCAAGCACCCACAGGCCCTCATCGAGCCATATCAACGCCACCATCAACGCACCTCCAAAGCCAGACTCTCATCAGCGCCATCAGGCCTACATCGACGTCGTGATTCTCGCGCTCACCTACAAAGAAAAGGGAACCAGCAGCAAGAGCAAATAGGATAGAATATATTTGTATATTTATTTCCATATTTGTAATCGGTTATAAAACCGAACTCAAACACTGTAAAAGAGGGGGGATTCTACAGAAAGAGGCAATAATAAAAAACAAACTTTTTGAAATCAGAAAGAGGTGATTATTTTATCTTGTTTAAATTTACGTTCCTTTTTCTTCTATTTATAATTGTACAAAACAGAGACACCAAAAAGCGACTTATTTATTTCATATTTTTATGCAAAATACTGTTTAAAAATAAAAGGAGAGGTTTTACCTGAGTTTTGGAGCGAAAAGCAAAAGTTTTCGACCTCCGGCCACCGTGAGCGGTGGCGCGTGTGGAGGCGCGTACGGTGGTCCGTCGTCTGGGCCAGTGGTCGGATTTCGGGCTAAACAGAGAGAACCAGAGAGCTCTCTGATTTTTTTTTTAAAAACTGACTCAAATGTTTTTTTTTTGTTTAAAATTGGTTTATAAAGCACAGAGGAAACGGTGCCGTTTTTGCTTTGGTCCATAAGCATGAAACGATGACGTTTCAGTACAGTGCGGGTTGACCCGACCCAATGGTCACTGGGATCCGCGTGTTTTACCGATAAAATGGAATAATTTCCTGATCGATCCTTCCATTTTTTTAGTTTCTTCAATTTCTTTTATTTTAAATTTTATTTTATTTTAATTTGGCCCTAACCTTCCATTTTTGTTTTAATTTGGGTCCTACCGTCCCTTTTAGGCCAATTCTGAGAACGACGCCGTTTCAGGGATAAGGGCATATTGCCCAATGAGTCCCTCAACTTTTAATGCGCGTTCTAGAAGGCCCAAAATTCAATTTTATTTTTTAAAAAAATTAACCCTATAATTTTACTTAATTTTAAATTTAACCCTTTTACATTTTTACTCTTAATTTATTTTAAACCTCTTATATTTTATTTATTTTACTATAAATATTATTCGTATAAAACTTTACCTTATATTATTTTATACACTTATATTAGTTGTATATTATATTATTAATCATAAATTATTCACTATTTATATTTTATTGAATATCATTATACTATAATTTTTCATCATATTCTATTATGTTTTATTATATATTATTTATTTTTTATTATTATGTATAATTTCAAAATTTATAAATTATTATTAATGTTATGTTTTTATATGTAATTATTAAATATTTAAAATTCATTTAAAATTATTTTTATTACCATATTATTTCTTATATTTTATTATATATTTATTGTATTATATTTTAATATATTATTTTATATTTTTATAATAATTCATTATACTATTTTCATTTTATATAGTTTATTATAATGTACAATTTTAAAACTTGTAAATTATTAGTAAATTTGATAATTTTTTTATATATTAAAATTACTTTCCTTTTTAATTTCTTTTTTAAAAATATATGTTAAGCTATTGTACAAATCATTTTTCTTAACCCTTTTTTATGTTTATGTGGTAAAATATTTCATTTTTTTATTTTTTTTAATGTGTCGATTTATTTTGAGTATATACATTAAATAAGCTTTTTTAATTTTTATTTCTACTGTATAAAAATTGATTGTGAAACATCATTGTATATGTGACTTATATTCATTGTTGTGATATATTGTATTTGCATGAAATAATAATGTACCTGCATATATGAATGTTTGCATGAAATGTTCAAGTATATATTGTATAGTTTGTATCTTTTGAACATATTAAATTCATCGTCATTTTAAAATATCAAATAAAAGAGTTTAAAAATTAAGGCAATGTTTTTTGTATTTAGGAATTCGGGAAGTAGTGCCCTAATATGCTGGGTTGCAATTTTCCGTTTGTCTAAATACCTAAAATACCCTTCTAAACGGTTTTATAAATTACGAGATGATTTTAGTTACAAAAGTTTGAGAATATCGTGTCCTATCATGCTGGATGTGATATTCGTATTCTTTTGAACGAAGGAATCTCAGTTTTAAACTCGAATTATTTTAATCTCAAAAGGGATCATACTCTTAAATATTTTCAAAATTTTAGCATTAAAGACAGAAAGTTATTCAATTTGGTACCAATTTTTGGGCGTTACGAGGGTGCTAACCCTTCCTCTTACGTAACCGACTCTCGAACCCGTTTTCTTGATTTCGTAGACCAAAACAAACGATTTCAAACCAAAATGGTTTGAAAGTGGTTCAATCACACTTAAACTGATTGGTGGCGACTCTCGTTTTCAATTTTTAAATCGAAACCCCAGTTTTCTAAACCTCGTTCAAAAATGGTTTCGACATTTATCATATAATTCAAGAATGAATAATAACAAGATCTATCTTAGGTTTCATCCCCCTCAAGTATTTGAGGGATTTAGTTCATAATTAATAAAGAAAACATCTCAGAAGAAATAAAAAAACAAAACATAAAGAACCCAAAAACCCCTGAAGGAATTTAAGGAGATCCTCTATCTTGATGTAGAATTCCGGCTTTTGGGATGAATCAATTGGCTTCCCTTGGAGTAATTCCTTGCTTTCACTCCTTGTGTTGGCAGAAAGAAGGCGCTCCCTTGTGGGAGAAAGAGTACCCCCTTAGAGTTGCTTCCTAGGGTCTTTATATAGAGCTTTGGGATGCCTTTCTTAGCCTCTAAGTATCCAAATCCGAGTGAAATTGCACTTCCTCACGACAGGGACACGCCCGTGTGCCACGCCCGTGTGGATCGACAAGAGGCCGTGTGCGGGCCTGTTGATGGTGGCACGGCCGTGTGGCTTGGCCGTGCTTATCGGGGCTGGGCGGTGTTGAACCTTATGTGGCACGGCCGTGGCTCATTGGACCGTGTTATTTTTACACTTTAGCCTATTTTTCTTCATTTTCGGCCTGTTTTTCGTTCTTTTCTCTTCCTTATGCTCTCCTGAGTATACAACATGAAATAGAAAGGTTAAGAGCACCAATTCTCATAGATTTAATGATAATTCATCCAGAAATTAGGCTAAACATGAGGTAAAAATATGTATAATTTATCGTTTATCAGAGTGCGTAGAGCTTATGTCTATCAGTGCATGGTAAGGTATATTATAAATTAAAAACGTACCCGTGATGATGTCCGGAACATTTTTGTCCTCACAACGACAAATCATAGACCAAAGCAGGCTGTCTAGCCTCAATCGGTCCAACACCTCTGCCCGGTGCTCTCTGTCCTCGGCCCATGTCGTTACCACCCCTGGCCTGACCTCAGCCCCTAGGTGGCTGCTGACAAACCTTTGGTAGCTGTGCAATACCAGTAACTAGAGCTTGCATCTGATCGATTCTCAATAGACAACTCTAACACGATGCTCAGTAGATCCACATCTCAAACATGCCCCAATAGTCCTCCAACATTCGCCCGGATGGCGTTTACCATAGTGCCCACAAAGCATGATCCAGTAGGTACAATAGGGTGCCCAACTCTAATTGGCCCAACAGGTCTGGCCTTTTTCTTAGGCCTCATTACAGAACTCGAGAGCTCTGAATCCCTCTTATTCTTGCCCCTCTCCTTATCTCGGTTCTGGCACTCGGTGCGCTTCACCTCCTCTGTGATCTTTGCCTTCTCAACTAGAGCAGAAAAGTCACACTCCTTCTGTGGAGCTATCAGAACTCACCAACTATCCCTAAGACCATCCTCGAAGCATACACAACGCTCATAGTCAGTCGCCACCATGCCTCGTGTATAGCAGCTCAATCTTAGAAATTGTGCCTCATACTCGACCACTGAACGACCCCTTGTGTGAGATTAAAAAACTTACGCCTCCTAGCATTGATGTAGCTAGCTCCCACATACTTACTCCAGAAAGCAGTCTTAAAGTAATCCCAAGTCAATCAGTCAGGCTGAGTGCCCTCCTTAACCGTCAACCTGTATCGCGAAGCGAAGAAACAACCTCCTTCAGTTTCTGCTCAGGGGAAAAACCCAAATCATCCATGATCCTCTTCGTAGCCTCCATCCAATATTCGGCCACGTTAGGGGTGAATCTAGTGACGCTCCAGAATAGATCAGCCCCATTAGACCGAAGTTATTCCGTAACCGACCCTCGGCCCCCAGATCTAGAGTTAGGCCCAAGGACCCTCTCTAATATCCTTAGCATGGCCTAGAACAGTGTGTCGTCCCAAACCACGTGATCTTGAGACCTAATCTCTATCGCAGGTGATACTGGCATCTCGCTAGTATCCAAATTAGGCAGATTTCCAGATGATGAGGACCCAATTCGAGCCCCTCTACGGCCTCTACCCTGGCCTCTAGTACCACGTCCGCGAGTACCTCGTGTGCTCATCGTAAATTCAAAGTTAATTTGTATTAACAATTTTATGCATTAGTTACAGTTTTGATATTTATTAAATGATATTTTATGCTGAACAGTATCCAAAGTTTAGAGTCTGTTATCGCAAGTAGTAGTCTCACTACAATTTTCAATATACACTATCTAAAGTATTTTCAGTGTAGCATACTACCTAAAGTTGTTTCCTACATGCTAGTAGTATTGTCAGACAAATCTAGATAGAGTTTTAGAACACTTACAAGATCGGCGCTGGAGACTCAGTATACCACATACTCAGTTCAAAATATTTCAAACCATTTAGAAATCATTCTTTAAAACCCATCTTTAAAACCCAAATCCACAGCCGAGTTTTGTAACCTGGCTCTAATACCACTAAATGTAACACCCCAAACTCGGCTTAGACGTTATAATTGAATCTGGTGACATCACATAGAATAGAGTTTGAAATCGAGATTTGTCAAGTTTAAACCGTTCTAGTTTATCAGCTCTTATTTAATTTAGAAAATCGTGAACTAGTAGATTTGCCTTAAAACTTGTCTTTTAAGCGGAAGCATTTGAAACCAATTTATTTATGAAAACCGTTTTGACTTACGAAAACTTTAGTTTTTAGAAACTGCCGTGTTTAGTAGTGATAAAACCGTAAAGTAAAATAAAATCCTAAATTAAAACAGTCAGTCCGTAAGTCCCGATTACAATAATAAATACCCAAATTAAAATAGAAGAAATAAATAGCTTAAAAACTGAATTAAAACAGTACGTAACAGTGGTGGCCACCGCTGAGTCCTCCGCTGCTCCAATTCGTCTAATATTGGGGATTACCTGAACAGATTAAATAGAAAAGGGTAAGTTTTCGCAAACATAGTGTGTAATCCCCACAGAAAATATGCACACAACACAATATCATATATCAGTCATATATATACAGTTTGGGCCTAAGCCCGTTACAGAATCAGTGTGGGAACCCACTCAGATATAGAATTAGATATAAGTTAGGGTCTTAGCCCATCTCAGATATAGTATGCAGAACAGTACAGAAAATCAGAATCCTACCCACCAGCCTTTACACACCATCTCCATCTAACCCTACACACCATGTGGGGATTAAATCAACCCACCTATCCCTACACACCATGCTGTATCGAAATGTGACATATATTCAGATAATTGCAGCCGAGCTGCCAGATAACAGGCTTGAGAGCCTTTCTGAATACTTCCTCCAAATAACATCGACCTAACCCCGATGTAATGCAACATACAATTATGACATGCTAAATACAATTTAACAAATCATACCATCTGTACAGAAATCATACTCAATCAGACATCATACATATAAATCATACAATCAGTTCAGATATCACAATTCATGCTCAATACCAAATCAGACAGTCACAATACTCATTTAGTTGTCTTAGTAGCGCTTACCAACCCTATAGTAGGTCCACAGTCGACTTGAACGACCCGTACAACTTTTAGAACATTTTAGAAAAATTGGCTCACACGCCCATGTGGTCTGCCCATGTGGCCCACATAGCCCAATTTAGCATTGGCTGTGTGATCCCAAATTCTCACACGCCCTTGTGGATCACCCGTGTAGGCCCACACGCCCGTGTGGCCCACAAGGCCCAATTGGTCAAGCCCGTGTGTCACACACGGCCCAATTGGTTGAGCCCGTGTGTCACACATGGTCTCATCTGGCCATCACACGGCCGTGTCATGTGCGCACGGCCTGACTCGTTGATCACACGCTCGTGTACTATTACACGGCCTACGACACGGGCAACCACACGCTCGTGTGACGTCGACAGATTCGATTTTTAGATTTCTCCGAATCTCGTTTTCTGTGTTTTCGGGTACACACCTGGTGTTGATTCGAAGCTAACGCAACCACGAGCACTCCAGAACCAACAACAACCCTTAATTACTAACACTCAGACCTTAGTAGCAGTACCAACCGACTCTTGTTCTTCACCTACCT